>CM060243.1:19967376-20091306 GCA_030555515.1 Acutogordius australiensis
GTTAAAAGTGACACTTTTTGCAGCTTCAAGACTCAAATATTACAAAAGTATATTTTTTTCAGGTATAAGTTGTAAAACTTTGAGTTTATATCAAAACACTATTTTTATTTAGATTTTTTGTAAAGTAAAACTTAAAAATTAAAAATATTTAATTACACATTTAAATTTATTTAAACCTAGGTCGCCTTATCGGCCGTAATCTATGCGTAAATTATCTTAAGGCTAGAATTAATTTGTGGACCGTTTTCGTCACATTTTTATTCCATCGGAAAATTTCACTTAAAAATAATTAAAGAACGTATTATTGCGACCCAAGATTTAAAAACTAAAAAAGATTTTTGGACAAATTACTAAATTTCTCAATAAAAATGCAATTTTTGGTCAATTCAAATTTGGTAATAAAATTTTTAAAATAATCGTCCAAGCTAACAAATAAATTATTTTTTATCAATCTAATAAAAATAAACTGAAATAATTTTGAATAAAGTATATTTTTAAAATTAGTTAGCTCATATATTTTTTATGATTAGTCGAGTCTCGAAGTCACAAAGTGTTATTTCTGGCACTTTTGCGAAATCTGTGTCCATTCAAAAAAATATGGCAGGCGGAATATCGGGGTAAAGATTGACAATAACACGCCGGACCAAGGTCAGTGGAATAATAAAGGAAACGGTTATAGCTGTATAACAGATCAAAAAGGAAAACTTTGATAGGTACAATTTTTTTTTTTTATTACGTTAAAAAAAATATAATTACATAAATAAATTTACCAAAGAGAAACATATCTGATCTAAGCTTAATGTGCCAACGCCAATTTCAATGCTCCTCACCCAATAAAAACAGATACACGGTTAAAAATCTCAACTTTCGGTTAGTCTCCCTAAAACTGACAATCATTCAATTGAATATAATTTTTGATTTTATCCCTTCTAATCAGTTTAAACGCATTAGTGGCTGGCACTTGTTTAAAAACATAATTATATAAGCGATATCAAAGTTAGAATTGGTTGGCTTATTTACCCCATAATTTGGGAGAAAAGGAAAGAAAGGAAGCCATATATAGGGCTGATATAAAAACCAAAAAAGGCTGACACTAAATGGGGCAAAAAAATCGAAAAAGCGGCACAAAAAACCCTAAAAAACTTACATTACATTTTTTTTAAATTAAAAAAATCAAAAGTTATAGATTTTGACAAAAAACAATTTTGTTCGCAATTAAGGATATCCATATCCTTCAGCATAGTATTTATTTAAATAACATTAAAAAAAAATTTATCAGCGTACTTTTTGTATCCATTTTCTAAGGGACAGCCATTTGTATTTAGAATAAATTGGGTCGGGTTGTATTATAATTCGAAAGTTTGGCAAGACCAGAGATCCGCAGCCGGCCCGGAAACCCGGACCCGGCCCGGGTCCGGGCCGGGCCGGCGCTGACTGGAAAAAAATTAACATCCGGGCGGGCCGGGCCTGACATAATAAAAAATTTTCTCGCCCGGGCCGGCGCAAAAATTAAGCCGGGCCGGGCCTAGGTATTAACTTATGTTAGTTAAATAGAATTAATATATATATAAAATTATTTTTTATTAAACTTCATTACAGCATAACTTCTATACTGTAAATAAGTTTTTCTTTTAATATAGATTAAATGGCCTATTTTTCTCACTATAATTTTCATTCATTGATAAAATTAGTTTTCCCGCAATATGGACCTAAAACAAAAAATTGAAGCGCAGTGAAATTGCCAATGCTTTTTAAATTAGCTGAAAGGACTTTGGCAATTCCTGCTACCCTCCAGCTACCTCCGAAGAATTTTCTCAATTGCTGGACGAGTTTTTGAGGAGAGGGCATACCAGCTGGCTCCAGAGAAACTCGACATTTTATTATTTTAATATTCAAAATGTGATTTTGGATACTCTTACAAATGTTTTTATTTTTATAACAATAAAAATTTTGATGTATATTCAATTTTATTATAGAGTTTGCATCATATATAAGTACAAAATTTAATTTATATATAAATTGAACAAAATTTAAGATAAATATTGAGAAAATTATAAAAATAATTAAGCCCGGGTTTAGCCGGGCTTAAAATTTTCCTTCCGGGCCGGGCTCAAAAATTTAAAAAAAACGGGTTGGGCCGGGCCGGCGTAAAGGCAAAAAAAATTGAACCCGGGCCGGGCCGGGCCGGCGTAAAGGTAAGAAATTAAACCCGGGCCGGGCTCCCAGAATTTTGGTTTTTGCGGATCTCTGGGCAAGACAGCGTTATATCAGCAAGCTATATCAGCCCATATCATTAATAAATGTTGCCCTCAAATTTTTATATCAGGTCTCTTCAGCCAGGTCCGGTAATTTTTTTAGGAAATTATAAATTTTTAATCAAAATATATTAAACTTCGCCAAATTCAATTTTAAAACCAACCAAATTGATTAATTAAATCTGTTTATTTCATTCATTAGGGAAAAGGAACGTGTTTAGGTCTTCACTGCAAAAGACCGATTTCTTTTGATATTAGATTGTTCACCTTAACAAATAAATAATCTTAACGCTATGTCACACTTAACCGACAATTTTTACAGCTTTTCTGAGTTTTTTAAAGAAAAAATGGATATTTAAAATTGCTCACCTAATCATGCCTTTTTACTAAAGCTAAAAAAAGTTGATAAATTTTTTTTATATTTCCCCAGCCCTGATAAATCTTCATTTTATTACCAAATAGTTGAGTAAACTCAAGATTCAAAATTAAACATAAATGTTTTGCACATTTACGCGGTTGTAATTCAAAAGAATAATGTTATAATTCAGGCAGGTTCTAGACCCCTTTTGGAAGGGTGGGGGGGGGGGGAATATTTGATTGCTCCCCCCCCCCCCCAAAGAATTAAATTTGCCCCCCCCCCCCTTCAAATACATCGAAATTTTATTGCCCCCCCCCTAAATATACGTATAAATTTTATTTTTGCCCTTCCACCCCCATAAAATTAAATTTGCTCCCCCCAAAATATCTAAAAATTATTATTTTAAAATCTGATGCCAAAGAAATTTTCTCACTTGTCAACAATCTTTTGTTAGAATATAATCTAGAACCAAAGAACCTGATCGCACAATGCTACGATGGGGCGAACGTAATGTCCGGGGAAAAAGGTGGTGTTCAGTATTTCTAAGCAAAATGGCTGGACACCATGTCCCCTATATTCACTGCTTTAACCACCGATTGCATCTTGTAAGATTGTCTTGAAATTTTAAGTGGAGGGGAAAGATTTTTTTAATATTTTCTTCCCTTCAAATTTTTTTCAATATGATGCCATCAAGTAAATGAATGTAGGACCATATTCCGGCTGTTGCCCCATCGGGGAATTGGTCACTACGACGCCATTAATTAAAAAAAATATAAAAAAATTAAATACTCTTTTAATTAAAAATAAAAAAAGTTTTTATCTTCTATCATAGGGCCGAAGCGTCGGGGTTTTTTGACAATATTTATAATCCTCATATTTTTTTGTATTTATCATTTGAAATATTATTTTATTTATTAAAAATAATTAATGATTAATTTCAATGCAAAACGATTTTTGTTTCTAAAACTTTTTGATTTAATACTCCAATGTTTGTTAGAAATTAAACAATTAAGAAATACAAATACATTTACAGATTTATTTAAAAACTGATTTGATATATATATAAAATCTTTTTAAATGACAATAATTTATTTATAGATAAAAGTAAAACTAAACCTAAAGATTTTTCTGATTTTTATTTATTTTCTACTCTTAAGTTTAAAAATAATTTAAATATTATTTATTTATTTATTGATTCTTTTAATATAGATTTTCTACCAATAGTATTTATTGAGAATCTTTAGATTCCCTTTATAAATTAGATTATCTTTTTTAGATTTAAATAAATTAATGCCTCTTTTAAAAATAAGTAATATTGATAAAAATTCATTATCTAAAGAAAATGACGTAGCAAAAATTTTTTTAATAAAAAACTTAATAATTACAAAGAATGTGTTAATATTTTGTTAAATTTTTATATGATTACAAAGATGCGTTTCTTAATTTATTTACCAACATTTTTCTATAAATTTGTTATTTGGCTCTTCAACGTAGAGTTGTGAGCCACATTTTCTTCTTAAAAAAGGATAATAACTTCTAATAGGCTGGCAATGAACGGCGTAAAGGTGATTTGGTTTCTTCTAAGACATGAGAAATCATTGACTGGGGCGTTGATATTTGATGAATTTTATTATTTAATCAAAACAACCTCTAGCATAAAATTGTTAGATTAATTACAATACACTGCTTATAATCAGCTAATTATTACTTATTATTTAAAGACATCAGTTTGCAAATTTATATTATGCGCATTAAACGTTTATGTTCATGTTTTTATTTATTTAACATAATATTAATTTCTAGTTATATATAACCAGTGTTTATTCATTATTCTTCCAAATTAACATACTTATCCAATAGGTTTTCTTGATAATCAATCTTATTTTACTATTCATTTTCTAAAATAAAAGTATACCCCCTTACAATTAATTGTCTGAATCTCATATCTTTTTAAGCAGTTGATATTGGTGCAAACATTCACATTTTAATTCACATATCCCAATTTACTAAACGCAATCATTTTTTTTATTTTATGAATAATAAGATTACTATTAATTTTTAATAATAAACGTTCGTGAACAATGGAATTAAGTTGGTGTACATGTATATTTTTTGCCGTGACCGAAGTTCATGGCCAATTCTACTGCCTAAGGCGTCAAAAAAAAATTTCTGCCCCCCCCCAAGTTATTTTGCCCCCCCCCTTCCCTTCCAAAATGGAAAAGCTAGAATCGGGCCTGTTATAATTTATACTTTATTTTCCTAAAAATTTTTTTGCCCGATAAGTGTGACTATAAATATGGATATGGTCAGCCAAAGTAGCATATGGCTTCAAATATTTTGGTTTTTGGGAAAGCACATAGGCTCTGATATCCATCAAATTGGTTTACCATTGGCGCGTAGGTGATAATTCACACATACAGGTAACCAGTTATTTTTATACTCATTTTTTCAGTATGAAAATGAAATAAGCCATGTTCATGGTTGGGTTAAGGCTATACTTTTTTTTAAATAAAATAGTGCAAAACTTTTGAATGTCCTTTTCATCGGCACCCAGGGGGAAGGGTTTAGAGTTGACAGTTCGTATTACTCCGCGTCGATTAAAGGCCATAGTTGGCGGAGTTAAAGGGTCGCACGACGTCATTGCAACCTTCTTGAGGAGCGAGTTTAGCTTAAGCTGGATATCCTTAGGCCGGGCGGTCAGGCATTCGAGGAGAATCAAGGTTCCCGAAGGTCCTTTAATACCGAATATATGGGTAGCCAAATCTTCATTCGTGGCTTCCCACCTGTATATTAATTAACATAAAAGGTGTTGGGTGCTGCAATCATAGATAGGATATTAACCAGATGTTATATACACGGGGTACATACGTACCCAAGCACATCTTAATTTTTTTAGATATCTGAATGTCTGAATGAATATTTAGTTGCTGTGACCTGTTTTTAACTAGTGCCCAGGATTAACGAGCATCAATGTAAGTATATTGGATGATTTAAATTATTGGCTCTCATCGAGTTTAAAAACTAGATAGTGCGAATATTGAGTGTTGTTTTTGAATCATATTATAAATAATCATATAGCAGTTATAAAAATGTTACTAAAAATTAAAAATTTCCTAATTTGTAAAATACCTTTTTTAAAGCACATGACCTAAGTGGTACAAAAAAGCAGGGATTGGCATGAAAATTATATATAAATAACTATGCTACTCATATATTAATCTAATATTTTTATAAAAACAATTTAATATTTATAAAACCATTAAGAAAACTTAATTAACAAACTTTTAATAAATATTAATTACAATGGCTACCTTTTGAGTACTTTTTCTATGCGTAGTCCTAGGGGCCTGATTAGCCTTGGCAATTTCAATTGCTTCTGCCAATTTGTCATTTGTTATAGGATTGGAATTACCAGCGTTATCGCGGATAGCAAAGGCGTAGTTGGTTGACAAGATAATTAAATCGTAGACTCTTGGCAGCATCGTTGGCTGCTTTGACGTGCTTAATGTTTTGCCATTTAGAATGGCCAGCGTACCGTTTATTTATGTAAAAAGGTTAGCAACTGGCAAATCAATAAGATTAAAACAACCCTTGGAGTGGAAATTGTTAGGCCTTACAGTAAGGTTAATAATTGTTGTCATTGGTCTGCTCCCGTTGATTAAACAACTATTTAAAAAGGTTTTGGAAATTACATGCCTGTTACCTAATGTAACTTTTTCCATATATCTGAAGTAGCCATGGAAATGTTGTTGAATTGATGATCATATTGCAATCCACAACTAAATTTGTAACAAAAATTAAATTTTTAAAGATGTTTGACTTATAATAATTTGGACAGACTGTAGATATGATAAAATAAAATAGCATCTTTGGGCTACTAATTATTTGTTTATATTTATAGAATAAAAGTTAGATTATAAGACTAGCATGATAGCTAAAAAATTATCAATTTTTCTAAAAATATGGAAAAAACAAGTCATTTTTTCAAATGGTTATCCATGCAAGGCAAATTCATACCTTGTGCATTTTGCTTATGTCTATTTACAAGTTAGTTATAGTAATTTGTTTTTTTATAGTTTAATTTTCAAGTTATTGTAAAAATACAAATTTAAAATTACAATGTAATATTTTAAAGGAATTGAAAAAACTTACATTTGAAACTGTGGCTAAGATTATATGTTTCAAAGAAGAGATTGTATTGTATTTTTTAAAAATCCACTTTAAAACTTTGTAATTAAAGCTATTAAGTAATATTGACACATTTTAAGGCCATATTGGCATGTATTTTACTAAAAAAATAGACATGGCTAGTAAATAATAAGCAAATATTTATATGACAAGGTTACAAGTCAATTTAAATTATCTTAAAAAAATTAACCATGCATTTATTTAATAAATCTGGCCCAATTTGCACATTTGAAGGTCTTACAGATTGAAAAAACCCAATATAAACAAACAACAAGGTTTTCAATAATATAACTATCTTATTTTGATTATTTAATATCTTTATGGTCATCAATAGGCCTTAATGAAAATAAAATTTTTATATAAAATATTAAAAAACGAACTTGACTCGCAAATATTCTCATAGGAACTAATATACAAAAAAATAAATTTAATAGTAATTTTAATTACGGTTATTAGCGTTAACTCGGCAAATACGGTTATTAATTTAGAATTAAAAAAAAGACTGGCATGAAACTCACGTGTTATTTATTTATTTGTGATTTATATATTATAAAGCATTATTTTTTCGCCTATATTAAAAAAATAGCGCCTTGGTATCATATGGTCAAATTTTCAAATCCTTAAGGTAGGCTAAAAATTGATTAGATATTATAATTAAGAATTCTATTTTATATGATTGTTTTCCAAGATTAAAAATATTTTTAGCTACTTAAATTAAAGGTTTTAGGGTTTATACTGATTCTTACAAAATTAACTTTATAGAAATTATTTATATGTATGAACGCCTTATTGGCTATTTAATATCTTAATATTAAAAATATTTGAATTTTATAAGATTTTGCATATTTTCTTAGATTATGAAAGACCAGTATACAAACAATGGGGTTAATAGGAGTGGAGGGCTTCCTGAAGATATACCATTATGCTACTTTTTGGTATTAAAAAATGTTAAAAATACATTATTATAATACAAAATCTAATGGAAGCTATTTATATGCAGAAAAATTCAAACTTAAATGAAACAGAAATTACCGTAAATTCAGAATTCAATAAGATTCTCAATACATCTATAATAAATCAAGATGAAAAGGTTTTTTTTTAAACTACAGACTATTATATATATTGTTTTTTATGCAAATAACTGATTATAGCAATTAACAGTAAAAATATTAACTAATAAACACTATGTTTGCTATAATAATTTTTTTTTAAGAATTCAATATTAATGATGGAATTTAATCTAAAATTTGATTAGGACAGTACAATATTGTTTTTTTATATATTATATAGATTGCATCAACCAAAAATTACGAGTCTCCAAAAGTTGTTTTTAAAAGAAGAAAACAAAGAATATACAGGAAGACTCATTTTACTGTAAAAAGGCAAAAAAAGTTAAAAATGCTCCAATTTAAGCCCACCATACCAATAACTTCAAATATTAAAGTTTATTTTTGCAAAATTTTGATTCTTATTTTGCATTTTTTTATGCAGCTATTGTATTTTTTTTGTGAGGGGGTGGAAAAATTTGCTCATTTGATTTCCAACCTAGACTAGGGACAAGGTTTAAGATTATCAAATATATTAGAACTTTCTAAGAAAAACAGGAGGATCAGGTCATAATAAAAATAAGGTAAAGTGAGGAAATAAATGCTTGCACTGATGTCCAGAAATCTAAAATTGGTGCATGCAGTTATAGAAGTATATGCTAAAAAACAACCCCCTTGTTTCCTCTTCTTCTTTAAAGCCACCAGGGCTTTAGCTCTTTTATCACAAAGGTTGAGGTAATGATCAACCATTTAAGATGAAATTTAATTGTAAAAAGGTAAATTATATTGTCATTATGTTTGGTTGATATGTGAAATTGAATGTTTGGGATTTTTATGATTATTGGAGAAATAATTGGGTATAATTGGAGTTATGTATTGCGCTATTTTTAGGTTAAATACAGACAAAAATGATAAATTGTAGTCAAGTAAAGCCTGTTTGGTAAGTTTAGCTTTTTTCAGATCCACCAGTTATTTCTTCTCATTTGTAATAAGAAGTTTTAATCCTGATGCAACACTTCATTGATAATAATATTAATTACATTAAAAAAAGAGTTATTACCAATTAGACTTATGATTTTGTTTTGTCTTACTATTTATGTATAAATAATTTTTAATATTTGTAATTGAAATAGTCTATATTTAATTTAAATACCTATAATTTAAACCTACTATCTCAAAATATAAGTAATATATTAACTTTATTGCCCAAGGAAGGAGGATTCAAGTTGCCAATTAACTATTTAAATTTTGTATTTGATTAAAATTTAGGCATTATCCATGTTGCAAATTAAACACACAAGGTGTTAAATTTATTAACTTTTATTATAAATTAGGTCATGCCTGATCTATTATATTTTCTTTTGCTTTGATTATGGATTATTATTTTTTGAGGATAAGAAATTTCAATTTTGCGAGTGAACTCTTTATATGAGATAATGTTTTTTTTTGTTGAAAATGCACAAAACATTTTGATTTATAGAATGCCGTTAAAAAATTTTTTACGCCTTGGTTTTGCTGAAAATTAAAAAAGGTTTATTTTATAAAAGAATTGTTATTAATTAGTCATAAATGAGTTGGCCTTTTGAAATATATAAAATATGAACAATTAAAAAACTATGATTAAAATTTTTTAATCATTTTGCAAAAAAGCAATTAAAATGGATAATGCCATTAATAAAACATTCATATTATAGAAATAAATATTTGAAAAAATGCTAATTTGACCCTGGCAGTTTTTTGCATAATATAAAAAATGTGTTGTTCAATTAAATTTTAAAATAAGAAAAGATATTTAATTGAAGACAATTTTTGCATGACCTTCATTGACTTGTATAAATATACTTTTTTTTTAGTTTGAACCACCCAAATCGACGTTGTCTAAAACTATTAAAGCTGTGAAAAAAACTGGGCACGATAAAGTAATTTTTGCTCCTAAAGTTTATTTTATTTTTATATATAATAAATTGTTTTTATGACATTAATTTTTTTTAATGTATTTACTTACTTGTATCTAAACACCAATATATATTCGCTATTTACTAATCTTAAGTTTATTCTAAATATGATATATTCAACAAATTAGAGAAGCAACAAAATTATCATTACAAATAACATCTTTTTGTAATGTTTGTGTTCTACTTTTAAATCCTTAAACGTTTTTTGCTAAAAATCAAACATTTGCAATTACTTAAAGCGTAATCAATTTAAAAGTTTTAAAATAGGGTTGGTTTTTTAACAAATTGAAACTAAATTGATAATTACACAGGTCAACAATTTTTTGAGAGATTAGTTAACTACAGAGATCAAACTTGCCATCTTAGAAAAATTCAAATCCGTTTACCGTTTTTCCTAACAGCTAAACTTTTAATTTAAACTTCAAATAATATTTTTATTAAAAACCATAAATATGTTATGTCGTATTTAGTTTGGGATGCCAAATATTCTCTACATTTGAATTAAAAAATATATGATACAAGTGTTTTAAATATGCAAAAATATTCTTTTTTTTAGGGTATTTTCGAAATCGCAAAATCTCTTCATTTGGTCAAAAAGAGCCATTTTTTTAAAAAAATACGGAACGAAATCACCGAAGGTGAAAGATGCCACGCTACGAAACATGAAAAATAATATGGTATAAGGTTAACATGGGGATCCATTTTTCAGTGTCAAAAACTTCTTTTTCTGACATTGATATTTGTCGACCTGTGGTATATAATTAAATTAATATAATAAAAAGCTTAACCTATATTTCAAATGGGGTTCCTGGAAGTGAATCTAAATTTGTACAAAACGAAAATTTATAACGTATCCTTTTTAAAAAAAAATTTAGGGCTAAGTTAGGTCAAAGACAGATTAGGGTTAGTGTAACGTTCGGTTTAAGTAAAATTACGGTAAGGATAAGATTAGGGTTAGATTTGCTTAGGTTTAGAGAGGCTTGCATAGGGTAAGGTGAGTATCTAAGTTAGAGTGAGGATAGCTTAATACACAGGTCAACAAATATCAATGTCAGAAATGTGAATTTTATGAAAATATAAAAGAATGCATTCACATGATGGCCTAACCTCATATATATTTTTCGTTTTTCTTAGTCACTTCCGTCTTTGGCTCCTTAGATCCGTCTAAGAAAAAATGGCCTTTTTTGACCAAATTGACAGATCTTAACATACCCTAAATAGAAAAAATTTAAAAATCTTTTTTGATAATCCCTCGTAACTTATATTTAGAATCACAAATAATGAAAGATAAATTTTATTATTATATCAAGCTTATCGACATTTAGGTAATACAAAAATTTTTGCGTCCAAACTTAAATACGACACGATATATTATCTATTTTTTAATGAAAATATTATTTAAAATTTGAATTTAACAGTTTAACTATTGTGAATATGCAAAAATAAAATTTCAGTTTTTTTTGTTTTTATTTAAAGGCACTTGCAAAGTGAGTTATTAATTTCGTAAAATTTAAAAATTTTTTTTTTAAATTTTGGAAAAAGTTTTTATTTCAGAAAACGCATTTTATGTATAAAAACTCACTTTGCACGTGCCCTAAATGAGAATTAAGGAAAACAAGAATTAAATATGATATTTGTACAAAATGAATTGCATATATATAGAGAAGCTAATAAAGTAGTTATTGAAGAATATTAGATTCGTTATATTTATCAAATAATTGTTTCAGGTGACATATTCAAATTGTGGGAAGGTTGAGGCATTTAAGGTAAATATTCTTCATTCAAGGTGGTGGTAAAAATAGGTTTTTTAAATTTCTCAGATCGACAATTTTTTTTTACCTTTTTTATCAATTATTTTCAATGTTTATACCTGACTAACTAAGTTTGATTAGGGCGCGTTCAGACTCAGTTCGTTTTTTTGAAAAATTTTAAAACTTTTACTTTTTGACATTAAACACTTTTTTTCTCACAAAAAGTCGCCAGTTTTTGATATTAGCATTTAAATAGTTATTATGAAAAAAATTAAAAAAAAATTTTTAAAATTCAAAATTTTATTTGAAATGAGTAACGCGCCCTTAGGAAAAACGGTAAATTAGTAAAAACGGTAAACGGATTTGATATTCCCTAAGATGGCAGGTTTGAGCTCTCTAGTTAACTCAACTCTTAAAAAATACTTGAACAGTGATAAAGTGTGGTTAGCTTAAGGTTAGAGTGAGTCTAGTATTACGGTAACATTTAATTTAGGGTTAGGTTTATATAATAACAAGCGAATTTTTGATTGGCTCAATCAAATTTTTTTCGTACTTATTTGGTGTCATCTTCCGTCGGACACTGAAATTATTGTAAAAAGCGTATAATTTTTTTGATTATTTTTTTAATATTTTGAATTACTAACATAGTCATAAAGTTTTAAACATTTTTGTTCGCTTGTTTAGGTTTTATCTTAATTTAAAAAAGCTGGGGTCTTCAGATCCCCAACTTAACTGATCGCGGGTTATTATCTTTTTTGGGGGTTTTTTGTTTTTTTAGGTTACGTGGAAAGTGAAGTTACACCAATTTTCATAATTTTTTTCACTTTGTTCGAATTACATAAGAATAATGACCACAGATAAAATTTAATTAAGGATTTTACCTCTAGACTTAAATAAATTATTTACTTAAATTATTTTAATTGATTAGTTTAAATACGGCTTTTTGTCGTAAATATATAACTACGAATTTAAATTTTGCTTTTTTTTATAAAACGAAAACTCACTTCGTGGCCGTAGCTAATTAACGATGCAATTTTTTTGACATTTATATTTTTCATGTTTTTTTCAAATATCATGTTTGTAAAAACTTTTATTATGCCATTAGAATTTTATTTTTTAGAAAATTATTTTTGTAAAAATGTTCTACCACATCATAATATACATGCGCATTTTGCAATTTGTTGTTGATTTTTAAAAATTATCCAAAATCTAATAAAAAATCATATTTACTTTGTTTCTGCATATTCAAAAGTAGAAATTCATTGATATTCAAATTAAAGACCACGTTTACTCTTTGAAATTTTTAATAAGTTTATTTATACTTAAACACAATCTGAGATTTAGAGGCGTCCTCTCTTTCTCTACCACCCACTTCATGCATTTTTTTTCACCGACCCAATCGTGAGTAAATTTTTTAGGTTTAATTACTCCCAAGTTTGTTGATGTTTTTCAGAAAGTTTCTTTTGAATATAGGCAACTGTAACTTTTTTCTCGAATATAAGCAATCATGATCTATTTTGACAATATAAAAATGAAATAAGGCATTGCTTATTATGCACAAACTTCTAGCACATGTTCGCCATGTGATTTTTACCCTCATGTTTTGAAATGGAATCTCGGCACAAAGAAATAATTAGAAAGAACACCCTTAATATAATCAAATATGTAAACCTAGATTCACTTTTTCCCATCTTTTTTACTTCCAACATTTTTAGTCCAGAAATGATAGAAAATATCAAATTTGCTGGGCCACCACATCAGCAAAAGTTTCAATTTATCTTAGACATTCAAAAAAGAGGTCCTAGGGCCTTTAAAATATTTCAGGAGGCCCTTATAGCGACCAGTCAGTTTCAATTGGCATACATTTTAAGTTCATTAGAATGCACTGACAGTGATACAAAATCTTTAATAACCTGTGAATCTCAAATTCAAAATCTTTACTTAGAAAGCAACCAGGCTATTTTAGATGTGTCTCTACAAATGCCAAAAATCTTTTATAACGTTAACATGTATGATATGAGGGCTAAGCACAAGGGTCTTTCTCTGATAATAAACAATGAATTTTTTGACCCGCACACTAAATTACTACAAAGAAAAGGATCTTCAATGGATTGTTTAAATCTTCAAAATTTATTACAAAAGTTAGGCTATCTTGTTATAACAAAATGTGATTTAACAAAGGCCAAAATGAGAGAAGAACTATATGAATTTTCAAACAGGTCTGATCATACCGCATCTTGTGTTATTGTTATTCTTAGTCATGGCTTGCCTGATAAAATTTATGGTACTGATGGTCAGCTTCTTTCTCTTGAGCTAATTTCATCTATATTTGATGGAAAGGTTTGCAGAACACTCCTTGGGAAACCTAAAATATTTATTTTACAAGCTTGCAGGGGCATTGAAGCTGATAAAGGTTACTATGAAAATGGAAGCCATATGTTAAATGGATCAGGTGATGCCACTGATTCTAAAGTTATTATTGACCATGATAGCCAGATAGTTCAAAAGTATCCCTGTGGCATGGATATGCTCTTTGCCTTTGCCACACTCCCCGGGTTTGTTTCTTGGAGGAATGAATCTCTTGGCACTTGGTATATTAGATCAATTGTCAAAGTATTTTCTTTGCATTCCCATGATACGGATATCTTAAATATGCTCACCAAAGTTAATGAAGCCATTATCAGAAATTACCAATCAAAATCTGGCCACAAAATGATGTGTGAATTTACATCCCGACTTTCAAAATTATTTTATTTTCATACATTATAAATTGTTAATAATTATATAACTAAAAACTATGATATGTTGGATTTGGCAAACCCATCACTATGCATTTAAAATGAAAAGCTCAATATGACCATATTACATTTTTTGTTGAAAACTAGATTTATATATCAGTGCTAAATTCCAATTTTTAATTATTATCATGATAATTTTAATTTATCTATAGACATGCATTATTTTTTTAATTTCTCTACTGCTAATAGATACTCAATAATAAAGACAAACTACTTCTTGAACATCCTGATTTATCAAAAAGTAAATTAAATATAGTTTAGAAATGTGGAACATATACATTTAGGTGTATTATAATATTTTAATGAATGTGAATCATATATTTTTTAAATTAAAATATATTTTAATGGGTAAAGTGAACATTATTTTTATTGATTTATAAAAAAATAAATAAAAATGAAACCATGAATAACTATAAAAATAATTAATATGTTTATTTTTAATTTTAAAAAATATTTTGATTTTATCTTGGAAAATATTGTGTTTTGGGGTCCTAACATTATATATGCCTTATATGTGAATGTTTAAGCTAAATATACTAAAATTCAATATTTCATTACTTTAGATGAAATATGGAAGCTACGTTTTAATTTAATATAGAATTTTTTTGAGTAAATCTGAAGTCAAATAAGTCATTGTCTTTTCGACTTTGTATTGTTCGCAGGACCTAGTCCCAAAAAATGGAAAGAACATGAGTGATAAACCTATATTGTAGATCAATTCGCTCAAGTTTTTAAAAACCTCCCAAAACCTTCCTAACTTTTAATGGACCTGTGTAATAAAAATAAAATAAAAGTTAAGTGTTGCTAGGGTTAGAAATAAACTTTTCATAAAACTCATAAGGACCTCAAAACCTCTTGGACTTTTGGGGCGAAATTAAAAACTAATTAGATTTTGATGAAAAATTTAAAAAATTGAACATTTTTTCGGAACTTTCTGTATCCATTGAGGTAAATATTGATAGGATCTAAAAATAATTAGTGACTGAAGGATTTTAATAGGGTTGTATAGGGCTGTTTTTTTTCTATATAAGCTATCTAAGCAATACTTGGGTGCGTCTTATTTTTAATAAATAACTGTTTAACACCAAATTATTGGAAGAAATGTTTGTTTTAGGCGCCTTAAAACAGTTGGCCGAGGGGCCGCTGAATATGCCACGGGCCTAGACTGGGGCTGTTTAAAGTATTAGTAGCGTGTATAGTTTGAGGAAAACTAAAAAAAAATAACTGATTTATAAAATTTCAAAAAATAAGGGGAAAAAGTTATAGTTGAAGAAAAATTTACATTTTTTTTTAACACCGCAAACAAAAGATAATTTTTAGAGCAGGGCCTTGCCCTCTTTAAGCCATTTATTATTTAATTCTGGTTTATTCACAAAATATATAGGCTTGTTACTTTATGAAAAACGTTAGGGTTTTTAAACGGGGCTTAAATGGTAGGGGAGAACGCCATTCATAACCCTGGGTTTTAAGGAATTTAGGCCTTTTCAGGTCGCATGTTATGATAATTTTAACTGCTAATAAAGTAACTTAACAGTTGTAAATTACCTTCTATGGTTGACATTCTGAAAAAATCTGAAAAAGGAAATAATTAATAGGATGATTATAAAAAATTGAAGTTAAATTATTTTAATCGAAATATTCTTCAAAATATTGAGGTCTTTTGGCCCTATAAATTCATATGTATAATAATAGCATCCGTGAAGTCAAGTCGTTTGGTATAGCCTTAATACTATCTAAGAGGAAAATTAATTTCATTTTAAATTTTATTAGTCGACGGTTAGCAAATGGACGCCATTTATCAGCTATGTCCCATGTTCTTTTTTTTAACCAATTTCGTTATTAAATATGTTCTTCTATTAAATTGCTTAAATGTTGTTAGAATGACTTGAGGTAAATATGGTTAGAGTTAGAGAATTACGGTTAGGTTAAAATTATTTAGGCCATTGCCGGCCAATTGTATAAGATTTCATAAATCACAAAAATTAACATTTTATTGTTAAAACCTCTTAAATAGTTGGTCACGTCTCAATGGTTTGGCATGCCCAAAAATGTAATCTCCATCCCCAAAAACCTTCATTTTTAATAAAAAAAATGGTTACGTGATTAGCATTCTAGGACGATATAAATGTATTTGTCCGGAAGAGTATTATCTAATTTATTCCCCGCCAAAAATTACATTTTTAATTATAAAAATTTAGAAGGAATTGGCAAAAATATTTAGATGTATTATAGTTAAATACTAGGTCAAGCCCTTATACAAAAATCATTAGTGACATACCTTTTTAAAGCAGTTTGGCTGAGGGTTCAAAAAGCCCAGGTCCCTTACTGCAAAATGCTTGAAAGCAACCATATCATGTATTTATATACTCATTTTTTGTAATAAAAAAGCGAATAAGCCACCGCCTTGGCTGTTAAATAATACCTTATATTATATTGCAAAAAGATTAAATTTCATAGGAGCGTACCTGTTAAAATTAATGTCTTAGCTACCTGTAATATAGGCGTTTTCAGACGAATTAATGAAAAAAATTAACCGCATATTTATGAAATTTGTGAGTCCCAAAACTAAAAAGACCAGACTCTCGTTAAACAAGCCTAATTTTTTAGTCTTGGCTAAATGTCCTATTCACTTCTGATTTCATACAATCGCTTTTCCTTATAAGAATTATTATTAGATATTGGCATAAATACAGAGGCTACCTAGGGGTTCCAGGATTTTTAAGCAGTAAGGGGGTGATTTAATATGGTGGAGGGGGTGATTAAAGGTAAGCCTTAAATTGTAATTATATATGTGAATTATATGCTTGTGGAAGAATTACATAATGGCCTTCTCTCGTATATTTTTTCATTTTCGAAATTTGCTTTGCACTTGGCTTATTGCTAGATAAAAATCGAAGAAATATCCAAACTTGGTTAAATTGACTGATTTTGCGACTTTACGAATATCTATAGAGAAAAAAAAAATAAAAAATAAATTTTTTTACACTGAAATCACCAATTACTTCCATTTTTCATCTCATATAATGAGAAATAAAATTATTATCAATCTCTTACATTAACATTTAGTTAGAATAAGCCACATCAACCTAAATAAAACACGAATTTTATAGGTTTTAAATTAATTATGTTATTTAAAGTTTAAATAACTGTTTAGCTATTCTGTTTTATACTTATAAATATGATTTTTTAAATATTTTTTTTGTTTTTTTACCATTTTTTTATGTTTATTGTTGGCTTACAAAGTTTAAAACGGCAAATTGTTTTTAAAATCCTTAAGCAGGTCTGATGTCTAAAACTAGTCCTTATATTTTAAAAATTTGTCAAGCCATATCAAACATTCTACAAGTAAAAAAGGATATATTACATTACCGTAGCTTAAATTGTAGCATTAGCATATATCAATATATTAAATATTTAAACAAATTAAGGGGGGGGGGGAAGGGGGGCAAATTTCTTTATAGTACACATTTTTGTTGCATTTAAACGTTTCATTGAAATGACCTAGCAACATCTTTTTCCCTTGGTACGTTATCTTATATATAGCTAAAAAAATTTAAATGAGCTAAATTGCAATCAACAAATTTAAAAAATCAGTTTTTATCTTAAAATGTCCTAATTTAATATCTAGTTTACGCTAGTCAAACTTTTTAGTGTAAAAAGAGCAAAGTGTATTTTTTTCAAATCAACTATCTAATCGTTAATGATTTATAATTTTTTTTGTTAATAATTCCCAAAACATTAATTTCAGTTTGATTCTAATGACCAATAAATTTTGCCGAACATCGAATGAAAAAAATGTTAAATTGGAAATATTTTTATATGTAAAATAAAATAGTCTGAATGTGTATATTGCCTTAAGTTAAACAATATAAAAAGGAAGATAATGAACATACAAAATTGACTTATTTTACATTTTGTATTGGATATTACATTTGTTATCAAACATTTTTAAATTATATATTGTTAGTAACTTCAACAAATAAAATATATATTATATGATAAATGTTTATCTGTTTAGGTAAAATATGCATTTTTTGTGACCAGGAATTTGACGGAAAAGAAGGTTTTGGCGAGATAATATCCAAAGATGGCATAAATATCCATTATTTTTGTTTGGTAAGTTTTTTAATATACTGTAATGTAAGCCGACCTCAAATTCGCATATAAAAATTCAAAACATACAATTTTAATAGATTTTGAAACAAATTTTCAATTGTAATAATAATTTTGTAAGTTGCGTTTCTAATAAAATTAACAAAAAAATTGTCAAATTCTAATCTTTAAGTTTTTTTCTATTTTAAATTACAATAAGCCATTATAGTATTTGAAGGACTATGGAAAAACGCGTGATCATTTTTTATATGCTAATTTGAGGACGGTCTTATAAAATATTTAAAGTTATTAAAAAAAATAACAACTTCTAAATTTTAAGCTTTTTAAACTAATTGGGTGTTAGTTGTAAATTTAATATTTTATAGAAATTAATTATCTTTTTATTTAAATAGCTTTTCTCATCTGGTCTTGATCAACGAGGTCCCGAGGATGGAGATTTTGGCGGCTTTCTTTTGGCCGATATTCTTAAAGAATATAAACGTGCACAGAAATTGGTAACGCATTTTTGTTAATTCTTGCGGGTTTTTTGTGTTTGTTCTGTACAAACTACAGTTGAGGAGCAACTCAGTTATTTTTTTTTTATCAAATTGAGGTAAGCTCACACAATCAAATTAAAATTTTTAAACAATTAATTGTGATTTTATGCAGTCATTAAAAATTTTTCTTAAACTCTTAAAATTAGAAGTATCTCCACCCAAGTTAAGTTTTCAAATAATGGGTAGTTTTTTTTTTGATTAAGTGAGCTCACCAATATGAGCAAATATATAAATCTATGATATTACCCATTTTTTTATGACTTCCATAAAAGTCTCTATATAACCTTTTATTTTAATAGAAATGTGTGTATTGCAAACGAACTGGAGCAACGATCGGATGTAACGTAAAAGCTTGCCGAAAAACTTACCATTTCCCTTGTTCACTTAAACTCGAAGCTTTAAATCAATATTTTGGAAGTTTTAGGTTTGTATACAAATAATATCATTGGAATTTTTTCATATACGTTTAATACTTATTAGAGTTATATGAACCTAAAAAAATCTGCCCCAATTTGAATATTCTTCTATAATAATAATATGTACGCTTTATTTAGCTCCTATTGCTCAGATCATCGCCAAAAATACCCGCTTTTTAAGCCTGGTGAGAATATAAACTCACCACTCAGTCAACGTTTAACATCCAAGAAATGTGGTCCGCACAATCTTAAGCATTGCACAGATGATATATCTCCTATCACGTCAAACAACAAATACTACATGAATGGGGAATGTTTGAAAACTCCATATAGAATCACATCAGCCAATGGTAATTAGCTCATTTTTATCGGGATAGGATGTTTATTAAATGTGTCTATTCTCATTTTATTCTAGGCACCTGTAAATTTGCGCGTTTTTGATTCAATCATTTTTGAATATTAAGTTTATTAGAAAAAGAATATTTACCTTAATACCAATATAAACGATATATTGGCAATAGGGGACACTGGGGCGAAATGATCTGCGTGCGAAATAAAAAATGCATTTTAAAGGGCGCATTTTAAATGTTACAAATAAGTTTGATATTTTATATACCCTGTAATTAATTTTAAATAAAATTAATAAATTAAAACATTTATATGTATAAGAATTACTTATAATCAAAACAGATAGTTATTTATGTCAACTTTTATTTTGCCCCATCAATGTTTTATTTCACCCCTTATATGGGGCGAAATGGTTAGTAACACTAGTTTTACCACTCATAATTCCTAAATGTGATAGATATTTTAAATTTAACTACCTAATATAGGAATTATAATGAAGTATTTCTAAATTAAATATTTAAACCGAAAATTTATAATATGTGGGTACAACATCGATTTTGCAAAACTATGTTCATTTTGCCCGGTCTCCCCTACATATATCTGGCTTTAGGTATCAATATTAAACAAATTTTTTGTTATTTTGCACTTCCCATAGGTTCAAAAACATTTTCTACAAATACCAAGGGCAATGCCGCAACCAAAAGTGGATCTCCTGCCACCCTCTCCACTTCGGGAGCGTTTGATGAAGATGTGGAGATACAACGTATCGTAAGCAAGCCCAACATTTTATGTCTGATCTGCCGGGAGGAGTTTGAAACGACTACTATGCGTGAGTACCACGTGCTCCGCTCCGAATGCTGCGAAAAGGCATTTTTGCATCGTGATTGTATACAGGTAAACCTAAGTGTTCCCTTTTTTGAGTTGCTAGTGATGAACTCATTCTTTTTAAGAGTTAAAGCAATTCATTTTTGTTTATCTTTAAATTTTTTAAGTTGAAAAAAAAATAAATTCCCAAATGGGTTTTTTAATAAAAATTAAATTATTTTAAAATTGGTGATTGGCTAAAATTTTGATTTTGTTAAATGATGTGAGTATGAGGTCGCCTCAACGTAACCAACTAAGTTTGAGCTCCTTTTATATTATATTATCATCTCAGTAATATTTATATTTTGCTCATTTTAATTGAAGCATTAAATTTAAGCTTATGGGTTGTAGTTTATGAATAACACCACTCCAAATAAACATTTATTGATAACATATATTTAATATATGTTAAACGAATTTAAAATGCTCTTTATAAACAGAAACAAGCTTTCCATTCGGGCTACCTCTTTCAATGCCCAAACTGTTGCAATAAAGACATTTTCAATAAAAGCATGCTCGATATGGGAATCTACATTCCTGAACGGTAAATTGCCCTAAAATATAAGTTTTAAGTTGCATTTTAAAATAAAATAATTTCTTTCAATGTAAGTTATTTTTATTTTTGCTAATATTGAAAATGAATTTTATATATGCGCACTTATTTAATTTTGTTTAGTGACGCCTCTTGGGAACTGGAAGCAAATGCGTTTAAAGAGCTTTACGTAAGACCTAACGAATGCAGCGCACTTGACTGTCGTTGTCCAAATGGCAAAACCTACTCAAAAGATTTAACGTAATAGTTTTGGTCATTCCTTCTAATTTACGGAATTTTTTTAAGTTTTGGGAGAAAAAATTGGGTTAATGTGATAAATTCATAATTTTAAAGTATTTATTAAGCTTGAATGCGCTTTCAATTTGTTTTTTTTAGATTATTAACAAAGTTTAAAATATGTATGCTATTTTTTTGAATAACAAGTCTAAATTTCATGATCAAATTTGGACAAGGCTTTATACTATTATTTATCCATTAAGCTAGCATTTAATACAACATATCTGTCCTAAATTTCTCTTCCATTTTTTCTCACATTTTAGATAGCCCAATCCTTTTTTTGTAATTTAAAAATTAAACTTTAAAAAATAAAATAATAAATAAAAACCCCTAAGTGTTAAATCAAGCTAATTTAGTAATCTATTCATATTATATTTCTAAGAAATTTTCTCAATAACACTTGACAACATAATTTGCACGACCTTACGCATTATTTATGGCAATTAACCTTTTTGGTCTTTGGTGTTGTTTACGAATATTATTTGAATTTTAGCTAATGCCGCAGAATTATAGTTATTTGGTGTGAAATTTCTCTGTTTTTAGGGTTGGACTTTTATATTATAAAGGATATGGGGGAAAGGTATATAAAAATATGGATTAACGAAACATTTATTAATAACATTAGGCGTTTATTTTTTTACAAAAATTTATTTTTTCGTTTTTATTAATTAGTCATTTTTGCCATATTTTTGATTTATTAACTTGAAAGTAAATTGCTAACAATTTTAAGGAATTTAAATATGTCAATTATTTGGATAATTAATATCAAAAAAAAAGTAAAACTAAACCGTTAATCTTAAGAACATTCTCTACTATCTTGTAAAAATCGTTCATGTTGTTTTTTTTTCCGGGTTAATCATTCAAATATTGTTTACAATATTTGAAACAATTTTTTTAATAATACAAAAATTTACGACCCTAGTTGATAAATGAATTTACCAAAGAATTCAATACATGTGTTTTTAAAATTAAGTTACAACCATTTTAAATAACAACCAACGATACTGTATTCAAGAAGTGACGGCGATCCGTATAACATAATTATTGTATTTTTATTAATTTAACCTATAAACCAAAAATATTAATCTCTAATGAAAAGATTTATAATTATAATAAATTTCTATATTTTTGTGAGTCTCATGGTCGCACCTAATGTTACTATTGGTATTTTTGTGACTTTTGTATCTTTATGATATTCTCTAAATAGGGGAAGAGATTGTAAAAGCTTACAGTTAGAGGATTAGTTACCATCTTAGGCTTTTGTAGACCTGTATATATCACTTTATAGCATTTGGGAAATCGTGTTTTGTAAGGGATGTGGTCACTTGGTTCGTCACTTGGCCTGTGCCGGAATTATGCTAACGTTTGATACTCACACCTGGTATTGCGAAGATTGTCAACCTGTTTATGGTTCCCGCTCGTCCCGAGGCCCTTCCACCTCAAATCTCTCTGTTCGAAATAATAAAAATAGTAGGCTAAAATTTACAAAGATATTAAAAGCCGCAAAACAACCTAAAACAACTAAACCACGTATAGAGATAAAACCTGCCAAAAGGTTAAAAAGCAAGCTCGATGAAGATTATTTGATTGAGGATTCCATTCAGCAAGAAATTTTTCAAGAGTCTGTAAACAGTGCTTCATCTAGTGAAAAATTAATACCAGCTAATGGCTTTATTGAAATGTTAATCGGTGATAAATTAGATAATGATCCCACCTGTGGTATGCATGAGGTTCATGATTTAGTTGTTCAAGTGATTGATGAAAAACCACAATGTACCAGCAATTTAAAAGATCATAAAACTTCATCCTCAACTATGCTTCAATTGGACGACAAAAACGAGTTGGCTCAAATTCGTGATTATCCGATGGTGAAAGAAAAATTAATGAAACTTGATAATATTGAAGTTTTCGATAAGCGAAATAGTACTATAATAAATGAACTTACACACGAGCCTGATATTTTATTTAAAAAACTTGAGAATGCATCATACAATGAAGATTTACATTACGACAATGGCTCAAATGAATCTATATTTGACTGCAAAAATATCGCTTTCCATGATGTGAATTGTTTATCCATCAAATCTATTTAGGCTCACATATATGTTTGTTTTTCTTTTTAATAGATTCATATATAGTTTTTAAACTAAAACTACTATTTTTTTGATAAATTAATATTTTTTACACATGACATTAGTATAATAACTTTTTACTTTTTTTATAAACAATATTTCTTGTACCTTAATTTTATATGACAAAATATACCATCAATTTTAATTATATTTTGCATAAATTGTTTTAGATTTTATAATTATACCAATTCTTCATCAAAGTTTCTGTAAAAACTTGTCAACTATTTATATTCTTAGAAGTTAGATGGGTTTATTAAAATAAACAGCGTATTGCACGAATATTAATTTGACTTACATTATGTAATTCGATATTATGAAAAAAATTAACACTAACTGAAAATTTTATTTAAAATAGCGACGTCAAAATAAGTATACTAAAAAATGACGAATAAATAAGACAGAGCTTGGTGGGCATTTTATTTTAAAAAGGTAAACAAAAGGGTTAAAAATTATTTTATTAATATAATATTTAACTTAATAAAAAGTACTGTATTTAAAAAGAAGAATCATTAAAATAGTTAAACGCGTTGGTTGAGACGTTTAAAGAGTACATAAAAATACTAATAACACATGTCAACAAATATCAATGGCACAACTGTAAATTTTATGAAAACATAAAAAATTTATCCCCGTGATGGCCTTTTCTCATATATATTTCGTTTTTCCTAGTTTCTTTCGGCCTTGGCCCCTTTACATCCGTATTGAAAAAATGATCTTTTTTGACCAAATTGACAGATCGAGAATACCCTAAAAAAAAAAATTTAAAGAATCTTTTTTTCATCTTGTAATAACTTATAATTATCACATCAAATAATGAGAATTAAAATTTTTAAGCTCTTACATCAGCATTTAGATAATACAAAATATTTCGTGTCCAAACTTACGACTCGATATATTATCGGTTTTTAATAAAAGTTTTATTTAAAGATTAAATTTAATAGTTTAGCTGTTGTAAAAAGGGCTGGGAAAAAAAACTAAATGGGCTTTTTTTTAACAAGTTTTTGGGTTTTTTTTCCAAATGCCCACAAACTCGTGGGCATGGCAAAAGAAAAGCCCCTTTTCTTGCTTAAAAAAAAGGGGCATGTTTAAAAAAAGCCCCTTTTCTTAAAAAAAACTCCTAGGAGCTTTGAGAAAAAATAACCCACCCATCAAAATTTTTTGAAATTATTATAGAAAACATAAAATGGGTTTTTTGGGGCTCTTTTTAAGAGCCACTTTTTGTGGGTTTTTTTTGCCCCTTTTCTTAGTAAGGGCTTTTTTTGAATTCTTATTTTGGCCCTTTATATTTGCCGCCCTTTCTTTTTTTATGTTTTAGGGGAAAAAATGAGCCAAAGTTTTTTGGCTCATTGTTTTCCCAGGCCTGGTTGTAAATATGCTAAAAAAAAATTTCAATTTATTTTAGTTTTTAAATCTTTTTTGTTTTTTTTGGCATTTTTTCTAAAATTTTTAATGTTAATAGCTGACTAACTAAGTTTGATTAGAAAAAACGGTAAACGGATTTGAAAATCTCTAAGATGGCAGGTTTAATCTCCGTAGTTAGCTCATAACTCTCAAAATTTTGTTGACCGGTGTAATACATCTTACTAAAATGAAAATTTTTTACCACTGCTTATACAAGATTTATTAATTTTTTGTGTTTAGGCTCATATATCACAATTATTATTGAAAAAAATTAAAGTAACTAATTGAGCTAAAATATAAATTTTAAAAGACAACGATGGCGTCCGAAAAATGAGGCCTAAATTTTTGGTCTAATAACATTAGCTCAGATGGGTGAAAAGAGGTGTTTTAATTTAAAAATCAAAAAATTCGAATTAATTAAGGTAAATTTATATTTTGATATAAATGCGAAAATTTAAACGCCAAAATTTTTGCAAAATACATTTAATGCGAAGTTTAAAAACTGACTTCTTATTTATATTTATTAGGACTGTTTTATTTCTATATAAATTTAGAAAAACTACAAAAACTGATTTTCTTTTATTTTTCTGCACCGTTTGTCCACCAATCAGTTTTGCTTAACTTTCGAAGTGATGCTAATTTAATTTTTTTTTCTATTTTTAAGACCTATTCTCCTTTTTTCTCTTCAATTTATCTTTATTTTACATATAAAATCCAAAATAAAAACGATTTAAAAAATAAACTACATACTGGATTTTTTTAATTCAACTTTGTATTAAAAATAATATTAATGTGTATCTTAAATATTGACAAATTTTCACATGAGAATTCGGAGGCTTGTAATTTTAGACCTTATTATAGACAAAAATATGAGTTTATTAATTAAAGATTTTGAGTTTGTATTATACTGGTCAACAAATTTTTGAGAGTTATGTAACTATGGATATCAAACCTGCCATCTTAGGGATTTTTAAATCCTTTTACAGTTTTTTCTAATTAAACTTAGTCAGCTATAAACATTGTAAAAAATGCCAAACAAAAAAGATTCAAAAACAAAAATAAATTGATTTTTGTTTGTGCATATTTACAAAAGCTAACCTGTTAAATTTAAACTTCAAATAAAACTTTTATTAAAAACCGATAATACATCGTGTCGTGTATAAGTTTGGACGATATTTTGTATTATCTAAATGCTGATGTAAGAGCTTGATATACTAAAAAAATTTATTTCTCATTATTTGATATGAGAAATATAAGTCAGAAATATAAGTTACAAGGGATTTTTATATGAAAAAAATGGTTCTTAAATTTTTTTATTTTAAGGTATTCTCGTTCCGTCAATTTGATCAAAAAAGGCCATTTTTCATTGGACGGATGTAAGGAGCCAAGGCCGAAACTAAGAAAAACGAAATATATATATGAGATAAGGCCATCATGGGGATAATTTCTTTTATGTTTTCATAAAATTTACGGTTGTGCCATTGATATTTGTTGACCTGTGATATTATTATAAAAGAAGTTTGAATAATATTTATATTAATATTTGGTTTTGAAATCTTCTTGTCCATTTTTGCTTGCATATTATATTCTGAATGCTTTGATATAATCCGGACTAACCGATAATTTAAAAACTCACTTAAACAATAATATAAAAGCACAATTGGATTAACATACAAGGCAAGGCCGGTTCGTAAGATATTGGCTCCCATAAGCAAAATATTGCCAAGGACCTAAAATTATTAAAACATGCCCGGCGCCCCCAACCATTGCTTAGATTGCCGCTTTTTAATTTTTATTTATTTTTGCCATAAAATGTCTATTTGATCCCGTTTTATTAATTTACTTTTCTAAAAAATTAAAATATATGTTTATGCACTCCGCGCTCGCCATAATGTAATATTTTTTGCATTCTCGCAAACGTTTAAAATAAACATAAAAATGAATAAATGAATATTAATCTATATAGCAAATGTTTAAATATTGAGAGCTCAAAATTCCAGTTAAAGTAAACCAGGCCGTTATAACCGGCCAGCCCCAAAATTTGATTTGATTTTCGGCCGGGTCATTTCGGCTTAAAATCTAAAATAAGGCTGGAAATGTAATATTGCGGGTTAATTTTTGTCATAAAATATCAACGATCTACAGTGTGTTACAGTAACACCCTTTATTGTATTATGATTTCAATTCAGATTAAATAATTGCTTAAAACTATAATATTAATGAGATATGTATAATGGTGCTTAACCCGAAATTTTTGTTTAAAATATGCCCGAACCGTTATTTTCTGATCGGGCGAGCTTTAAGTGGATCAATAAATATATAATTCATGAAAAAAGAAAAGATTATGCTTATCATTCATTTTTAAAAATGACATTTAAATTTCTCGGTTTTGGAGATTCCGGGAGGACAAAATCCTCTACTATTTCCTGTTTCATGCATGTTATGATCTATATAAAAGGTAATTATTTTAAATTTTATTAGAAAATATAATATGACCCGCCCTAATGGAAAGACAAGGAAATCGGAATAATAAAATTTTTTGGGTAGGTTTGCACAAGTCTTATTGTATTTTGGATTTTTCGAAATTCAAAACAATGCTATAAATTAATCAAAACGTGTTTTAATGCGTTTAGTCAATGGCGCTTGCCTTAACGTTAATGCCACCTCTAGGTAACCATGAATCATGTATTTTACTCGTTTTTTGGAAAAATAAGTCATGGGCTCAAAGCTAGAAGCATATAGGCAAATTTGCTTCTTAACTTAATTTTCATTCAATTTTGTAAATTTTTTCATGAAATCATCCTCGCCGTGTGGGCTGAGTATATTAAAATTAGTTGAAGGGGCTGAGCCAGGTTTAAATTTTTTTTAGCTCTTTAGTTGGGCTGGTTTGGCCAATAATTTGACTTCGGGCGAGCCTATTATAAAAATCAATTAAAAATTAAACTAATTACCCCATTTCAAACTTGTCTTCCCTTTTGACAGATAAGAGCATTAATATGAGTATATTTATGGGTATCATTTTATTAGTTTGTGCTAAAAGAGTTAATAATATTAAGCTTCGGTAAACATTATTTGTATCATATTTGGAAATATATATGGGCTCGTTAATACTCGCTCCTATGGTAAATTAATTGGTATAGGTTTTTTCCTGCGATGCTCGAATTCTGGTCCTATAAACATTATAATAATATAAAATGTAAAAGACCTTATAAAAAATATTTTATGATTTTTGAACCTAGATTAAGTACTAATTAACATCAGTCTTAAATTTTTGTAAGTTGACGTAATTCTCACATTTTTGCCCCAAGGCCCTTTAATTAAAATTTAAATAACATAATATTATTTGCTGTTACACAACGCTGCCTGCCGGTTTATAAATAGCTGATTTTAAAGGTCAACAAATATCACTGTCAGAAAAGCGAATTTTAAAAAAACATAAAAGAATGCATCGTTATGATGGCCTAATCCCATATATATTTTTCGTTTTTCTTTGTTTCTTCCGTCTTTGGCTCCTTAGATCCTTCCATAAAAAATGGCTTTTTTTACCAAATTGACAGATCTAAATATACCCTAAAAAGAAAAAAATTCAAAATCTTTTTTCATATAAAAATTCCTTGTAACTTATATTTATAATCACAAATAATGAGAAATAATTTTTATTAATATATCAAGCTCTTACATCGGCATTTAAATAATTATTTCGCGTCCAAACTTAAATACGACACGATATATTATCGGGTTTTAATGAAAATTTGGAGTTAACAGTTTAACTATTGTAAATATGCAAACAAAAAGTCAATTTATTTTTGTCTTTGAATCTTTTTTGTTTTTTTTGACCTTTTTTTCTCAATGTTTATTACCTGACTAACTAAGTTTGATGAGAAAA
Source organism: Acutogordius australiensis (assembly GCA_030555515.1). Taxonomy (NCBI): domain Eukaryota; kingdom Metazoa; phylum Nematomorpha; class Gordioida; order Gordea; family Gordiidae; genus Acutogordius; species Acutogordius australiensis. Next base: position 19,996,253 of record CM060243.1, read on the forward strand.
AACGGTAAACGGATTTGATATTCCCTAAGATGGCAGGTTTATCTCTGTAGTTAACTCATAACCCTTAGCTTTGGCCAGGTTTAAAGATTTGTATATGGGGGCCCACCTCAAACACGTTCAAAAAATCAGAATTTAATTCGCCTTAGAGGTGGGACAGAATAATCGTAGGCTTCCTAAGTAAAAACCGCCCTAAATTTGGTAGATTCCTATAAGCAGTATAAAAGTCACAATTTGTTATTATGCTAAATAATTTACATATTTTCAGGCAATATTTACTATACTGGTAGACAGAAACCAATGAGTAATTAAGTACCAATAAGTAATTACGGAAATTACACTTCAGAAATAATTTATATGATAGCATTTTATATATTTTTTCCGTATTGCGAAATTTGCTCACTACTCGGCTAATTTGCTATGTAACAAAACAAAAAAAGGCCAGTGACTGATTTTGCAACCTCAAGAATACCTTGATGAAAAAAAATTAAAATTTATTTTCATATTAAAATCCTCTGTAACTTCTATTCTTCTACTCAATTAATTAGAAATAAAAATTTTTAGTATATCAAGCTCTTTCATCCACATTTAGGTTATACAGAATATTTGGCATCTTAACCTAAATATGACACAATATATAAGTGGTTTAATGAAAATAATATTTAAAGTTTGACTTTGATTGTTTAGCTGTTTTATATATAAATAATGTTTAATCTTTTTTGCTTTTTAATTTTTCGGCAGGTCTGGTTTTTAAAATTAGCTTTAAACTCTCCAAATTTACTCAATGTGTTATACAGGTATATTTATATATAAGGGCACGTGCAAAGTGAGTTTTTATTTTCGTGAAATTTTTAAAATTTTGAAAAATTTTTATTTTGTAATAAAACACAAATGTAAGTTGCAAAATTTAGTTTAAGACATAAAACGCTATTTCGAAATTTTCAGAAATTTCAAAATTTTATGAAAATAAAAACTCACTTTACACGTGGCCTAAAAAGCTTTTTTATAAATAAGTTGGGGATTAAAATTTTTAGTCAAGGGGCCGCTCGATGCCTAGAAAGAGCCTTGTCCTCATGTTTTTAATTCTAATGACTTAATATAAATTAATTCGGAGTTCTTCAATGACTCAATCAGACGTTCAAACACAAGAATATTCTCTTACGGCCCGGCCCTTACTGCTACATTGCAACAATGCATTGAAATTAGATGTCTTACTGTAGCACTTGCACAGGTCACATCCTTGATCGTCTTTTTGAAAGCCATGAGAACAATAAACACCGCACCTTTCCAATGGTTTGCATATGGCTCTACCTGGTGTTTCTAATTGGATAATTATAATTAATAAGAATCTTTGAATCCTAAATTGTTTACCAAACATTAATACTCGTATTACTCTCATAATATGATAATTATGTTTTATAAAAGATACGTTAATTGTGTATATTAAGTTTATTTAAATTCAACAAATGGCTACAGGCAACGGGCCATTGACTTGATTACGAAATAGTTTATATTATTGCTCTAAACTCTTCGGTCGAATTTTAAAAATAATATCCGAGTTTATTAACTTAATCATTCTAAAACAATGACGGCCGCCAGTCCACTTATCATGCACCCAGTTAATAGTTAGGCTAATAGACCCAATAATTGGGGGTGGGCAAGTTAACCAATTATTAACTAAGTTAAGTTATAGTCAAACCCGTAAACAGTGTGACTAAGTTATATTTAATAGATTAATAAAATTTATTAGCATATATGAATTGATAGTTTAAACGGGTTATGTTTAGTGCCTAATTTAATTTATTAATGCTATTGACCTAGTATACATACAATTTTAAATATTTTAAAGAATTTATCTGATAACCTCAGTGCTCAAAAGTTCGGAAAAACACCACAATACCACTGGATAGCCATTGTTAAAGTTTAACTATATGAAAATTATTCAAATAGAACATTAAATTTTACTAATTATTGATAAATTATAATATATTAATGCTGGTTTTTTTAAATAAAATACTTTTTTATATAAAAAAAGGTTTTTATAAAAAAAGGGAAGGGTTTAAATTAATCGTGTTTAGTGAAATTTTAAATTTTTGGTATTTCGTTTTTAAAATTTATTTATATAATAATTTTACTCATTCAAAAAACTGGATTTAGTGGAGTGGATTGTAGAGTTCTCAGGCCAGAAATTATGAACACAATATCTAAGATTCTGGCGGAGAGCTTACAATTTTGGCTTGCGGAAAACAACTGATTGTCATGGTTTATTAAATGATAAATTTTCTTATATATTAATATAAGTTTTAATAGCATAAAAAAAGTTTTTTATTTAAAAATTGATTTTTTTAAATGACTATTTTAGAACAAAATATTATTTGCTGTTATAAGGCCTGACATAAATTTATTTAATTTTTTGACTGTTTTTTATAACGCAAGTACAAAAATCAATAAATGTTGGGAAAAATTTATACAACTGCCAAAAAAATCTACAATATGGCCTTATGCCTAATGTTATTTTCGTTCAACACTGGGAGGCCTTATAAACCCGAGATAATTTAATGTTTTTGAGAACTCGAAAATTCCAAAGGAAAAAGACTTTTTTATTAAAATTAACTAAATAAAATCAACCAAATTCATTTTTTATCTGAATAATGTAATATTGAATTTTTAATTATATTAAGCACCCACATCCACATATAGGTTTTATAAAATATTTTATAACCAACCTCTAAATGACACCACTTACCAGATTAAGAACAAAAAAAATTTAAATTTGACAATTTAGCTAATATATATATAGGGGAGACCGGGGCGAAATGGTTGGTGGGGTGAAATGATTAATGGATATATCTCTGCCAAAAATTATTCAATATATGTAAATTTTATATATGTTGTAGATCTTTAAACAAGCTATCGATTTATTATATTTTTTACATATACATCCATTTAAAAAAATTTAGAAAATCTCAATTAAAAAAAAATGCTATTTCTAATTTATGTTTTAAGCAACAATAATTTTGCTTTATTTTAAATAAAATGTTACCTCGAAAATATTATTATAATCAAAAGATTAAAAAAACACTTCGTTGTAAGAATATAATACATTTTTAACTTAAAACTTAATATTATTTGAACATTATTGATTTTGCAAACACTATTCAATGCGGGGCGAAATGAACAACATTTTGTAAAATATATTACTGAGGATCCAGTAAATTGAATTATCATATTTTAAATAAAGGCACTTATTATTTTGGATAACCATGTATCTCATATAACCATAAAAGCAGTGACTTTTTTAAAGATAATGGGATTAAAGTGGTCACACTACCATCTCATTGTTCACATAGACTTCAACCCCTTGATGTTGGGATTTTTGGGCCACTGGTAATTGATTATGATATAATTATTAATAAAATGATCTAAATCTCTATTTATTTTTCAATATTTAAGGTTTATTGAAATTAAAGCTGTAAATTTAATATATTTTACACACTTTCATTTTGCCCCATGGGTGTTTCATTTTACCCCGTATATGGGGCGAAATGGTTAATACTAGTGGATTTATACATTGTTCAATATCTTTTAACAGAATTATATTTTTTTGGTTAAACAAATTATTTTATAAAATATAATGAATTATCTATAAAATGAGCCATTAATTTTTTCTTTTGGTTTAAAAATGTGTCAGCAGCAACGATTTTGCAAAAATATGTTCATTTCGCCCCGGTCTCCCCTACATCATTTTTTAACACTGTTGCAATAAATTTTTAAATCTTATTTGTTTTATATTAATTTTCAATATTAATAGCTGGCTTACGACCAGAGAAAAAAATTATTATGATCGTAATCACGAATATCAAACAGCAATGAACTACCTATGCATTTACAGGTTGGACAACCATCCTTATCGGGAGCAAACCCTTTGTGGCAAAATATCGGACACTCTTTTTTCTTGCAGTCGGTCCTGAAAAGTTTCGTGACTAAAATAAACGATAATAACTTGATCAATAAAAAATGTTGCAAAGAGTCACCAGTGAAAGGTGGCTTTTAGTCGAAATATACATTGATACGACATTCTTATCTGAAATGAGCATTATGTATATTTTTTTACTTTTACCCCATTCAAATGATTAAATATCTTTTAAACATGGTATGTATCGGCTCAGATAGCTCAGTAGCAAACCTGGAAGCTATTTTTCTTTAAAAGTATACATTTGCAACCACTTTCAAGTAGTGTAGGGCCGTATTTTTAAAGCCCGGCCCCGAAAATTTTTTACGTGTGGCCCGGCCCGAAATAAATATTTTTATTTTTAGACCGGCCCCATGTTTTTTCAAAAGAGGCTCGGTCCGGCCCAGCTCGAATTTATAAATATCGGCCCGTAATATTTTTGTTAATATTATTAACAATTAAACATCAAATATAGCTTTATTGGAATAAAAAAGAGCATCATTTGATAAGTAATGAAAAATTATATAGAAATATAAAATTAGGATTTTGTCTAGAATCTACTTATCTAACTATTTATAGCCATAAATATAGCGCAAAAAAATAGGCCCAGCATCAAAAATTTTCGGCCCGGCCCGAGTCCGAAATTAAATAAAACGGCCCGGCCCGCCCGACTAACATTTTATATTTATGCCCGGCCCGGACGGGCTTTCGGGTCCCGACTGAGAACACTACTTTGAAGCTACTGAGTGGCCTGCTTTGGCAGTAAGCCCTAAACGATATGCCTGATGATAGGCTAAAAACCTTGGTCGCCGGCGTGCGAATTAATCTTATTTAACCCGTCGGCATTATCAATTGCTTTGCTTAGGTTAAAAAAGTCAAAGCCCTAACGAGTTGGCACCCCCATATGGGGAAATGTATGAGGGAGACCTTACCCATGGTTTTTTTAGAACATGGTATACGGGAGGGTGTAAAAAATCATTTAATGACCCCAAAATTTTACCCGACCAGCCCCTATCGTGTGTAGTTCGGCCCCTCAATTAATAAAAAAAATTTTGATTCCCCGGACCAGTGCCTTTTTCCTTAGGTATCAATAAATATTTACCTAAATTTTGACCCCATTTCAGAATATCACCGGTTATGTCGGCCTCAGCGCTCCTTGGGAATATTGAGCAAAATGCGAACAATGCTATTAAAACAAAAAGAAATCTACCTATTTTTAGCATATTTAAAAGACATGAATCGTTTGAAACCAAGTTTATTTTTACTACAATATTTAGTGTGTTCAATCGATTCCCCCTTACTCGAGACACTATACGAAAGGCTATCAACAAAATACATTCTTATTATAAAAAAAAATGTAATTATCGCACGAAATTTCATAGTTATTAACATTGTTTTTGTACGATTAGCTATGGTTGCATTCAAGTGTATTTAATTTGTATATTGAGTTATCAAAATTCGAGCATTTTCGATCAAATTACTTATTGATTCATCGATTATCGCCTAAAGCCAATTAAAATGATGTGATTACAAGTGCGAACTTATGCTGGCCGATGTAAATATAAAATCGGTGTTGAACTTGGCTTAAGATTGGTGTTAGGTTAGTGCATCTTGAACGCAATGTTTACACTTGGGAGAGGCAATCTGCCGCATTCCACAAGGCCGTGGCCTTATTTTTGTTTTCATTTTATATAGGTTAAAATAGAGCAAAAATGTATTTTGCCATAACGTGAGGGCCAATGCTGAAAAAATTGTGGACCAAAGGGAAAAAGGCTATCCCCGAAAAATATGAGGAAAAAGCCCCTTTAGGTATTTTCTTCTTTATTCTGAAGTTAAAATGGGATTCACTATTTAAAAACCGCTTAAATAAAAAGCTCTCTATGAAAAATATGGGGCTTCTATAAAAGCCCTTACGAGCTTTTTTAATAGAAAAACCCCTAATCCCCGTTAAGGACTGGCTCTTTTTTTCCACTTTTGGGCGTCACATAAAATACGTGTAGATTGATGTAAAACCAGTGTTTTCAGTTTTATTTAAATACGAAATGCCCACCCGCGGCCTAAAGCGTTTTTCAAAAACCTTTTCGATGTTAATAAAAGTGTTCAAACACTCTCCTGGTTATTTTAATGCATTCAAAATTACCGTCCTGGGTTTTTTTTTTAAATAGGCGTTTTGAAAAAAATCAATAGCAAGAAAGCCTTCCGTAGTTCAAACACTCTCCTGGTTATTTTAATGCATTCAAAATTACCGTCCTGGGTTTTTTTTTTTAAATAGGCGTTTTGAAAAAAATCAATAGCAAGAAAGCCTTCCGTAAAATAAGACAGCTAAACCATATCAATTCAATCCGGTTTTTCCAGCCCAATTGTTATACCAACTTTCATTTCAGGCACGATACTAGACCCCTTTTGGGGGACATTGCACCCCCCCCCCCCCCCCAGTTTTTGATTGTTCCACTCAAATGTTTTTAATTACCTCCCCCCCCCCCCCCCCAAAAAAAAATACATAGAAACTTTATTGCCTTCCCAAAAAAATTATTTTGCCCCCCCCCCCCCCCCCCCCAAAAAAAAATACGTATATTATTTTTGCTCTTCCACCCCCACATAAAATTAAATTTGCTCCCCCAAAAATATCTAAACATTATTATTTTATAAATATTTACTTTTTTTAAAAAGTGTTTTCATATATTAACACTTCTCATTCGCTCAAGAGATCACTAACACAGAAATTATTTCTGTTGTTATTTGATGTTACAGAAAGCTGTATATTTGTGAAAGCAATTCATAAATCTGATGCCAAAAAAATTTCCTCACTTGTCAACAATCTTCTGTTAGAATATAATCTAGAACCAAAGAACCTGATCGCGCACTGCTACGATGGGGCGAACGTAATGTCCGGGGAAAAAGGTAGTGTTCTAGTATTTCTAAGTAAAATGGCTGGACACCATGTCCCGTATATATTTACTGCTTTAACCACCGATTGCATCTTGTTGTAAAAGATTGTCTTAAAATTTTAAGTGAAGGGAAAGATTTTTTTTGATAATTTTTCTTCCCTGCATAGATTTTTTGAACATGATGCAATCAAGGAAGTAAGTGAATGCGAGTCCATACCCCGGCTGTTGCCCCATCGGTGGTGTTGTCACTACGACGCCATTGTTTTTAAAAAAAAATTACATAAAAATATTAAATACTTTTTTAAAAATAAAAAAGTTTGAATATCTTCAGTTCACAGGGTCGAAGCGTCGGGGTTTTTTGACCATATTTATAATCATCAATTCATTTTTTTGTATTTATCATTTGAAATATTATTTAATCTATTAAAAATAATTTATGATCAATTTCAATGCAAAACGATTTTTCTAAAACTTTTGATTTAATACACCATTGTTAGAAATTAAACGATTAAGAAATACAAATAAATTTACAGATTTAGAAACTGTTTTGACATATATAATACTTTTTTAAATAACAATAATTTATTTATAGATAAAAAAAAACTAAATCTAAAGATTTTTGCGATTTTTATTTATTTCTCATAATTGAGAATAATATAAATATTAATGAAAATAGTATTTATTTTAATATTAATGATTTATTTATTGATTCTTTTAATAATAGATTTTTTACCGATAAATATTTTTTTATAATCTTTAGATTCCCTTTATAAATTTGATTATCCTTTTTTTAGATATAAATAAATTAGAGCCTCTTTTAAAAATAAGTAATATTGATAAAATAAAGAAATTGACGTAGTAAAAATTTTTTATATAAAAAACTTAATAATTACAAAGAATGTGTTACTAATGATTTTGTTTAATTTTTAATTGATTACAAAGATGCGTTTCCTAATTTATTTAACATTTTTTTATAAGATTTTTGGCTCTTCGACGTCGAGTTGTGAGGCCATTTTAATAATAAAAAGTTTGAATATGGATTCAATTGGTGTACATGTATATTTTTTACCGTGACCAAAGGTCACAGCTAATTCTGCCGCCGAAGGCGGCAAAAAAATTTTTTTCTGCCTTTACCTCCTCCCCTTCCCCTACGAACTTTTTTGCCCCCCCCCCCCCCCCCCCCCCAGGTTAGAAAAGCTAGAATCGGGACTGTTTTATTTACAAGATCTTTGTTTTAATTTTAAAAAATAGCAAAATTTTTGAATAATCTGCTATCATTTTCAGGAATGGGCAAAAACAATAACCTAACTATTATAAATTTTTTTAACTATTAATTACTACGTAGTTAAATTTTAATACGTGTTACCTGTAAATTTAGTGTTTGATAAATATTTTTTTTACCTATCGATTAACTCACTTTTCAAGTCATGGGTAAATTTTTTTAACAATGGCCAGCCTATGTCAATGATTTTTGGCTACAAAACAACTTTTAATCACAGAGGTATCAGAAGATCGAGATTAATTAGCGGTCGGTGCAAATCAAAAAGCATTGTTTTCCATATTTAAATAAGCAATCAAAGAAATATATTAGCAAATACTATAACCCGAATTAACTATAAAATTTATAGATAAATTAAAAAACTTTATCACCATTATTAGATATACTTTTTTAGGTTTTGTTAGAATCGATAAATTTTTGGTTTTATTATAATTTAAATTAGTTAAATATTTGGGGTTAACTTGCTTATCCTCGATCATTTCAAAGGTTTTGAAATATGTTTATATAAGAACAATTTAACAAAATCTTAGCGGCGACTTGTTCTTCAAATATATTTATATAATAATTTATTGAAAAAGATGTGTGTTTATTGACACCTTGCATAAGGGGGCTGATATTTTAGGCAATAAGGAGATGACCTTTTCTTTAGAAAATTTATGCTTTATAAGTGCCTCAATCAGAAGTAATCATTTCGTATATCACCAGTATCTGTTGAAGAGCAATCTAGAAATTTTTTTTTAGCCCTTGTCATGTATAGCAAATTGTGCAAGCTATAGATACTGGCAGGTTTAAGAAAAAAAAAGCCAGTCTTTAAAGAGGATTTTTAAGGGCTTTTCTATTAAAAAGCCCACACCTATAAGGTCAAAAAAATTAACATACAATTTTTTTTAAAAAGCCCCAATTTTTTCTTAATAAAAGGCTTTTAATTACAGAGCTTTGTGGGCTCTATATAATAAACCAAACTCATTTTTTTGTTTTTATTAAGAAAAGATAAAAAGTTTAGCTTTAATTAAAAAAATATTTATTAAATGTAACATCATCTGCTTAGTTTTATCTTTTTATAGTTGATTTTATATCAAATTTAGCCAAAATTTGAGATTTTTTCCCCTTTTTCTACTAGAGAGGGCTCTCCCTCATTTTTGGGGGGCCTTTTTGTTATTATTTAAAATTACTGTGAGTTTTTTCCCCTTTTATTTGGCCCGAGATAAAAGCCCATTTTTATCCTCTGTGGCCCACACATTTAGCACATAATTGTCTACGCGAAAGAATCAATTATATTACTCATACAGGCTATATTATTAAATTTATCAGTCTTTGCAATATTAAATGCCATAGAAAATATTTTTTTATTAATTTAAAAATTTCTTATAAATACGCCCGTGATACAACTTTATCTTAAAAGGTTCTTCAACAAATTTCAAAATTTAAAAGCGTTTTAAAATTGATAAATAAAACGTTTCACAATTATTTGGAAAAATAAAATGAAATAAGCAACTTCTTTAGAGTGATGTAAATTTTACTTGTTAGCCATCCTTGAAATTTAGAAATGGGATATGTATGGTATCATTTCAGACATATTTTTCTCTGCAAACTAAAATAACAAAAACCTGGGAAATTTGATAATTTTTATTATGATTGTATGTTGCTCTCGACCCAAATTCCAACCAAGTGTAGTCAAAAATCAAGGTTTTAAGATTTTGTTTTGCATGTTATCGCAATATAAAAAAGCAATATTAAACGATTTCACATATATTATATAGAACTAATCGCTATGAAATAATAGCTGCGTGTCACGCCCTAATTCAAAGTATGTTCGTTTCCATTTTCTTTTACTGCACGATTCTAAGTATTCGTTTTCCATCCGAGGTTGTGGCAAACCCAAGTAAGCATTTATGTGTTTAAGAGTTCAAACCGGGCAGTGATACTCCGATCCGGCCCACTCGACATATTTTTTAAATATGGCCCCCATTTGGTTTTTTATTTTATAGGTCCTGCGTCTTTAAATATACGGCCTAAAAACTGTATATTACAAGCTTAAAAATTAAAATAGATAAAATACAGAATGTTGACCCTTCATCGAGTGAAAAAAAAACTTATCATTTTTAGTTCTTGTTAACAATGATTAAAAAATTAATATGTCAAAATGAGATTTAAAATATCGCTCCGCCCGTTTTTTTTTAATTCTACAGTCCGTTTTTTGGGCGGGCCGGGCAATTTTAGGGTCTCGACTTTGATTTCTAATGTGTAATTATTAGGAGACCTGTTACAACCTTTAAAAAAATTTGTTGCAGGATGGAATAGTTTTAATGATATCGCTTAACTTTTTATCTATTTAAAATTCAAAAACCACCTTCGATCGGGTGTTACACTTTCTTGATCATTGAGATAGCAATCCATCCTTGGGCTTATTTTTTTCCATTAGATTTATGCTGTCTTTTTTGACAGTTACAGCTACGAACTTGCCTTTTGGTCGCCGACGGCAATTTAAGCTACAATTTAGGCTTTGTTTTCCAATCTCACCATTTATTCGGCGTATTAATTATTGTATTGAAATGTTCTTTAATTTAAACATTATACTAAGTATGTGAGACCCGTGATGAATACATGCCTGAATGCGGTGAACGTTGCCCGTTTGGTTACGAAAGCAACGCTTTTGGTTGCAAACTTTGCCAATGTAAATTGGCACCTGAAGAAGTTTCAATTATTGTTTTTATATTACAACTTTACAGTAAGTCGTAAGCTGTGCCGCCCTTGAAAAACAATTTAGGTTGCGCCAAGGTTCGGGCTTATATAAATTTCTCTATTTTTTTTCAACAAGGCTATATTGAATGCTCCTCATTTCAAAACATGGTCCTTTTTTATTGATAATACTTAGTGTTGTTTTTAACATTTTTACTTTAAAATTGTTGTTAAGGATAATAAAAAAAAAGACAAAAAAAAAAGCAGAGGAAAAGTTTTTAGCGCTTGCAAATGGCTTACTAGTTTACAGACTATATAATGAAACCCTAATTCTAGTTTTTTGTGTTTCGTTAGACCCCTTTTCAGGTTTTGAAAAATGTAGTGTCTCAACTAAAAACCCAAAAAACATTACGCTCTTTTTAGCAATTTTTAAAATTTTGAACTTGTTAGGGGGAAGATAGGACACAATTACAAAGCATTTAATTACTAATTTTGTTACCCAGGAACAATTATTTTTTTAGGCCATACTCTTAACTTTTGTTTTAGTTGGTCTTTTACTTGTGAAAAGCTCATTTAACGTATTTTAAGATTTGAATCGATATGGGTTCACTTTTTTAACATGCCCTAATATAGAAAATTTTAACGCTATTAATAAAGATCCTTTAAATTTCGAGTTTATAATTTTAAAAGATTTGATGTTTGTATTGTCAACTTATCCTCAAATTTTGTGCCTATAGTACCTCCATAATTGACAAGTGTGCGAAATTACTGTTCACGGGGTTTTATGTTGCTGCATTTTTATTCCGCTTTCCTGAGATTTGTTGTAATAGGGGACGTGTTGATAAATATCCTTTTAGAATCAAACCTGGTTTTATTTTTTTTTATGATCCAACGAAAATTCCGTAAATACTGATGTAAGATTTAAAGCTGATTTTGACCGTTGACAAAAAGATGGGCCAAAAAAGATAACTAAGTCTTAAATTTTTTCTTCTTTATTTGACATTGTTTTGTTTTTACCCATGTACTGCGCGTACTACCATTGACGTTGTTTTGCCTTTTAACGTTATAATAATTATAATTTTAGCTTGAGCTTAGCAATTTAATGACCGTTGATTATATGTACTGCGCGTGCCACGTTGAAAATGTTTTACCTTTGGAGTTGTATATTTCTGAATTTAAATTAAACTTTTTTACCTCAAAAAATGAGAAATAAAAATTTTAAATCTCATTAAGGTCATTAAGAATGGCACCCCAACCTAATTTGTACACGATATATTATCGGTTTTGTATCAAAATATTATTTATAGTTTGAATTCAGTTTAGTTGTTTTTATACAAATATTTTTTTTTAAATTATTTTGTTTTTAATCTTTTTTGTTTTTCAAAAATTTTTATGTTTATAGCTGGCTTACAAAGTTTAACAAACGACAAACGGATTTTTACCCTAGGCATACCCAAAAACTTTTTAATTTCATATTGCAAGCTATAAATTTTTTATATTTAAAAGATATTTAGTTTATGTCTTTTCTACTTAACCCTTAAAAACAATACTTTGATTTAGAAGTATATTTTTATAATAATTACCTAATAATTGGTTTTCTAATTATTTAGACTATGAGTTCGCAAGCCTTGTTTTTGGCTTTTATGGTATATTTTTGCCATGTGTATAGAAAAAGAAACATAGGCCTAGCCCCCCCCCCCCCCCCCGAACCTGCGGTTTGTCGTGTTTAATTTCAGGCTCAGTTTAAAAATATAGAATACAGAATGTAGAAGTACCCTTTATAGTGTGATAATAAATTTATTTATCAATTCTTGTTATTAATTATTAGAAAAAATATAGCAAAATTAAAATCTGCCGCCTGTTTTTCGGGTGGGCCAGCACCAAGCCGGTCGGGCTTTTGCGTAAACTTTGATATCTAATTTGGTATGAATCTATAACACGGCTACCCAAGATTTAATATGGGGTAGCAATCTAATTAAAATCCTTGAGATATTTGATATGAAGGAAAAACATGGGAGCTAACAAAAACATATCTCTATTTGTATCATCTTTCCTATTTTAATCACATATTAATTGAACTATTAATCACATTATGACACCATTCTCAAAAGTTAAAAGGGTGTAAAATATTGTAATGAAATGATTTAGGTGCTTAATCTATATTGGTCTATTTTCAAACGCTTTTTATTTATATACGAAACTCTCCCCCCTTTATATTCTAAAATGGCTATTTTTAAATAGAGTCGAAATTAATTAATAATTTAAATGATAAATTTGATATTTAAACAAAATGCAACAAATTCTTATTATGATTTTAATAAACCTTTATTTAGATATTGAACGACTATTACGAAGATCGAGGTATATTTTTTGTGCAAATATGTTAAACTTATCTATTACGTAGCGTGTGTTATATTTTAAATTTTCGGAACAAAATTTACTCTTTTTATCAACATGTTACAAATTTTACATGAATTTAACAGTTATAAGGAGTTAATACATCAGATTAGAACATAACAAAAAATACTTTTATATTAATATAAAAATAAGCAACACCAGGAGTTAATTTATTTTATTCCGTTAATTTTTTTTGACTATATACTATTTAAGTAAAACTTTTTAGGGGTTAACAATCAAATTGATTAATAAGATGGCATGGATTTTTTGATTTAGAGCTGGGAAAATAGTAAGCAACAAAACTTTGGCTCATTTTCTGTCCCTAACTTGGGAGAAGAAAGAGAGCCATAAATAAAGGGCCATAATAACATTATAATAAAGGCTCCCATTATAAAAATAAAAAAATTAAAAAAAGGGCTCTAAAAAACGCCCCTCTAAGCACTTTTCATTATTTTTTTAAAAATCTTATATTATAATTTTAAAACATTAAGAAAATATATCTCAACGGCAATAAAGTTTATATAAAATTTATATTCGTAGGCATATTATTCGTTTAAATTATATTTTTTGCTATAAAAATCTTTTATGTTTCTTTAATATGCGTGATGGAAGCCGAGCATATTTAAAATAAATCGGGTTGGGCTGTAGCTGGCAGGTAAAAGGATTATATAGGCAAATTTTGATCCTTTGGCTCAGATCATTAATAAATGCTGCATTTTGAGTTAAATGTCAGGCCACTTCACGGTGCCATGATATTACGGCCGGATTTGATTATCCCGCGACAGTGAGGGTATAAAACTATTGTGGGTAGAACTCATTTGCAATCCCTATAACTTTAAGAGTTCTGTGGTTATATTTTTATGTTTTTAAAGTGAAATATGTACACTTTTATTGTAATTTCCTATTAATTTTATTTATGCACTATAAAATTTATTTGACACATGTTAGCAGAAAAAAATCAGAAAAATAAGTATTTATTTATATCAAATAAATTTTTTCATTAAACAGAATATACTATCTTTTTGTATTCTAAGATAGATTTATAAAAAAACATAAATAAATATAAAATTATATTAGCTATAATTAACCAAAAAAATTATAGATTTTATAAAATTTTATAAGAGTTAAAATTAATATATTATATATATTAAAAACATCTTATTTCTACATATTAAATAAAAATTATTGGAAAACATTTAATAAACAAAGTTATATTCTTTCCAATGTAATTTTTTAACGGTTAATAACTCGAGTTAATCATGGAGGGTACGTAAATATCCTAATGGAATTTTTAATTTCAAAACAAATTTTGTTATAGCCCTATAATTTTTTTATCCGTATTTATTATCTTCAAAAAAAAAGTTAAAAAAATTTGTAAGATCTTATTTTACATTTTCAGAATATTCATAAGATGTTCTGAGGTTCGTACCCATCATACCTATAGCGGTACATTACACTGGTCGACAAATAACAACTTTATGTCGGCGACCAATTATAAACATATATATTTTGATAGTGTTTTTTGAGTACATTCCGAATATCTTTTCCGTTTTTTTTAAATAGGTCTAATTTTTTACCTAGATGGGTTTAAAAGTACCAAAAACCTCAATATGTCCTATATTTATAGGCACTTTTCGTGCCTTTAAAATAAAAATAAATAATAGAAAAATATATTTTACTATTGAAAAACTCTTATATTGTTATATAACTTTTTTAAAATTTACTTATTTCATTTACTTTTTTAAAAATTTGATTTTAAAAAACTCAAAATTTCCAAAAAATACGCGTCTGAAAGTCTGTGCTTCAAAATTTTATATATTAAAAAAGGGGCTACTAAATACACTACACTACATCAAGCAAGATATGTAAGTGTGCAGGATTGGCATATAATGCCAGTATTAGTAGCAGCGCGTTAAGCCACATTAGTACCCCTTTTTTAACATATAATATTTTGAAGCACAGAACTACATCAAGATATGTAAGTAAGTGAAGGGCCGGCAGATAATGCCAGTATTAGTAGCAGCACGCACTACAATCTTTAAGAGTTTAGTAGCCCCTTTTTTAATATATAAAATTTTGAAGCACAGACTTTCAGACGCGTATTTTTTGGAAATTTTGAGTTTTTTAAAATCAAATATTTAAAAAAGTAAATGAGATAAGTAAATTCTAAAAAAGTTATATAACAATATAAGAGTTTTTCAATAGTAAAATATATTTTTCTATTATTTATTTTTATTTTAAAGGCACGAAAAGTGCCTATAAATATAGGACATATTGAGGTTTTTGGTACTTTTAAACCCATCTAGGTAAAAAATTAGACCTATTCAAAAAAAACGGAAAAGATATTCGGAATGTGCTCAAAAAACTCTTTCAAAATATATATGTTTAAAATTGGTCGCCATTTTTTGTCGACCTGTGTTATTTGGCTTAAAAAATCATTATTAAACGAGATATTTTTATTTCCGTTTTTAATTATATAATTGTTCGTCATTTTGTTATTATAGTGGATGCATCCAATTGCGAGCCTCATATGTGTCGAAAGCACTGTCCCGAAGGCTTTGAGCGCGACGAAAACGAGTGCGAGGTTTGCAAGTGCAAATTTCATTGATTCTCTTATATAGAATAAACAATGTTTTGTCAATATTTTAATCCATTTTTTCAAAATATATTCTATAGAATTTTGAAAAGAGCTTTTTTAATAAAAAAAAATATTACAATTTATTAATATGGACATATGCTAATTACTTGCTGGATATAAAGGGCCAGTCAGCAGCTGGTCCTTGGTTCAATGATTTCCCTATGCAGATAATATTGACGCCCTTAAATTTTTTTTGCTGTCACTCGAAGGAGGGGATTGGAAGGTAAACTGATGCTTCTGAGCCAATATATGCAAAATGTCCTATTAGTCTTTTAAATTTTGAATTTTTTGACCCATATGCTTCAAAAGTATATTTATTATTTCATTGGATCCCTTAAAACCGCTTATTACAATGCGTGAAACCTTTAATTGGTACAAAAATTTGGCTTAAATTTTTGAAAATAGAAGGGCACATTTAAAAAAAGTTTAGAGCAACTTTTGCAATCAAATTACGACGGCTATTTATTTATAATAAGCAGATAAAATAAATTAATATGTCTAATATGTCTAAATTTTATTATCATATATAAAAATCTAAGAAAATTACCTTCAAGTATTAATCGGTCAAAAAGTTACCCTAACTTTTTATTAAAATTTATGTGTATCTAGAAAGGGCAAAGCATAAGAGGTAAAACGGAAAATTGTTTATCCAGCTTTGTAACTGTTGGTCACAGGTCAACAAATATCAATGTCAGAAACGTGAATTTTATGAAAACATAAAAGAATGCATCCCGATGATGGCCTAATCTCATATATATTTTTCGTTTTTCTTAGTTTCTTCCGTCTTTGGCTCCTTAGATCCGTCTATAACGAAAAATGGCCTTTTTTGACCAAATTGACAGATCTTAATAAACCCTAAGAAGAAAAAATTTAAAAATCTCTTTTGCATATAAAAATTCCTTGTTACTTATATTTTTAATCAAATAATGAAAAATAAATTTTTTTAATATATCTAGCTCTTACATCGGCATTTAGATAATACAAAATATTTCGCGTCCAAACTTAAATACGACACGTTATATTATCGGTTTTTAATGAAAATATTATTTGAAGTTTGAATTTAACAGTTTAAATATTGTGAATATGCAAAAATAAAATTTTAATTTATTTTTGTTTTTGAATCTTATTAAATTTTTTGACCTTTCTAAAATTTTCAATCTTTATAACTGACTGATAAGTTTGATTGGGAACGGTGAACGGATTTGATATTCCCTAAGATGGCAGGTAATCTCTGTAGTTAACTCATAACTGTCAAAAAATTGTTGACCTTTAGTTATAAGGCAATATATTAAAAATTCATATTTTTTCAGTACATTCAAAAAACTTATCACATAGCTTCTTTGGGGCAGGTCTATTCGGTGTAAAATGAACTCGTGTAAAATGACCTTTTACACGAGTTCATTTTACACCGAATAGACTTTTACACGAGTTCATTTTACACCAAATAGTAAAAACGCTTTGCAACATATTTATTATATTAAAATGATAGTGTTCTTATGTAAAATTTTATGAGGATTCCAAATATGTTATTCAATTTTGTCTAACTCCTTTACTTTTCAAATAAATGCAATTTTAAAATTTAAATAATTATATTAATTAGCATATATGAATTCTTACAAATTTTATAATTATAATAGACCAATCTAATATTATACAACTAATAAATTATTTCATTCGAAATTACATTCTCTATTTTATAATTTCTGTTAAAATATAGATAAATAAAGCCCAAATGTTAGTTCGGAATGTTATTATAAATAGATGAATTGCAAGTCTTTAATTTATAACTCGTGTTGCCGAGTGGCTAGAGTTCGTCTCTCCAGCCCAATCGTGCCCCGGTTCTACTCCCGAGGATACACTTTTTTTAATTTTTTTTAATATACCCAAGTGTTTACCAAAGTGTTGCCCGACTTAGTTTAAATATTAGCAGTTCCTAAAATGTTATTTTGAACACTTAAATTGTTATTATTTTATCCCTGGAGCTGCCTGCACTTTCAATTTATTATATGACCCATAAACTTTACTTCAGCTGCTTTCTGCCGCATTCCCTTTTTTTCCCTATTGTCGCTTCCTGCTTCTAGAAACTTCGGTTGTTCTCAAATGATTATATAAAATGCGATTTAAAAATACCCTCTAACACTAAAAAGCTTAATCAAAAAACTAGGTGGTCATCGCACTAATTAGTAATTTAATTTATAGAATTTAAAAAAACATACAACACATATTGTCCAATATCGCCCTTTATTTGAAATTATACATGATGCATTTATTTTATCTATAAATATTACATTACGATATTGATATACGTGAAAAAATAAAATAAATTGTAAATATGATGATTTATATGTTTTAAACTTTAAGGGGCGAAATCCCTTTTTTAAGAAACAACCATTATATGTAAGAATTCATAATCATTGCAGTTGGAGTAGGATCTTTATTTTTTAAGTTAATTTAAAAAATATTAAATGAATGAAACAATTTATAATAACACATTAATTATTAAAAATATGGCGTATTATAATGAGAAATATGTGAGTCACCTTTTATAAAAATTAAAATAAGAAGCTCTTAATCTACCAGAGAACATATTTACAAAGTTTCCTAAAAAAGGTATCTTTATAAATAAAAAGTTATTGACAAAAAAATAAGGTTAAAAAAAATAATATCATCTTAATTACCTAAAATAACATAAAAACACTCCAGGAACTTCTAAAATATTTTTAACCTAAGTCAGGTAACATTTGGGTATATTAAAAAAATATTTTAAAAAGTGTATCCTCTGGGAGTAGAACCGGGGCACGAATGGGCTGGAGAGAGGAACTCTAGCCACTCGGCAACACGAGTTATAAATTAAAGACTCACAATTCATCTATTTATAATAACATTCCGAACTAACATTTGGGCTTTATTTATCTATATTTTAACAAAAATTATAAGATAGAGAATGTAATTTCGCGAATGAGATAATTAAATTCGTTGTATAATGTTAGATTGGTCGATTATAGTTAATAAATTTGTTAGAATTCATATATGCTAATTTATATAGTTATTCAAATTTTGAAATCGCATTTATTTAAAAACTAAAAGAGTTAGACAAAATTGAATTACATATTTGGAATCCTCATAAAATTTTACATAAGAAAACCATCATTTAAATATGATACATATGTTGCAAAGCGTTTTTACTATTCGATGTAAAATGAACTCGTGTAAAAGTCTATTCGGTGTAAAATGAACTCGTATAAAAGGTCATTTTACACGAGTTCATTTTACACCGAATAGACCTGCCGGCTTCTTTGCCCCTAATTAGATTAGAAAATGTTTAACTTTTCTTTTAAAAAACGTTAAAAGTCTCAATGAAGGCCTATTAAACGCATCTCTATATGATTTGCTTGGCCTTTTCAGAAATAAAAGTATATCATAAAAACGCAACTGCAGGGCCCGGTTTCAAATGCAACTCGACGCCCCTACGTAATGCCTAGACTGCTTTTAGGCGTGCTGGCTCTGATTTAAATATTATATCATATAAAAAACTATCAAAATTTAAAAAATTAACAATCGGTAAAATAGTTAGCCTATCTGCTTTATCAGATTTTATAAAATACATGTTAGAAAAACAGAGCCGGAGCAAAGCATGAATAAAGCGGAAAGTTGCTTGTTACTTTTTGATAAATACGCAAAAAAATAGCAACCATTAGACTATCCGGCGTCCTTTAAATATAGGTTTTTAAATTCATTCTTATGAGCACTGTTTTGTATTTTCTATCGAGCAACCGAACATAAGTGATTTTTTGGTATTTCCGGGGTAAAAATAATAAATTTTATAATGCATGGTTCTCTAAAAACGCATAGTTTTATTTTCAAAAGCTCTCATGAGTGCATCGAGGGGACCTAAATAAAGTTTAGATATAAACGTTATTTAGGGTGCGGTCGATTATTATTATTTTGTAAATTATATGACATACTTAAATTTTTTTTTGATTATATTATTTTTTCGAGCTTTTAAAATATTTATAACACAGGTCAACAAATATAAATGTTACAAAAATAAGTTTATGCAAACATAAAAGCATGCATCCTCTTGATGCCCTTATTTATTTTCCGTTTTTCTTAGTTTCTTCCGCCTTCGGCTCCCTAGATCCGTCCATATCAAAAATCGGCTTTTTTAGCAGATTTTGGGACCTCGAAAGTACCCTAAAAAAATTTAAGAATCTTTTTTTTTATATAAAAATCCCTTGTAACTTATATTTCCTCTCAAATAATAAATAATAAAATTTAGTATATCAAGCTCTTACATCAGCATTTAGATAATACAACATATTTCGCGTCCAAACTTAAATACGACACAATATATTATCGGGTTTTAATAAAAATATTATTTGAAGTTTGATATTAACAGTTAAACCGTTGTGAATATGCAAAAAAAATTTTAACTTATTTTCGTTTTGAATCTTTTTTGTTTTTTATTGACATTTTTTCTAAATTAATATTTATAGCTGACTAACAAATTAGAAAAAAAGGTAAACGGATTTGAAAATCCCTTAGATGGCAGGTTTGATCTCCGTGGTTAGCTCATAACTCTCAAAAATTTGTTGACCTATATTTCCCCCACTTTTTGAGACATCTTCAATATATTTTTAGGAGTTTTTGACATCCTTATTCTTTTTGCGCACATTTGAGACCACTTGAAATTTATGCATAACTGAGTTTTTTATGTGCTCTTAGAGAGATGCCATTTCTGCTATTGTATCCAAATCGCGTAAATGATTTCAATGTTTTACTGCGCACCACCGGCAAAAATTATAAAAAAATCTCCGATATATTGTTCGGCTGACTGATATTCATAGTACCTCTACAGCCCCAAGAAAACTGTATTATGGTGCCTAGATTAGTCATATATTGAAAATAACCTTTTTTACAAGACAGATGTATGGGCATAAGACTGATTCTATTAATAGTTTAATCTAACCTAAAAAATTGGCCGGATAAAAAAGTAAGGTAAACTTTATATATGCTGTAGGCAGGGATTGATACCCTCATATTCAGTATTAGATACTGCAATCCGAGCCGTAGCCAGGATTTAAAAAGAAGGGGGGGGGCTTTCAAGCGCCAAAAATTGAGCTTTGTTTATATATAATAAATGCCTCTTAAAATTATAAAAATTTGTTTTTTAAATTTTTGCACTAATTAGTTATTTTATTTATCCCTATATATTTGCATGCGCGGGGTTTTTGGCTTAGTTGTAGGTGAAGAAAATTCAACTTTGGTAGCTAAATTCTCTCTCGGCATATACGTAAAAATTTCTTCGGCATTTTCTCGATGGCGTTTTAAAAAGCCAATAATATCTTGTAAAGCGTAAAAAAAATTTATGTCACTTTAAAATTTTTGTAATTGGTTTAAAAAAACTTGAATATTTATCTAAAATTATTAAACATAAAATGAAAGTTGGATCGACAAGAATTTTAATTAATTTGCTTGCAGAAGCTATAATTCGCAAGGTTCCATCAGAAATTTTTCAATTATATTAAAAAAAAACTATTAATCCGTAAATTTAAAAACGAATCTAGTTTTGAAAAAAAAGGTATATTTACTTTCCTTTTTGGAGAAATAGACTGACAAAAAATCTGTAGTTTCCTTAATACAACAAATATCAATGGCAGAAAAGTGAATTTTATAAAAACATAAAAGAATATATCCCCATGATAGCCTTATCTCATAAATATATTTCGTTTTTTTTAGTTTCTTCCGGCCTTAGCTCCTTACATCCTTCCTTATCGAAAGAATGGCCTTTTTTGACCAAATTGTCATAACCTAAAAAAATATAAGAATCTTTTTTCTATGTAAAATTCCCTTGTAATTTATATTTATCATATCAATAATGAGAAATATAATTTTTAAGCATTTTAAGCTTTTACATCAGCATTTAGATAATACAAAATATTTCGCGCCCAAACTTAAATACGACACGATATATTATCGGTTTTTAATAAAGTTTTATATGAAATTTGAACTTAACAGTTAGTAAGTAAATATGCAAAAAAAATCAATTTATTTTTGTTTTTGAATCTTTTTTTGTTTTTTTGCCTTTTATTCATAAGATGGTAGGTTTTATCTCAGTAAGCTCATGATTCTCCAAAATTTGTTGACCTGTGATATATACAACACTATTTTGGATATAAAGAATGCCAAAGCTTTTTTGCACCGCATAATTCGAGCGAGGTACAATGAAAGTATGTCGCCTTTGGGTAAAGATTCTGGATTTGTTTCTGTACGCCATTTATCTGACCGGCCATTACGCTTAACCCGTCGTAAGATCAGGTCGTTTTTTATTCAAATATAGAGTATGTTTTGCGTAATTGCATCCACCATTTGGTCGTAAATTTCTGTCATACCTTAATATATTAAATTTTTCGTGGTCATTAGCGGATTTGCTATCGTCCAAATTTATTTTTCCCAAAGGGGCGTTCAGACTCATTTCAAATTTTATAAAATTTTATTTTTTTTTTCAAAACTTTTCAAAAACTTTTCTTTCAGAATAACTATTAAAATGCTAATAACAAAATTGGCGACTTTTTGTAAAAAAGCGTTCAATGTCAAAAGGCAAAAATTTTAAAAATTTTAAAATTTTTAAAATTTTTCAAATAAACGAACTGAGTCTGAGCACCCTAAGTAAAAAAAAATGCTCAAAAATTTTTAAGAATATAAATGGCCAAAAAAATAAAAGAATATAAGAAAATTAAACAAATGGAGTTTGGAGTGGGTGGGGAAAAATAATGGATCAAAAGAGATAACAAACATAATAAGCAAAATGATAAACAACTTGTGCACTATTGAAAAAGCGTGGCAAAATGAAATATTAAAAAATATCAAAAAAATTTTAATGAAATTTGTGTTTATTTAAAAAAGTAAAAATTAGATCTAGATTTGGGAGATACTTTGTATAATTTAGAGTAAATCGAATTTTAAGCGGGTTCTGATTTTCGGCCTGTCCCGTCCAACTCCTTTCGTTCAAACCTACGAGTCGGCCTAATTTTTTATTTACTTATTTTTGGCCCGATCAAGTTTTAAATTTTTAATAGACCTAAAAATTTTAAATTTCAAGCAATAAGTTTTAGGCAATAAAATCTAAATACAATAGAGTCGTCGAAATTAACCTATATAAGGTAATAATAAATCGTCTAAAGATCGGACGACCTCGAGAGCATATAAATTTTGTTGTTGGCCTGATTAGAAATTTAATTTATGACTGCCAACCAATCCAAAAGCCGTCCATTTTTTAAAGTAAATAGTTAACCTAGGTCACCGGCGCTCATTAAATCTCAAGTGGCCTATAACGTTGAAAGTGGCAAATATGAGAAAGGTCTGGAATTCTCCATTACCACGGATTTTCTAAAGTCCTTATTAATGGCTAGAAACATTACAAGGTTAAATGTGGCTCCCGATTTTGATCTTTAGTTTTAGTTAGGATAAATAGAATAAGGATTAAAAACACAACGGGCCGATCAAGGGCAATCCAAGCTGGGTGTCAAGCTATTACACAATATTAAGGTTTTAAGCATAAATATAAAAGCACGCATTTTAGGTGCCTAGAAATAGTTTGCTTAGAGGTTCCACTGGTGACCGGCTTTGGTCAAGAAATGAACTTACATAATGTGATCTTGCAATGCGTACATTTTTTTGTAAGGACTAAGCGGCCAACTTAGCTAAACCCAACTACCTTTGGGATTTGGGGGGGGGGGGGGGGGCGCCGGGCAATGCGTATCGAAATTACTAATAAAAATAAAAAACCGCCGGAAAGAAAAAGGGTGAGCCATTTGGTCAAGAAATGAACTTACATAATGTGATCTTGCAATGCGTACATTTGTTTGTAAGGACTAAGCGGCCAACTTAGCTAAACCCAACTACCTTTGGGATTTGGGGGGGGGGGGGGCCGGGCAATCCGTATCGAAATTACTAATAAAAATAAAAAACCGCCGGAAAGAAAAAGGGTGAGCCTGACCTATCCCCCCCCCCCCCCCCCCCCCCCGGCTACGGCTCTAACTACAATTCTACAATCGCTCCCTCTTTTTACATGCATGTATGATTGATCGATTCTATGCATAATTTAGTATATTGTTTGATTTGAAAATAATTTTAATCTTAATTTAAACTAAATAAAACCTAACCTAATTTTAAGAATTACCTTTGCCTAACATTTCCCTAACTTTTTCTAATTTAATCTCAAATTAAAATTTATTTAATACAAACCGAATGAATAGATGTAATATCAATAAAAATGTATAGTGTGTGCATTTTTGCGATAGCACTCACAATTTTTGAAACGATCACTAATTACCAATTTTTGAGAAGGGCTTTAAATTACTAATCAAAAGGGGGTCGAATTTATTATTTGTTGGTAAATGTAAAATGTTTAAATGCAA
Organism: Acutogordius australiensis; assembly: GCA_030555515.1. Lineage (NCBI taxonomy): Eukaryota > Metazoa > Nematomorpha > Gordioida > Gordea > Gordiidae > Acutogordius > Acutogordius australiensis. The sequence continues at coordinate 20,020,503 of CM060243.1, forward strand.
TAAAAAAATATATAAAAAGTATAAATAGAATTTTATATAAGTTTCTAAAAAACATTATTAGGCCTTAAAATTAGCTAAAAATTTTAAAGCTCTAATTAGGATTTATATTTATATTGTCAATATTAAATATATAAATTATACATAAATTCTGCGTAATTAATAAACCCAAAATATTGATGTTATTAGTTTCCTATATAAGTAATTACAATTAATTAGGCTAAATGTTAAGTAGTTTATTGTTAATTTGGCTAAATAATTTTAAATGTCATAAAAATAACAAACAAATTGATTCAAAAACGCATTGTCATGATTTAAATAAGACAAAACAAACATTCAAAAACTCATTCTTTCGTTTTATCATTTGAGAAAAAAATGGGAAAAGAAAAACACGGTATACATTATAATTTATATAAATATAATTTTCTTAATTTTTTTAAACATTTAATATTGTTAGGATTCTTAACTCCCAAAGCAATTGGAAACCGTATAAAAGCTAAGGGTTTGCAAAAACTTAAATGGTATTGCCAAATGTGTGAAAAACAATGTCGTGATGATAATGGATTTAAGTGCCATATGCTTTCAGAAAGTCATCAAAGGCAGCTTTTATTGGTTTGTTGCTACCAATAATATTTTTTATTGTTTAAAAAATTATATATAATGTTTTTAAACAGGTCGCAGAAAATCCTCATCTTTATGTGAATGCATTTAGCAAAGAATTTAGGGATGCTTTTGTATATGTTCTTAAAAGAAGATTTGGAACAAAACGAGTTAAAGCTAACAATGTTTACAAAGAGTACATAAGTGATAGACATCATTTACATATGAACGCTACCCAGTGGACCACTTTAACAAATTTTGTTCAATATTTAGGGAGAAATGGTAATTTTAATTTTTTTATGGGAATTAAGGTCTCTAATTTACATATGACTGAACAAACCTAAAAAAAGATTTTACCAATTGTTTTGATTAGCTGTTTTATATGTGGCCTTTTAAGAATGTTTTGGCTGACTGATAATTAAGCCAGTTAGGTTGAGTTAATTTATAAATTATGGGGATTGAGCCAAGTTTACTAAAAAGCTAGACTTGACTAAAGGAATATTATAATTACTAATGAATATGTTTGTAAATTATTTGGTGGCTAATGTTTATTTATTTTAGTATATATATAATTGTAATAGTTTAAATGTTTGCTATATTATTTTACTTAAAAGTAGTAAGAATTATTTGATTTATAATTTTAAACTGATATTATTGATAATGTTTAATAGGCTTTTGCAAAGTGGACAATACTGAAAAAGGCTGGTTCATAACATATATTGATAGAGATCCTGAAACACTTGCAAGAGAGAAAAAGGCCAGGAAAAGAGAAAAATTAGAAATTGATGATGCTGATATCACCATGAAAATTATACAAGTTTTTGTTATTATTTTAACTTCAATAAAAAAGTGTGTTGGTTAGATAAAAAATTAAAATGATTAAAACAATAGTTTATTTTGATGTTTTGTAGTAGATTATAAATTAATAAACCAAAGTGTGCAATCTTTTAGGAATTTATGGTAATAATCATTTTTGGTCAGTTGCTGCTACACTATCTAAATTTCTGAACAACTATATTAAGTTTTTTACTGTCTCATTACACTGGACAACAAAATTTGGACATATCAAGCATTATTTATAGCAACTTTGTCAAATTTTTGGTGCTGATTAAAATTATAAAACCAGAATTAGCCAATATCTCAGATTTTTAGTTATTTAGTGTCAAAAATGAGAATTTCCTATTTTTGAAGTATTATGGGCTTCATTATAAAACCTATGGGTAGAAACATAAGTTTAAAAATATATTTAGATTGAGGATACATTCATTATTAACTTAAGGTTTGAATTTTTTTATAATATTTTTTTATGTAAAATTAGTTGTTTTTGTCATAAAATTCGTTTTTTACTTTAAACAACTTAAAAGTAAATTGCTAATAATTAAGTAAAACCCATTTTTAGATATGTTTTTCATAAGCTAAGTCTAGATTAATTGGAAAATTAATATTTTAAGAAATTTTGTGGATTTATTTCTGAACTTTGGACGTATAAAAAAATTAGAGGCCTTGGGAAAAAAAAATAAACCTGCGATCGTTACCGCAAACCCTAAAAATTGTCAATGTTTTTTTTTGTTGTCCAGTGTTATTGGTGCACAATATTATAAAAGCTAAAGGTGGAAACAAAAATGTAAAATTTGTGAATTAAAAAATATTATTATTTAAATATGTAAATTTTCCTAATACTTAGAATCTTATTTATGCCCTAAAAGTCTGTATTATTCTGGTCACTTTATTTATTTATAATTTAAATATTATTTAAAGTAAAAAATTTATTGGTAATTAATAATTCCAATAATAATATGATTTCGGCTTTTCTTTCCCATTCTTCCCATCTTTATTTATTGCCCTTGTTAAGTAAAAATATATAAATATACATATAAATATATGACACCTCCCCTACATTGATACTAATATTTTTTTCGCTGTCTTTCCACCTAAAATTAACAATAATATATGCATATTATATATATGTTTTTTTTCTTACCCGTGGTGCACAGCCTTCATCCATGCGGGAATCCAGGAGCAGTTCTTCCTCTTAAAGTTTGACCCGACGGATCGCCTCTTCCAGCGTTCGTGCTTCTCTACTGGCCACTCGAATCTCTTCTTGTAATCTAAAAGTTTTTTCTCTGGCCAGTAATCGGGCCCTTAATTCTGCCTGCTCCTGTCGATTTGCAGTGACTCCTCCAATCTTGTAATAGCCGGATCTGGAGTCACCACCTGGTCTCAGGGACCAGTCGTACCATTCCCGCTGGCATTAGCATCGGCAAATGAAGACGTTATATTTTCATATGAGGAGTTCTGTTGAGGGGCAAATCAAAACTCCTTCTTACATGGGGAATTCGTATAGTTTTAAGCTGAAATCGCCGAATGATATCGGGATGTGGAGCTTTTTTTTACTATGATCACTTTTTAACCATTGAAGTACTGACGACTTATAATTGAATATAGCGTCATTACAAAAAATGTTAACAATTCAAAAAAAAGGAAACAAAATTTTATTATTTAACCAACTAAACAAAAACTATGATCTTTGTTTCCTAGTTTCTTATTACTTTAGAGAATTTGTTAAAAAACTATTTCTTCGTTAACAACTTCTTTTTCTAGATTAGTTTTTCTAGATAAAATATCTGCTAAATTAATTAGCTTACCTTCACGATACTTTATGTCCATCTCAAAAGCGCCAACCGTTACTTACAATTTCTGCAGTCGAGGAGAAATAATAAGTCCGACTGTTCTTTTTTATATAGATAAACCAGCTTATGATCGGTATACAGTCTTATATGCTTTCCGATTATAAAATCGCGGCACTTTAATAGTGAAAAAGATATAGCTAAGGCCTCTTTTTCTATCTCAGGAAAAGCCTTCTCATAAGAATTTAATTCCTGGAAAAATATATTACAGGCTTCTCGTGGCCCTCTACTAACTGTAGTAAACATCCGTCGATGCCTTTTTGTAAAGCATCCGCTACAATTATCGTTTGTCGTTAAAGCAAGTTAAAACGGAATCTTTGGACATAATTTCTTTTGATTATGTAAATGCCAGAAAATGTTCTCATCCATATACGTCAACTCATATAGACAAGCAGTAATTTTCGCACACTTAGGAATAAATTTACGGTAAAAAGAAATTACGCCAAGGAAGTACTTCATTTCTTTGGCCTTAGAAGGCGCATCAGGCTCTAAAAAAGCTTTAGTTTGTCCTTCTGGTAACCTAAATAATTAAGTTCACGGACACCAAAGAGACTTTTTTTATTATTGGCTTTTAGTCCAGCCTCCTTTATTCTTTCTAATACTTTATCTAATTGTTCCAAATGTTCCTGCTCCGTTTTAGACGCTAAAAGCACATTATCTAAATAATAATAGGTATTACTTAAATGTCCGAACAAATTTGACATCGTTTTTTGAAAAATCTGAGCAGATATGCTCAAACCAAAAGGTAATCGCTAAAAAACATACAAACCTTTTTGAGTATTAATAATTAATTTCTTGCTAGCTTCGAGCGTCATTTTGATTTGCCAGTAAGCATTTGAGAAATCCAGTTTTGAAAAGATTAAGCTACTATTTCATTAATTCGTGGCAAAGGAAAATCAATATTTTTAAGACTGGGATTTAAAGTAATTCTAAAATCTGCACATAGTAATTTGCCGTCTGATTTAGGGACTGGGGACTAATGGCGTCCCATTCTGGCATATAGCACTGGCACTGTAACGCCTAATCTTTCCCAATTGTTCAATTCTAAATCTACGTCTTCTCGCCATTCATAAAGCACTCGACGCGACTTGCAAAATTTTGGATCCTTTAAATTTATATCGACCTCAATACCTTCTAAGCATCCCTAGGTACCATCAAAAATAGTATCATATTTATTTAAAAACTTGTCAATATCTACACGAAAAGCTTTTGTTCAATTCTTAATTATCATATAATCTTTAACATACAATGTTTCTTTATCGTTTTTATCATTCTTTAATAGGGTAATTGGTTTTTGAAAATGTCCCAATAATTATTATTGGGCACTAGGGTTTGAATTATTTTCCACTTTAAATATTTTGCCTGCCCTCTGAAATCCAAAAATGACAAAAAATTATTATGAGGTAATGCAACCTCAATAAATTTAGTGAAAGCTATTTTACTTCCATCAAATTGATTAGCCACTAGCTCTTTTTTAGTCGTTTCCATACCTGGACATAAATTATTCAATTGATTTCGACTTATAATGGAGATCGCTACTCCTGTGTCGAACAAAAATTTTATATTTACTCCATTAATATTTAAATTTGTATTTGGACACATTATTTTTGCGTCATTATTTACAAAATTATATATTAATGTGTACTGTGTTGTATTATTTTCGCCGACTTACCACGGAGGAAGGCATGGCTTTTTCACTTCCTCCTGTCGCCCTAAAAAATGAACGGTTTTAGACTGTATTTCTTTTATCACTTTATAGGGGACATTTATAAGAGGTTACTCATTGACCTTGGACATTTCACCAACATGAAGTTCTTTCGTTGACACATCACGCAGAATTTTTTAATCATCAGACCAGGTGGTTACTCCAGATCCGGCTATTACAAGATTGGAGGAGTCACTTCAAATTATTCGACAGGAGCAGGCAGAGTTAAGGGCCCGATTACTGGCCATAGAAGAAACTCTTAGACTACAAGAAGAGATTCGAGTGGCCACTAGAGAAGCACGAACGCTGGAAGAGGCGAGGGTCGAACTTTAAGAGGAAGAACTGCTCTTGGATTCCCGCATGGATCAAGGCTGTGCACCACGAATAAGAAAAAAACATATGTATAATATGTATATGGTCAATTCCACCTCAAATCGACAAACTTTTTCCCTTGAAGTCTCAGTTTTGGCTGAAATTTGGTACAATGGTAGGGTCCTAGGGTGCTGATAAAAACCTAAATTTTTTTTGACCGGAAGTGATTTTTGACCGAGATATGAGCAAAAATATTTTTCATTTTTTTTGCAAAAAAAAAATTTGAGGCAACTTTGCGCGCATGTATCATCAAAAGTATTGTAGCTAGAGTCATATATTTTTTTTTATTTTGAAGATCGTAATAAGGGCTACCTTAGATGCAAAAAATATTAAAAAAAAATTTTTTTTAAGTTACCAAAAAATAAAGTCAAGTTTAGACACAAATAGCTCAAAAAACGTATCTTTGAATATTCTGAAAAATTTATATAATATGGCCCTTAATAATGTTAATAAATATATGATTTAAAAAGTTTGGGACCGGCATGACTTTTTACAAAATTTAAAAAAATCAATTTTTTGCACTAATTTTGTAACACATTTATGCCCTTTGCACTATATTAGAATATGCCAATGTGCCAAATTTGACAGTATTCAAAAAGCAGGACATATGGGCAATTATGTTAGACCATAACAGTTTTATTTAATTAATTACTACCATTATTAAATTTACAATGAAAAAGTGAACCTTAAAACCGAAAAAAGTGAAAATTTTGCCTGTTTTCAAAATCGACTTTCTGGTTAACCAGTTAACCTTTTTTTAATATTTAACATTTATTATATAGATAAAATATTGCTTAAAAACATATAATAGCCCCACGTTTTTTCACTCGATTTTGACGCTTCTACAATAAAAATACATAAATTTGCCAAAAAACGGCAAATTTTCAGGTGTCAAAAAACTAACGCTGATTGTATTCGTCTGTGCAAGCTTATTTTTTTATTATTTTGGCAAAATTATTTAAAAATATCTAGAACCTATATAATCAATCATATTTTGCCTGTTAAAGTGTTAAAAAAATAAAATATATGTTATGTATAGAAAATCTTAAAAGAACTAGATAGATAAATTATAAAAAAATGAGATTATCAAATCATTTCATTATTTTTATTAAATTTGTAATTTATTGTATTTATTAAAACAAATTTTTGTGTTAAAACTCGTAAGGAACGCATTTAGTTTTAAAAAACTTTAGGTCAATGCCCAAATCTATATGCCCATAGAATCAAGTAACAGTAATATTTCCTCTTTCTTTAATAGGTTTAGTGCGTCTATATTATAAAACTAAAATATAATTGGAACTTAAATTGTTGGTTTTTAAACTTTATTAAGGTAGTTAGATATATATGGTGTTCCTTGCTCTAAATAGCCTTTCAAAAACTTATTTGGCATTTGTAAAAATTAGTAAAAAAGACTGAATGTCTATATTTTGTTTATATTAAATTGGGTCTAATATTTAGTCTTAAAATTCATCATTGAAGCTAATTCTGCCCGTTATAATCATTTAAGGTTGTTTAACCCTAAAATTGACTTCTTTTATGTAGTTATAATATCAAAAAACCATATCACTATGTTTCATAAAATAATTGACTTTTTACGTTTATTTTAAATTTGTTGATAATCATAAAAAAAGAAAATCTGTTAAATCATAATATTCTAAATAGGCCAAATATATTCTATTTTACTTATTTTTGTCAGATTTAACGTTGTTGAGGCTGTTTTATTTAAAAACTATTAAATAATAGAAAAAAATAAATTTTTACAATTTTTTATACCTTATTTTTTTTTTTAAATCCTCCCAAAATTTTTTTTTATAAAATAAATTTAACAAATTTTTTGAATTTTGCCGAGGATAAATATTGAGAATTATGTACATATTCTAATATTGTTCATCAAACTAAAAATGACTAGTAAAAGTTAACATATATTAGCATAAAAATTTTAAGTTTTTATTTTTTACACCTTAAAATTTCAAAAAACCTGGCAAACTTTGGTTTTTATATCATAAAAAGCTATGGGTACGTTAAAAAATGTTGGGGGAAATATATGTTATATAGTAATGTTTTATGTATAAAATGCAGTTTTAAATTTTCAAATTGGTTTGGTAGTGACCCAGAAAGTCGGCTTAGAAGATAGGAGTAAAATACTGAAAATTACCAATTTTTTTGTTCTAAAGTTCCCCTTTTCTTTCCAAAATTGACAATAGTTTGTATCAAATTAATAAAATGTTATAGCCTAACATATTTGCCCCTATGTCTAACTTCTTATATATAAACAAATTTGGCACTTTTAAATATTTTAATATAGTACAGGGAGCAAATTTATGTCTAAAAATCAAAAAAAAAATTTTTTTTTTTTGAATTTTTTAAAAAGTGTAGTCGGTCCCATACTTTTGAGTTCACATATTAATAATGAATACTAAGGACTGTATTTCAGCAATTTTTTAAGAAATTCAAAAATACGTTTTTTTAGTTATATCAAATTGAATGTTCTTTACAAAATTGTAAAATTTCAAAAAAATAATTTTTAAATAATAAACACATGCAAGATAGCCCTTATTGTCCTCTTCAAAATAAAAAAAAAATTAAGTCTCTAGCTATAATACTTTTTGACTTATAACCTCGCAAAGTTGCATCAAATGTGAAAATTCACCTTGCAATTTTTTTTTCTTTTGCCCCTATCTTCGTCAACAATCACTTCCGGTCAAAAAAATTTCCAGATTATGAGATACTCTTAGATACTACCTCCATGCAAAATTTCAGCCAAATCAAAAGGGGTACCCCTCCCGGACTTGGATTGAGGTGGAATTGACCATATATTATTGTAATTTTAGGTGGGAAGACAGCGAAAAAAATTAGTATCAAAGCAGGGGAGGTGTCATATATTTGTATATTTTTACGTAACTAGGATAAATAAAAATGGAAAGAATGGGAAAGAAAAGCCGAAATCATATTATTATTGGAATTATTAATTACCAATAAATTTTTTACTTTAAATAATATTTGAATTATAATTATATAAAGTGACCAGAATAATACAGACTTCTAGGGCATAGATTCTAAGTATTAGGATATTTCCCGTGTATGTTCGAACCCTACAGCGCCAAAAAGTATATCCTAATACTTAGAATCTTATTTATGCCCTAAAAGTCTTTATTATTCTGGTCAATTTATTTATTATGATTCAAATATTATTTAAAGTAAAACATTTATTTGTAAGTAATAATTATACAATTTTTAATAATAATAATAATATGATATCGGCTCTTCTTTCCCATTCTTCCCATCTTTATTTATTGCCCTAGTTACGTAAAAATATACAAATATACATATAATATATGACATAATTTTTTTTTTTATCTTTCTAAAGGTTGTCTTATGTAATAAAATGAAATAATTACTGGCAATATTAACTTTCTTGACCAATTTTTTATAATTTTATAAGTAGTTTTAAAAATATTTTGTATTTTGTTTTTCCCATTTTGGACCTTAAAATAATTAAATGAAAAATGGCTTTTGTAATCGCAATTGCAAGGATCTTAAAAAAAATTGTTAACATTTTTTGCTCCTTTTGTCTTATATGAGTTCACCTCGTCTGGAATATTTGTCCCCTATTCTTTGCTCAAGTTTTTTAGCCTTTAAAAAAAAATAACTTATGGGATTTTTGAGGTAATAAAATTAAGTTATAGTTTTAAAAAAAACTTTAAAGTTTAACACATTAAATAAAATAGCATTGTAACAAAAATTAAAAGTGGCTTCCACCCCTATTTTTTCACAATTAGCAACAAATAGAACGTGACAAGCAACGTGAGTCATTGAAGGACGATACTCAAAATCCTACGAAATCCTCAATGCCTTTAGAATCTAATAGCAATAGTATAGATATTCAATCTGAAGTTAGTGAAGCTGACAGTGATGATTCTTCTATATCACATCGAAGTAGTTCCTCCTCAGATAGCCAAAAATCGTATGATTCTCAAAGCTCTAAACCTAGTAAATTGCATTCATCAAAATTAATTATGTTAGAGAGTTAACTTTTAGGGCATTGAAAACTTCTAATTGTTTATGATTTTTTACTATAAAATAAATCTTTTGTTTTTTCCTCACACTTTGCTTTTAAATTGTAATCATTTATAGAAGACGATATATTTAGTTTTTTTATAATTCTTTAAATTTTATGCTTCATCATTTAGGATCAAAAAAGATTCTGCCACGAATAAAACGTAAACAAGATAACGAAAAATCAGAGAAAAAAATTGAAGGGGGCCTTCTGTTACGAGCAGTTGAGCCCCAAACGGATGAAGAAAAACTCAAAATAGCTTTCAAAAAAACGTTAAGTATGATGAATTATTATTAATAAATAATTACATGAAAAAATGCTTGTTTAACCATATGAATATTTAATATATTAACAAATTTTTCGTCGGGATACAGATTTTATACGAGTTAACTGAGATGTGCCCATAATCTGCTTTTACTTTTTTTTAAATAAGATATCTTTACAAATATTGCAACTTTTCGTTATTTAATGACACAGGTCAACAATTTTTTGAAAGTTATGAGTTAACTACAGAGATTAAACCTGCCATCTTAGGGAATATCAAATCCGTTTACCGTTTTTCCTAATCAAACTTAGTTAGTCAGTTATAAACATTGAAAATTTTAGAAAAAAGGTCAAAAAACCAAAAAAGATTCAAAAAACAAAAATAAATTAAAATTTTATATTTGCATATTCACAATATTTAAACGGGTGTATTCAAACTTCAAATAATATTTTCACTAAAAAGATAATATATCGTGTGGATTTAAGTTTGGACGCGAAATATTTTGTATTATCTAAATGTCGATGTAAGAGCTTGATTAATAAAATTTATTTTTCATACTTTGTGATTAAAAAAAATATAAGTTACAAGGGATTTTGTTAGTATGCAAATCCCATCCTCGTTGCCAATGTAAGCAGTGATGATATAACAAAGTATATTATATTTATTATAAGATATTTGACAGTATATATAGAATAGAAATTAGCATAGGAGTACATCTAAGTATAGAAATTATAATAGAAGTACATCTAAAAATAGATAAGCTTGTGGATGAGATTTGCATACCAAATGCAAAAAAGATTATTAAATATTTTCCTTTTTATTTAGATCTGTCAATTTGGTCAAAAAATGCCATTTTTCGTTATAGACGGATCTAAGAAGCCAAAGACGGTAGAAACTAAGAAAAACAAAAAACATATATGATATTAGGCCATCATGGGGATGCATTCTTTTATGTTTTCATAAAATTCACGTTTCTAAATTGATATTTGTTGACCTGTGTGATTAGCCAAACTCATAATTTTTTTTTCAAATCATATATTTCAAATGAATTGGTCCTAAGGTTGGTAACATGCCCAAATAAATATTCTAATTTTTTATAGAGGGCCAAACTTTATTATAAAAAATTGTTAAAATATTATTTTTTTTCGTTTGTTAATGTCAGAAGTTACCGTTTTAACTTTTATCTAAACTAGAGGATAAAATTAAAAATAATAAATATTAAAACATATTGCACATTTTTTACACAAATTAAAATTCGAAGTTAAAATGGTAGATTTTAAGTATTGAATAGTGATTTTTTTTAACCATATCTTCAACTTTAGCTTAATTTATAACGGAAGTTTGACGAAATTTACGAAAAATTTCAAACGGAATTTAAGTCATATATAAGGTACTATCATAATAATTTGTAAATTTTTTGTCGATATGTGATTTGGATAAGTTAGATATTGCTCGGAATTGTGGTTTTTGAGAAGGCTATTTTAAAGATATATATTCAGTCGTTCATCACCAAAAATTATCTCTGATATAGAATTTATTAGGGAAGGTTAGAAGACCATAAGTTGGTGGTTAAACTTCTTGATCTTTATTATATTGAATCAAAGTTATAGACATTTATTGGTTTTATTTTTTTAAAGTTTTATTGTTCATATTTTCCTTTATTTTCAGACACACTCGAACCCCTGCCACAATTATCGGCAAAACCTGCAGCGATATTTTTTAACAATGTTACAAAATCTTCCTCTCATTTTGTAAATTCAAATTCAAGGCTAAATGATGATACTCTTGTACTATCTAATAGATCAAAAAATATTCTTAGATATCATAAAAAACCAATGTACATTCCTGAAAGTATAGATAAAAAAAGTTTGAATAGCCATTATATCAAAAATCCATCTGGCTCAGCCAATTTAAATACAGGAATTGGAAATTCGTTCAAAAAGTTTAAATCTAAATTTGAATGGGTAATCCCTGGCATTATTATCAAAATCATACCACCTCAAACCACTCAAGCACCATATAAAGCCACAGTTAAGGACGTTAAATCTAAATTTATTGAAGGTTTAAGTAATTTTACTTTGCTAATTTTGTATATATCAAAAGATTTGTAATCAATAATAATTAGCACATCTCTTATTAAATAAGGTTTTTGCAGTTTTGCTTGGTATTTACATACATGTTTTTTATTAAATAGAAAAATTATGTTTAACCACCATAAAATGTGTGAAACCTGGCACAAACACCCCCGAGCTTCCAATGATTGAACTGACAGAGAATATTGCAAGTTTTAAATCACATATATTCTAGAGCTTAGTATACGTGAAATTTGTCAAAGAAATTTAAGTCTTTTTAGTTAAATTTTTTGGTAGTAATCCATATTTTGTACACGCTGAGAGATATCCTTTATTAAAATACAATATTTGTAGTCCCTTTGTGTTTATATATATAACATAAAATCAAACAAGACAATTAATGCACATTAACTTAATTATTTGTTACCATGAAAATATTTAATTCCAATGTTATTGACATTTAAAAATGTGTAATTTTTTTTAGTTTACATTTTTTGTATAAAAATTCTTTCTGCAATTTAGCGTCCTCTAAATCAACTAACGATGAAGCGACTTATAAAATTGAAACTGTATTACCAAACCTTTCACGAAAAGTATTAATTTTACGGGGACCTTATAAAGGAAATTTAGGTTGCGTCTTTTACTCATTTTTTTTATTGTAATTTATAATTATTTTTAGAGCCCTAAACCAAAAAAAAAGAAACCTACTTAGCCGCTATAACTGAATTAGCTACAAATAATTAATTTTTTATTGAATTTATTATATATTTAGGCTAAACTTCACTTTTTAACCCTTTTTACCAAACAATTTTGTTGAATTACAACTAATATCTAAAATTTTACAATATAAGTAATATATTTTTTAAATATTTGATTTTCATTCTTATACGTTGATGGTTTTCATTAGAATCATACCGCTCCTTTTTGGAAATGCAAAAATTATGTTTGAACCAATAATTCTTTAATTTCTAATATGTTTTTAGGCCATAAAATACGATTTTTGGTCATTTTGATTAAATTAAAATTTGACAAGAAAAGAAAAGATTAATTAAATACTAAAATTTTTCCAGCCTATTTGCAAATCATTGATACTTTCAATGAAATTTGAGCTATAATAAACAGAAAATCCCCAAAATAAAAAAAATATGGCATTTTTAGGCCAAAACATAAAATGGATTTTTATATTTTTAATTTTGATATAAATAATGCTTAAATTACAGGTACTATGCAAGGTTTGGAAGAAAAAACGTATAGTGCCATCATCTCCATTGATGATGACTCTAGTCACAATGATAGGGAACTTAAAATGAGTTACGAAGACATTTGTAAAATTGATGAAAATTTCTTCTAAATATTTTGCTTTTATATGACCTTACATTATTTATTTGCAATAAATAAATTATTATGATTTAAGATAGACCTTAAATATTATATTCAAATTCAATTTAAAATACTTTTCTTTGGTATGTGTTTTATATATAAAGAATGGCTATAAAGGATTTTAGGTTAACAAATGGTTGTAATACATAAAGTAATGTAATCAAGATAACATTAATATGGCATATTGTTTGCAATCATTAGTTTCATAGCTAAAAGTAACATAATCAAAATTATAAAAGATTGCTACAAAAAAAAGTAATTATGTTCAAAACATAAATTTTATATTTAAAGCTTGTTAAAATTTTTCTAATATCACATACGGACGGGTGTTTTTTGCCAATTGGATGAAATGTCAAGAGATTTAAATGTATACAAATAATAAAAAATATAAGTAATTAATGAGATTTTAATGACAGAGGTGAGGGAACGCTTTTGTCAGCCCGTAGGTTATAAAAAATAAATCATTTGTTGGCAACAATACAATAACTCAATTAACAAAATTATATCTTTAACATTGTGTAGGACACAAATAAAATTTTATAGGAAAGGAATTCGGGCTACAAAGTGATTAATGAGAAGTGGTTTGTTTCATTTCAGAACTAAGTTTGTAAGCCGTTATCTTTTCCCAATCAACTTTGGTTCGTGTAACAGGCAATTGCCTCCGTAAGGCTTTAAATGTCGTTTCTGACATAGTTTGGTAGCAATCGGACATGGCATTCTGCAGGAAAATTAATCAAATTATGATTGAGCTGTTTTAAAAAACATGGCATAAATTTAATATTGGGGTTATATGAATAATAAGCAGTTTTTTTTACTTAAGGCCCAATTTATGGAAGAAATAATTTAAAGCCATTAAATTAATGGGTTTAACAAATTTAATACCCAAATTCTGATTCTAAATATTTTTTTAGATAAATGCAATATTACTTTTAAGTTGCAAAAATTGTAAAAGTAACATATTATTTTTAAAAGCTCATTTCCTAAAATCATTTAACCTAATGTAATTGGCCATTTTTATCTTTGGAAAAATGTTATGCCATTTTTAAGTATTTTAGGTTTGGTAAAAACTTTTGTGTGGCAGTGGCAGACCTAAAAAAAATGAATGAGTTATTTTAATAACTTTTTGAGTTTTTTTCTCAAAATGCCCACGAGTTTGTGGGCATGGCAAAAGAAAAGCCCCTTTTGCTTAAAAAAGGGGGCATATTTAACAAAAGCTCCTTTTCTTTAAAAATCCTAGAAGCTTTTAGAAAAAAAAACTCACCCGGTTTAAACCATAAATTAAAGCTTTGTATTTTAGTTTGCTTTTATTTACTATTCTATAATGTATTCTCAGTTACTAAGGTTGTGGCTTTTGATATTATTGATTATACGATTTCCTTAACTGAGCGCGGTTGAATGCATAATTTCTACGATATCTCAAAACTTTCTAATTTACAAATATTGACACCTAAAACTCTTATTAATTTTTAAGCCCAATCTTTTATACCGAAATTAATTTATTTATCTAATTGATACAAAAAATTTACCGATCAAATCGGTTTGGTTTATCTATATTAGGCAATTAAATAAATTTCGAATTGTTAATTAAGGGGTTGGAATATAATTAAAAAATTCATAATTTCTAAAAAAGATTACTGGACAAGGAGCTAAAGGGACTAGATATCAAAGTCAAGACCTAAAAGCCCCCCGGCCTGGTGATAGCTTGCCCATAAAAAGCCGAGCCCGGTCTCGCCGAATAAAACGAGGCGGGTCAATTTTCATTTTGCCTTGAAAAAATGATATACTAAGTAATTTATCGATATTTTTAAAGCAAAAAATTTAAAGCCTGCAATATAAAATTTAATTTCCCGGTCGTATTTTTATATTCAAGGCGCCTAAAATAAAAAACCAGCTTAAGTCGAAAAATATGTCGGGTGAACAGGCTTGGTTTCTAGAAGGGGCCTGACCTAATAAAGGCATCATTTATTATTGGGGCCAAAGGTAGAACTTTGCCATAACCCTTTAAAATTTTGTCTGGTTAAACCTGAAAGCTATTTAAATTAATTTTAAATATGACGGCTGTCCCCACGCATGTTTAAGAAATATGCAAGATTTCAAAGTTAAAAGATTTTTCAAAATATTATTAGAGTTTGTTTATTTTCCATTAGTTATAAATGCATTATAGATGTATATGTTAAACATAGTTTTGATTGGTTGGTTGGTTTGAGGTTTCCTACCTTTTCCCACTTAGGGGTGCCATACCCGTTAGGGCTTTGACTCTTTAACCCGAGCAAAGCAATTAATATTGCCGACAGGTTAAGTAGTAAGATTTGCACGCACGCCGGCGACCTAGGTTTTTGGCCTAGGCTCTTACTTTTAGACATATCGTTTAAGACCTACTGCCTAAACAGGCCACTCAGAAGCTTAAAAGTGGTTGCACATGTATGCTATTTTTCCGAAAAAAGCTACTGTGTTTGGATTCGAACTCGCAACCTCCTGCGTCTAAGGCAGGGTTTGCCACTGAGCTATCTGAGCCGATATAGTTTTGATTAAGCAGTTGAAGTATAAGTTAATTATTTAAAAAATATTTTAAACATATATTTGTAAATAAGTCTCAAAAGTGTTATTTTTGCCATTTTTCAGATTAATGCATTTGTATACAGTAGTAAAAATTTTCCAATAAAAGCGTAAAAGCGAAGGCAATATTTAGGACCAATAAGTGGTATCTATCATGCCTACATTAAATCCGATATAGGGCCAAACTGATTCAGCCCAGTGTACACAAAGAGACAAAGAAACGCAAAATAATATATAAGAAATAGGCCCATTAAGATTTTTGTCAATATTGTACAATAAAAAAATATTATACAATAAAATTTTTAAGGGTTACCTGGTAACTTTGTTCTTCCTGCAGAATAATTTTAACAATGTCTTGAGCCGTTTTTTCTGGATCCTAAGGTATAATTTGTGTAGAAAATTTGTTAAATAACACATGTCAACAAATATGTCAAAAAAAAACAAGTTCATTAAAAGCATACATCCCCATGATAGCCTTATCTCATATAAATTCCGTTTTTCGTTGTTTCTTAAACCATGGGCTCCGTAGATTTGTCCATATCGAGGCTTTTTTTGACCAAATTGACAGATTTTGCGTTCGAAGAATACCGTAAAAAATCAAGAATTTGTTTTTTATATAAAAATCCCTTGTATGTATTTTATATTTATCATTTATAAGAAATAAATTTTTTTAGTATATAAAGCTCTTAAATCAGCATTTAGATGGTAAAAAATATTTCGCATCCAACCTTAAATACGACACGATATATTCGGTTTTTAATAAAAACATTATTTGAAATTTTAATTTAACAGTTTAACTATTGCGATTATGCAAAAAAAATTCAATTTATTTATAACTTTGTTTCGTATTTGTTTTTTTTTGACATTTTATAAATAGCTGAATAACTAAGTTAGATTAGAAAAACGGTAAAAGGATTTAAAAATCCCAAAAATGGCAGGTTTAATCTCTGTAGTTAGCTCACAACTCTCAAAATTTGTTGACCCACGTAATATGGGGTTCACATATAAGCACATGAAATTAAAAATATTGAGCAATAGAATAAAAGACCTGGTTTTAAAAACGTGAGCATTAAGTAAAACAGTGTTAAAGTACAAATGCATATAAAAATAATATATATTACAGAAACGACAAAAGGCTTTTTGACTTCTTTTTTTGCAAGAAGCTGAACGTTTCCATCTTCATAATAGTGTACCTAAAAAGTTAATAAAATAAAGACAAATTAAGTTAAAACCTTATTCTATACAAAACCCATACAAGTTGTTATTAAATGCTAATTATGCCTATATTTATATTGATTACTATGATTTTAAAGACACCTTTGAGTTCACCACTTTTGTCCCCTGTGAAATTTGCAATCCAACAAGATCTCCACCTACCATTCCTATAGAATATCACAATTGATTAAAAGGGGAAATTTATAATTACATATATTAAAACATTCTAAGCTGTAACAAATAGCCACCATATTGTTTGTTCTTCAAATTGTTTTTTTTTATTAACCAAAAATTTGAAAAATGGATTATGTACTTTTATTTAGTCAATGACTTAAAAACAATTGAAATAATAATTATGAAAATATTAATAATAATTTAAATACTAAAATTTTATCTCATAGCTTTATTAAAAAATATGAAAAATGGATTGGCTAGTCAAATCTATGCATTATTTTGCCTAATCCCATTTCATTGTTGAAATTTGCTGAGCTTTAATCTCCAATATATTTCTACTCTAAAAAATAACCTTTAAAAAAAGGAAAATTACAGAAAATAGATAAGGCAGTAATAGGCAGGTTTAACATGACCCAATTACAATTATATTTTCCAGCCTTTACTTTTTTCAAAACAAATTTGCAATATTGATAATTAAATTAGTATGACACCTTTTTTCATTTTTTTTCTGAAATTGGACAAAAATTTATAGGACACATGCATAAGTTTTTATTTTGAAATGAACACATATTTTCAAGGTTATTGGTTTGAATTTTAAATTTTTACATCTAAACCATAGTTTTTTACAACACTTTATTATACCTTAGGCAGCTCAAGGTAATTTAAAAATCTTGTTTTATATCTAATATTAAAAAATCTTTTTAAAAATAGAAAATTTTAAAAGCACCCTTAAGCACACAAAATATTTTTTTATGATTAAAACTTAATTCTGATAAAAAAAAAATAAAATTATAAATATTTTCAGAATTTGTAAAATTGTGCCTATGACAAAAGCCATTATATACCTCAAACATAATTAAAGAAAACAAGAAGAAAGAATGTTTTGTGGTTAATCATAATATTTTGATTTAAAATATTAAAGTAGCATTAACCATAAATTTTTGAATAATTGTTCTATAGTTTTGTTCTTATTTAAAAATAAAATTAATATAAAACTAATTAATCTATAAATTTGAGTAGGGGAGACTGGGGCGAAATGGTTGGTGGGGTGAAATGATTAATGGATATATCTCTGCCAAAAATTATTCAATATCTATAAATTTTATATATGTTGTAGATCTTTAAACAAGCTATCGATTCATTATATTTTTTACATATACATCCATTTGAAAAAATTTAGAAAATCTCAATTAAAGAAAAAATGCTATTTCAAATCTATGTTTTAAGCAACAATAATTTTGCTTTATTTTTAATAAAATGTTACCTCGAATATATTATTATAATTAAAAGATTTAAAAAACACTTCGTTGTAAGAATTTAATACATTTTTAACTTAAAACTTAATATTATTTGAACATTATTGATTTAGCAAACACTACTCAATGCGGGGCAAAATGAATAACATTTTGTAAAATATGTTAAATGCATAACTGAGGATCCAGTAAATTGATTAACCCGACAGGTACCAACGTAACCTACAGGTTAGGCCTACTTTGAAGGCCTATATCTCAAATAGTATTCAACCAAAACTAAATTTTTAAACTTTATTTTAAAGCCCTCATTCAGCTAAACATCTGATTCAGCTCTTTCCTTTTCCTCTTTATCCATTCTTTATTTATCACATTCTAAAAATCCGAAAAATTTCACCTTAAATATTATTCTTTATATTCAAAATTTATGGATATTTACAAGTATATTTAATTTTATTAATTAGCATATTTAAAAACTACACATTTTAAAGATTAAATTTGTTAAATTATTTTTTTTCAAAAATAATTATTTATATTTTTATTTACATTTGAATATGAGTACAACCTACAGGTTACATTGGTCTGGAAGGACCTATTCATTGTAATTTGTATATAAAAAATTGACTTATTTTAAAATTTTTTGCCTAGATTCGGAACTTTTAACCGGTTATCTTTAATAATTTATGATTTTTAGGTCTATTAATGATATTATTGAATGATGCCCAACCTAATCGAGATATTGATAAAATTATTATTCTTCCACCATCCAATGAAGTCGATACGGATATGGAAAGTGGAGATGAAGAAACAATCGTCAATCTTCAACACCTTCAACGTTCTATGTTGAATTCTTCAGTCGAAATCGCAAAAACAGGATCATGCAATGATTTTCATATTGAGATAAATAATCAGAGATGGTATGATGACGATAAAATATTTAAATCACATGGCTGTGGTGAGTTAAGCGAAAGGATTGTTGACAACCCAATTGTCCTAGAACAACCCGAGGATTACTTTGAACAATTTTTCACAAACGATGTTTTTTCTTTAATCGTAAATATGAGTAATTTATACGCCAAGCAATATAATCACGACCTGAATTTCAAAATCCCATAATGCAAAATATATATTGCGACCCATATTTTGACGGGATATTTAAACCCAATAAATATAAAAATGTTTTGGGAACTACAAGCCGATGCTTTTAACAGAATGGTTTTAAATGGCATACGACAAAATAGATTTCAAAAAATTACCCGATTTCTACATTTAGCCGATAATTATAATTTAAATTATGGACAAGTTTTCCAAAATCAGACCTTATTTCGAAGTGATCAATGATAGAATTATTCAAAATTTTAAATACAATAACTCGTCCCACAATTCTATGGACGAATCAATGGTTCCGTATTATGGACATCACACAGCCAAACAATTTATAAAGGGCAAACCTATTAGATTTGGTTATAAAATGTGGTGTGCGGTCACTGCAAGTGGATGATAACCTTCAAACCATATCAAGGTTCAACAAAGCAAATAAACAGCCACAAGGAATTTGGCTTGGAAGGTTCTGTTATTATAGACTTTTTTTTTGAAAAATTGAAGAATATAAACCATATAATACCTATTTTGACAATTACTTTACTAGTCCTAAATTGTTGCAATTTTTATCCGATTTGAATGTTGGAGGTACAGGTACAATACGTACTGACCGATTGAAAGCTCCATTAACAGATTTAAAACTAATGAAAAAGAAACCTAGAGGATTGATATTCGAAAAAAAATACCTCAAATATGATGGCGGTCCGTTGGAACGATAACAGCATCGTTACAATATTGTCCAACTCTCATGGTGTAAACCCAATTACCAACATATATCGAATTGCCCAGGTCGATAAATCAAGGAAAAAAAATCGAGTTCCTTGCCCTAACCTCATTCAAATGTACAACAAATATATGGGCGGCATTGATAGATTTGATCAAAATGTAAATGCGACAAGGATATCATTACGCGAAAGAAAATGGTATTTTCCGTTATTCGCTTTTGGCATTGATGCAGCATGCCAAAATTCTTGGCAAATATATACAAAAAACAAAGAAAAAATAACTTTTTGCAACTTTAAAAGAAATATAGTCCAAAATTATTTTAGAAAACACGGAATACCTCCAAAAAGAGGTATAAACCCCAGAATTGGGCAAAAATTTAGTAGCCCGGTTGTTCACACTAGTGAAGAATGCACCCAAAGAAGATGTGTCGTATGCGGCAAAGCGACTAGAAAACTGTGTGCCTACTGCCAAGTGGCCCTACATATTCATTGTTGGTCCAATTTTCATAATATATGATTAATATTTTTTACGAATTTAATATACAATAAAATTTAAAAGCATATATGATTCCCAATGTAACCTCTAGGTGACCCCCCATTATTTCCGGAAGTTTTAAATTTTTTTGAGTTTTTTCAACGGATTAGGTTTATTTGGACTATAAGAAGGCCCAGAATTTTTTTTTGTAAAATTTCGCTCGGCCGAAACATTAGTGGTACCTGTCGGG
The DNA here is from genome assembly GCA_030555515.1 of Acutogordius australiensis. Lineage (NCBI taxonomy): Eukaryota > Metazoa > Nematomorpha > Gordioida > Gordea > Gordiidae > Acutogordius > Acutogordius australiensis. The sequence continues at coordinate 20,041,384 of CM060243.1, forward strand.
TTAATTATATTTTAAATAAAGGCACTTATAATTATGGATAATCATGTATCTCATATATCCATTAAAGCAGTGAACTTTGTTAAAGATAATGGAATTAAAGTGGTCACACTACCACCTCATTGTTCACATAGACTTCAACCTTGATGTTGGGATTTTTGGGCCACTGGTAATTGATTATGATATAACTTTTAATAAAATGATCTAAATCTATATTTATTTTTCAATATATAAGGTTTATTTGAAATTAAAGCTGTAAATTTAATCACTTTCATTTTGCCCCATGGGTGTTTCATTTTACCCCGTATATGGGGCAAAATGGTTAATACTAGTGGGTTTATACATTGTTCAATATCTTTTTACAGAATTATATTTTTTGGTTAAACAAATTATTTTATAAAATATAATGAATTATCTATAAAATAAGCCATTAATTTTTTCTTTTGGATTAAAAATGTGTCAGCAGCAACAATTTTGCAAAAATATGTTCATTTCGCCCCAATCTCCCCTAAACTTTTTAAACATCCTTAAATTTAAATTGCTTAAAATATATATTTTGGCTTTAGATTTACATTCAATCAAACAATAAGATTAATATACCAAAAATTTTTTGGATTAAAATTGTGATCCTCAAGGCATGCCACTAATACTTTTGATACATTTCCTCCATTAACTCCAATTGAGGTACTTGTGTGAGGATTTTGTTTTAGATTATATATGGAGGTGACACTATTTGGATAATAATCTTTGGCATATTTTTCAAATGAATTTTCAAGAGCCTTTCTCCAATTCTCATCAACATTAGTTATTTCTGGTTTAGATTTGGTTGCATCAGTTATAGAACTAGCTTGTCTTTTTAAGTGATCAAAGGAAAATGTTTTTTTAGAATTTGGATCATAAAACTTTCCATTACCCAAATCAGCATATGCAGTTATAAGACATTGCTAAGGATATATAAATTTTAATAATTCTACATTTTGATCTCCATTCACATGACAGGGCACAAAGTGTTCCATGTTATATTTTGCAATAATTCTAAAAAATAATAACTCATCTCCCTTAATCAAAATTTTAGAAAAACAATCTATATATATTACTTTGTAATACCATCTTTTAACAGATCATCATTGTCTACCAGTACTCTTACATCTAATAAATAACTATTAACCAATACAAATTCAAATATATAAACTTCAAAATTCATACCATTAAAAACTTCGTTAAATTCTCCAGGAGGTGCTTGCAATAAAAAATCAGTGGCAATTTTAACCTTAATAAAATAATAAAATGTAAGTTACCTTCTCATTATCTGATAGCCCTTCCATGAGGTATCGTCTTTCAAACCAAATGTAAAAAAAAAATTTATTTAATAATTTTTTGGGCGAATTCTTTTAAATGAATGCTTTAAAAAACATGTGGTTATATGCGGACTGCGTTTGTATAGATTTTGATTCAACCCTATGTACAACGGAATCGCTTGATGATCTAGCTACCATCGTTGGGAAAGAAAATGAAGTTAAATATATAACATCACAGGGCATGTCAGGAAATTTAAAATTTGAAGATTCGCTTGAACAACGCATGAGAATATTGTCAATCAGTAGGGAACAATATGAAAATTTTGTAAATCATAATAACTTAGCACTCACTCCAAATTCTGACAAATTTATTGATTATTTAAATAACAAACAAATAGATGTTTATGTAATTTCAGGAGGCTTTTTAGATATCGTTTATTCAGTAATAAAGGTATTAAATATTACCAAAAATCAAATATTTGCCAATGAAATAATATTTGATAATGATGGTAAACCAATTTTAAGGCTAATTATTAGGTAAATATGTTGACTTTGATAGAACAAAAACGACATCTCATAGTGGAGGAAAGGCTGAAGTTGTAGCATTTTTAAAATCAAATTTTGGATATAAAAATATTTTTTTAATAGGTGATGGTGTTACTGATTTAGAAGCTTATCCTCCAGCAGTTAAAATCATTTTTATTTAATTTTTAGAATGGATTTATTGGTTTTGGCCAAAATTGTATTAGAGAAAATGTTAAAAACAACTGTGATTGGTTTGTAATGAGTTTTAATGAATTGATGATATATTAAATATTTTGACTTTGTTAAAAAAAATTGTAAATGTAACAATTACTATGTAAGGATATGTGAGATAAATTGCATTGAGCGCTGTAGAGATGTGTTAGAGGCAAAATCCTAAAAAATGTCTATAAGATAAATATAACCCCTAACACTCATTTACTTAAATTCATCTTAAACTTAAACCATGATAAAACTCCACCCCAACCTAATTGTAATACCTTTTTCTACCTACATTTTTGCTTATTTTTCATTAGTAACAAAAACATCCAAATTCTTGGTAAAAAAAAACAAATTTCTGAGAATATAAATTGCATTGCTTATGGGGAGAGTATGCTTAAACAAAAACAAAATACTTATATTTTACCATAATTGGGTGATATCTTAAGTATGTCCATTCCCAAAACAAATTTTTATTTTAATATTTTGGTAAAATCCCCTTTTTAAATAATGCTACGCACCCCTAAGCATGCTTGTTTAGCCTGAATCGATCAGCCCTGGTCTGAGCACACTTGTTAATATACAAAAATGCAAAAGGTTTAGTATCAAAATAAAATGCAAATTTGGTTCAAAAGTTATATTGTAATCTTTCCCCTGAAAATATTATTTACTGGTTTCATCATAATCAATGTTTGTGTCAATAAGAAACATGTCATGTGGTTTTTTTTAATTTATAAAAATAAGATTATTGATAAACGCATTTTGCCGTAAGCCTTACTCTAATAAAAATCGCATTACTAAAACAAAAACAAACCTTAAAATACATAATTTTGTAATCATATTTTTATCCCCATTTATTAACAGAACAAATGCAAATTGACAGCATAAGAACAACATTTAAATAAAGGGGGAAAGGGGGTTGAATTTATAATTAAATGTATATTAGAGAAATTGATAAATAATCTTTAGATAAAACATAATTTTTATTAAATATAAAGTTTAAATATTTTGAAAAATAATTGTAGTAACCTATTTCCTAATTTTTTCCACAATAATTATAAATGTACAAAAAATGGCGTTAATTTTTAAAAATACATTTTCTTAAATTTTTTAAAATACATTTTCTTAATGGATGCATTATAAAGAAATATAAGTCAATTTTTGGCAAAATAATATCAAAAACAAAAGCTTTTTAAATTTTATTTACATATTATAATTGGAAATTTGCTTTAGTCTAGATGTTTAATTTTTGTGGAAAGTATTCAATCGTTAATTTATTTTTTTTATAAAAGTTCTATATGAAAAGATGTGTAACCTTAAAATAATTGTAAACACGAACATTCATTGAATTTTGGAAAATATGGTAAATAATAATTGCATATGGGAATGGATAAAATCATGATGGTAATTCGTCTCGGAAAAAGCGTTTAAGACGAGCCAAGTATTCTCCATGCATTTCAATGTCATTGTGCCCAGCCCCGGCGACCCACAAGGGTTCAACTGCCCCGGCGCTTGGTATTAGTGAATAAACCGCCCGCCCGTGTCCGTAATCAATCACATCGTCAACAGTGCCATGTATTACGAGAACCTTACTTGCACCTGTTATACGTTTGAGCTGTATTGCCAGAGGGGTTGGTGGATATTTCGTTGTATTGTATAAGAAAAAATAATAGTAAATAAGAAGCACAGAGAGAACTGTAAAAATAAACTAAATATATGTAAAATCGTTATATTAGTTGCAAATATATATATATATATATATATATGTATATTGGTTGAAAACCATAAAAATTATACAAAACTTATCACATAAGTAAAGATCAGTATTATATTTTAAGCTCTTGGTCATACTTATTTTGGCGTATCAGAGGTAAGTTCTCTTCTTACTTATCATAATCAATTTTTGTTTGATATTACTCATATTGCAATAAATGGCCATTTTAATTTTATTTTATCGTAAAACGAAGGTGCTCACCAATTATAGCTCAAAATTACCAAAATTGAGGTAATCCGAAAATAACTATTAACTGAACCTTATCAGGCGTGTAAAATGCGTCAACGCAAGCAGCCCATTTGGGAAGATCGCGAAGCAAAAGCGCCTCTTCCGTTTGTTGCTGTTGACGGAGACTCGATGCCGGGTTGCATGGTAGGTTTAGTGTCGACGTATTAGCTGGATTTTTAATATCGTTATTGTTATCGGAATGAGGCAGAGATTTAGGATTAGGTGGCAGGTGGTGAAAGTCTGGGTGTGGGCGATTAGCTGGCATAGAAGCGGGTGCAGTTGGTTTGGGTGAGGCTAAGAGAAGGAAAGGGAAAGCCACCTATACAGAAATATCTAACTACATACGTTTTATTGGAGTGATATTTAAAAATAATTATAGGTGACCGCTTTGAGCACTCTAAATTGTGTTTTGTTTACTGGAACTATATATGTAATAATATATCATTGCCATAACAATTTATTCGATTGAATTTTAATACATAAATCGAGAAATTTTTCGGCCAAGAAAGGCGAGATAATTTCGACTTATGTTCTCTCTCTAAATCCCTTTACGGTGTGTTATCAAATTATTTTAAAAATTTGGCACTATTTGTGTTTAAGTTAACAATCATATTATTATTTAAGTCGTTAACTTATGCTAAAAATATTAAATTGAACTGTGTTTTCAGGTATTTTAACATTACTCGTTAGTCAAAAAATCGATATATGGAAATTCGAAAGGTATGGGCAATTTAAAAAAATAAATAAAATCTCCTTATAAATTAAAAATTGTTTGCGAAAAGAACATATTTTTTCTTTCGGGAGCACTGTCAGAGTTATAACGACGGTTTGATTGAGGGGAAAACAGTGAATGAAATCAAAAATAAGTTATAAAATAATATTAAAATAGGGTATAACTTTATATGAAAATTTTATTGGTATCCGCTATCTATCCTAGATGTGCAAAAAAAAATTTAAACATATATTTGTAACTAAATTGACAAAAATTTTAGATGTCCTTTTTACAAATCAGTTCTATTCGTTAAAGGACAAAATTTAACTTTTATTTTAAGTCATACATGATAATTGGTAATGACATTCTAAAACATACAATGTATTACTTTTGATTAAGAACAGGCGCTCTGTAGAGTTAAATTTGTAGACTATATATTATATAAATATTTTGATTTTGGGATTGCATATTTTACTATTGGGGTTTCATATGTATAATTAAAGGTCTGTCAATATAAAATTAGAGCTTGTTGGAAATAAAATAGCTTTTAAACATTTAAAATTAATTAGGAATGGCGTAGAGCACAGGTCAACAAATATCAATGTCAGAAACGTGAATTTTATGAAAACCTAAGAGAATGCATCCCGATGATGGCCTAATCTCATATATATTTTTCGTTTTTCTTATTCTTCCGTCTTTGGCTCCTTAGATCCGTCTATAACGAAAAAATGTCCTTTTTTGACCAAATTGATAGATCTAAATATACCATAAGAAGAAAAAATTTAAAAATCTTTTTTGCATATAACAATTCCTTGTAACTTATATTTTTAATCACAAATAATAAAAAATAAATTTTATTAATATATCAAGCTCTTACATCGGCATTTAGACAATACAAAATATTTCGCGTCCAAACTTAAATGCGATACGATATATTATCGGTTTTTAATAAAAATATTATTTGAAGTTTAAATTTAACAGTTTAAATATTGCGAATATGCAAAGATAAAATTTTAATTTATTTTTGTTTTTGAATCTTATTTGTTTTTTGACCTTTTTTTCTAAAACTTTCAATGTTTATAACTGAATAACTAAGTTTGATTAGAAAAAACGGTAAACGGATTTGATATTCCCTAAAATGGCAGGTTTGATCTCTGTAGTTAACTCATAACTCTCAAAAAATTGTTGACCTGTGTAGTTAAGCAACATCAAAAATTGTTTATATGATGAAAAAAAAATTTGGAAATTTACCCAAAATAATAGACAAAAGTTTTAGTTGAAAATTTTTACTTAACAATTAACTATAAATCAGTTAATAATTTTAGGGTTAACTTAGCTATATGCTCGATAAAAAATTTTGGTTCTACAAATATAGTTAATCACGTTGTTCAACTTTCCCCTCCCTGCTTTTCAGTAATCCAATATTTTGGAATTAATAACTTCTGATTTTTATGAAAGCAGAAAAAATAATACCCTAAGTCCAGAAATAAGAGGCGAATGCAGAATAACACCCGCCGGTGATTTGGAAAGTCCAAGAGCCGCAACGGTGGCTGAAGATGCAAGATGAATGGTAGGAACGGTTCCTATACTTTGCCCGTATAATACGATTCTATCGGGTGATATATCAAACCTATTATAACAAATCATCCAATGAAAATACTACCACGCCGAATAAAAATTTTACAAAACAGAGTATCACCTCATTTTATTAATCCTTATGTTATATTCCCATATTGGTTTTTTGGTGGTCAAACCTACGCTATCAAGATGTAAAAAGGGCAAAAATTGCACTTCGCAAATCTATAGCTTTGTAATTGCTAATTTTTAATTGCGTTAAACTATTTTGTTATGAAAAAATTATCACATCGATGGGTTTGGCCATATTTAGCAACTTACATAAATATACAAAATTGAAACAAAAAATTTTTTCAACAAATCTACCAATATATTCAAGAGCTTGGCTAATTTAAAAAAAAAGTTTTGGCTAAACGGTAAAAACGTGGTTAAAATGAACGTTCAAAATTCTATTTTAATATGGTATAAATCTTAATTGCCGTATATTGGTGATAATTTAATTTTATATTCAAAATAACTATAACTAAATATTAATAATACAAAAACAAATTTGAAATGAAACGTTGTATGCCAACAATAAATATTAAAAATTGCTAAATTGTTAAAAAAACAAAAAAAAATTATAAGGAAATTATTGAAATATATTTATATATAAAAAACAACTAAATTTTAAAATTACAAATAATATTTATAATTTAAAAAAAATTAGCTTGTCCTAATTAAGTTGGGGTGCCAGATATTCTGAAAATCTAAATGCTGATGTAAGAGCTTAATTTAAATTAAATATATTTGAGATGAAAAATGGAAGCTACATGTGATTTCAATATGAAAAAAGATTTTTTTTTAATTTTATAACTTTAAGTACTCTAAAGTTGGCAAAATCAGTAAAATAATTTTGGTCATTTGATTTTTATCTTGCAAAAGCCGAATGTCGTAAATTTTGGAAAACGGAATATAAGAGATCCCATCAAATAGCTATATTCGTAAATGTCATAATTTTAAATGTTTACTGATTAATTTTTGTCGACCTTGTAACAAACACAATTTAAAAATACCGTTTAATTATTGCTTTAGGGGTTTTTAAATCTGTTATCATTTTTTCTAATCAAACGTTGTATGCCAACAATAAATATTAAATTGTTGAATTGTTAAAAAAAACAAAAAAAGAATTATAAGGAAGATATTGAAATATATTTGGTCAATCTCACCTCAATCCAACAAGTCCGGGAGGGGTATTCCTTTTGATTTGGCTGAAATTTTGCATGGAGGTAGTATCTAAGAGTATCTCATAATCTGGAAAATTTTTTTGACCGGAAGTGATTTTTGACGAAGGTAGGGGCAAAAGAAAAAAAAATTGCAAGGTGAATTTTCACATTTGATGCAACTTTGCGAGGTTATAAGTCAAAAAGTATTATAGCTACACACTTAATTTTTTTTTTATTTTGAAGAGGACAATAAGGGCTATCTTGCAAATTTATTATCTTAAAAAATTTATTTTAAAATATTACAATTTTATGAAGAATATTCAGCTTAAAATAACTAAAAAAGCTTTTTTTTAAATTTCCTAAAAAATAGCTAAAATATACTCCTTAATATTCTTTATAAATATTCGAACTCAAAAGTCTGGGACCGACATGACTTTTTTTAAAAAATTAAAAAAAAATAATTTTTTTTTTGATTTTCAGACAAAAATTTGCTTCCTGCACTATATTAAAATATTTAATAGTGCCAAATTTAATTATATATAAGAAGTTAGACATAGGGGCAATTATATTAGGCTATAACAGTTTTACTTATTTGATTCATACTATTGTTAATTTTGGAAAGAAAAGGGGATTTTCAGATAAAAAAAATTGGTAATTTTCAGTATTTTACTCCTATTTTCAAAGCCGACTTTCTGGGTCACTATCAAACCAATTTGAAAATTTAAAAATGCATTTTATACATAAAACATCGCTATATAACATAAATTTCCCCCAACATTTTCTAACGTACCCTTAGCTTTTTATGAAATAAAAACAAAAGTTTGCCAAGTTTTTTGAAATTTTAAGGTGTAAAAAATAAAAAGCTAAAATTTGTATGCTTATATTTGTTAACTTTTACTAGTTCTTTTTAGTTTGATGAACAATATTAGAAGTTGTACATAATATTCAATATTTATCCTCGGCAAAAAAAAATTTGTTAAATTTATTGTATAAAAAAAAATTTGGGAGGATTTTAGAAAAAATAATAAGGTTAAAAAATTTGTAAAAATTTATTTTTTTCCTTTATTCAATAGTTTTTAAATAAAACAACCTCAACAACGTTAAATCTGATATAAAAAGTAAAATAGAATATATTTGGCCTATTTTGAATATTATGATTCAATAGATGTTCTTTTTTTATGATTATTAACAAACTTAAAATAAACGTAAAAAATCAATTATTTTATGAAACATAGTGATATGGTTTTTTAATATTATAAATACATAAAAGAAGTCAGTTTTAGGGTTAAACAACTTCAAATGATTATAACGGGCAGAATTAGCTTCAATGATAAATTTTAAGACTAAATATTAGACCCAATTTAATATAAATAAAATATAGACATTGAGTCTTTTTTACTAATTTTTACAAATGCCAAATATGTTTTTGAAAGACTATTTAGAACAAGGCATACAATATATATCTAACCGACCTTAATAAAGTTTAAAAACCAACAAATTTAGTTCCATTTACATCTAAGTTTTATAATATAGACGCACTAGATCTATTAAAGAAAGAGGAATTATCACTGTTACTTGATTCTATAGGCACATGGATTTGGGCATTGACCTAAAGTTTTTTATAACTAAATGCGTTACTAACGAGTTTGAACACAAGAACATGTTTTAATAAATGCAATAAATTACAAATTTAATTAAAATAATGGAATAATTTCATAATCTCATTTTTTTGTAATTTACCTATCTCGTTCTATTAAGTATACATAGCATGTATACTATTTTTTTAACACTTATACAGGCAAATTATGACTGATTATATAGGTTCTAGATATTATTAGTTAATTATGCAATAAAAAAATAAGCTTGCACAGACGAATACAATCTGCGCTAGTTTTTTGACACCTGAAAATTTGCTGTTTTTTGGCAAATTTAGGTATTTTTATTGTAGAAGCGTCATAATCGAATGAAAAAAGGTGGGGCTATTATATGTTATTAAGCGATATTTTATCTCTAAAATAAATGTTAAATATTAAAAAAAGGTTGGCTGGTTAACCAGAAAGTCGATTTTGAAAAAAGGCAAAATTTTCACTTTTTCGGTTTTAAGGTTCACTTATTCATTGTAAATTTAATAATAGTAGTAATCAATTAAATCAAACTATTATGGTCAAACATAATTGCCCATATGTCCTGCTTTTTGAATACTGTGAAATTTGGCACATTGGCATATTCTAATATAGTGCAAAGGGCATAAATGTGTCCCAAAATTAGTGCAAAAAATTAATTTTTTTAAATTTTGTAAAAAGTCATGCCGGTCCCAAACTTTTTAAATCATATATTTATTAACATTATTAAGGCCCATATTATATAAATTTTTCAAAAAATTCAAAGATACGTTTTTTGAGCTATTATTGTCTAAACTTGACTTAAATTTTTTGGTTACTTAAAAAAAAAAATTTTTAAATATTTTCTGCAACTAAGGTAGCCCTTATTACGATCTTCAAAATAAAAATAAAATTATGACCCTAGCTATAATACATTTGTTGATATATGCGCGCAAAGTTGCCTCAAATTTTTTTTTTGCAAAAAAATGAAAAATATTTCTGCTCATATCTCGGTCAAAAATCACTTCGGGTCAAAAAAAAATTAGGTTTTTATCAGCACCCAAGGACCCTACCAGTGTGCCAATTTCTAGCCAAAACTGAGACTTTAAGGGGAAAAGTTTGTCGATTTGAGGTGGAATTGACCATTTATATATATAAATAAAACAACTAAACTTTAATATTAAAATTACAAATAATATTTAAAATTTAAAATAAAATAGCTTGTCCTAATTAAGTTGGGGTGCCAGATATTCTGAAAATCCAAATGCTGATGTAAGAGCTTAATTTAAATTAAATTTTACATCTAATTATTTGAGATGAAAAATGGAAGCTACAAGTGATTTAAATATGAAAAAAGATTTTTTTTTTAATTTTATAACTATAAGCTAAAGTTGGCAAAATCAGTAAAATAATTTTGGTCATTTGATTTTTATCTTGCAAAAGCCGAATGTCGTAAATTTTGGAAAACGGAATATAAGAGATCCCATCAAATAGCTATATTCGTAAATGTCATAATTTTAAATGTTTACTGATTAATTTTTGTCGACCTTGTAACAAACGCAATTTAAAAAATACCGTTTAATTATTGCTTTAAGAGCGGCTTCTGCGTCCGCGTACAAATTGGCCTCTGATGGTTTAATGGACTTTCCCATGTTATGAATCGTTTTCAAATTGTTATCACAAATTTGATCGCTTTGAACTAAATCCTTAAGATGATTATCATTTGCAGAAGTTCTTTCATTATCTATTAATTGCGTGACAATGTTATAAATGTAAAACTCAATGATTACAAATTTTTGTGATATATGAGCTAACTTTTAAGACCAGACCTAACATCTTAAAGATTTTTGAATCCGTTTATCGTTTTTTCTAATTTAATTTTGTTAGCCAGCTATGAACATTAAAAATTTTTGAAAAAATGTTAAAAAACAAAATAGACAAAAACAAAAAAATATAGAAAAAAAAAAAATAAAACAGTTAGTAAGAAATTTCAAATTCTCAAAATCGCAAAATTAGTCAATTTGGCCAAATTTGGCAAATTAGATTTTTAACTATCGAAATAGCCGAGTCTATATTAAATAGCGAAAAAATAAGGTATATGTGATAAGGGCATCATATGCATATTATTTCGCAAAAGTGTTAGATTGTGATCACTCATTGATTTTGTCGACCTATGTTAACCGATTCATTAAAAATATAGAGTTTTTTTATATAACATTGCATCAGTTTGATAAAAATGTTGATGGTAATTTATGAGTTATTAGTGCACGTACGATTCAAGAGTGCTCAAAATATATATGTTGGTACATATATAACAAAAAGGCCTTTTTTAACATCCTCACAAAATTCATTTATTTTTTTGAATGTAAAAGCAAGAAATATTAATATTTGATCTAATACAAGTGTAAACTAATAAGTTCAATTATAGATAATTTTATTTTTTAAAATTTCACAAATTAAATGTTAACCTGATTTCTCATAAAAGGGCAGAGGTTGAAAAGTAATAGAACTTTTTTACAACTTATGTCCAAAAATAAAACAAAATTAATCACAAAGTACCTTTTAATTCCAGTTTAAAACGTTGCATACAAAATGAGTTAATTTGATATTAAATAAACTATTTCAGACATATGTAACGAACCTCGAGGAGCTACATGAGATTGAACATCCACTTTAGTATCATTGTTGTGATGATTATGTTTGGCTCGAATGAGAATAGAAGACAAATTTCTTGTCCTGGCAGTGGAAGTTAGCGAGTTTGTCCGAAGGGTATTCAGATCCTTCAACTCCTTAGAGGGCGAATTAGGGCGGAGCATGCAAGAACGGCTCGAAGCCTTATTCATTGCTCTTTTGGTGAAACAGTTGGTGGATGAGCTATTAACATGACCCGCGAACGGGAATTTGCCCGAAGTTAAGGCATATGATTGTCCATAACCCGAATAGTCGTAACCCACGACATCGCAGCCAAGTTTTGTGCCTTTAGCCAACAGGAATGAGAAGATGTTATAGAACTTAGATTTTATACCCAAGATATTCTGAACCCGCCTAACATATTTTACTTTAACGGCCCTGCCCATCTGACCCTTTAAGTCAGCGCTCAATACTTTGTTTTTATTTTAACCCCGGCCCCCTGAGCTAAAAATTGTTGTAAAAAAAGATAAATAAATTACCCAAGCCCAAATAAAAGCTTGACATTTGACCTAAATCGACAGCATTCCCATGGCTAAATAGTATGGTATACTTGGTCGGTTTATATCTAAATAATATAAATAATGCAAAAATATATTAAATAAACATATTGAATTCTGTTGACTTGTTATTCGCCCGGTATAAAAATAGAAATCCAAATGTCGAGCACCAAAAGTATAGTTCACTGATGCATATAAAATTGATTATACAACCTTTATCCTAAAAATATGTTCTATAACCTTTGTTTGTAATTGGAATTGTCGATGTGTATCGTAGCCGCGGGAACTTCTTGCTCCTCTTTTCTAACAAACCCAGTTTCGATGGGTGCTCCACTATTATTCAATTGATCGCTCTCGAACGCACCTGTCTTAGCTTGTATGGCTTCACTGTAATTAAACATAAAAATTAATGTTTTTTACGCAGGAAGAAATTATAATCAACGGTGTGTTTCGAATAAAATACCTTGACCAGGACAGCCGACCCCCCTCAACTTAGGACCGTCTTCAAATGCTGTTTTGGGCTATTCCAAATTTAATATTTCGTCTTCCTATTGTGCTCATTTAAAATTTTAAAATTATTATATTTTTTAGTTCATCTAAATGCTAGACAAGGTCAGTTCCCAAAATTCGAGCTGGGCGGGCCAGTTATTGTCAAAGCGCAAGCTGATCATTGAAATTTACCATTTATATACGAGTATTACAATTAAGGGTAGAGGGGTAGGGCCAAAGTATTAATAAACGATGCCCAGAGGATATTTTAATTTGGATTAAATATATAAGGAAAAACCTTATGTTTATTTTTATATAATCCAGGCAAAAGATTGAATATTTACATAGGATAAGAGGCCCCCAGGCACCCTTTTTAAACGAACTAAGGGAAAATAAAATCCCTCCTAACCTGTTAAAATTAACCGCTAGCTTGGCTCAACTCATTTCATAAAATAGCTTAAAAAGACGTTGAAAAATTAATTTTGGGTCAATCTTAAATTCCAAATCTTTAATTTTATTTATGCCGAATTCATCAGCCATTAATATATTAGAATAAGGCATTAACGACGCTTTTTATCCTCAAAAAAAAATCTGAAACCGCTTTGTAGACTCTAGTCACTAAGTCAAATTGTAGCCTTAAACATTTGGGAAAGAGGCAAGCATTAGACAAAGTCGAGACTTAAAAGCCCGCCCGAAGCGGGCCGATTTTTTATATCCCGTTTTAATTTATTTTTTTAACTATTGGAAAAAAGAACTAAAAATAGTAAATATTATAGCGCGATGGGTATGTATTACTTCTAAACTCTGTATTTTATATTTTAAACAAAAAATTTATAGCTTGATAATTTCCGTATTTGTAAGTTCGGGCCGGGCCTAAAATCTTACTAATTCCAGGCCAGGCCTAAGCTAAAAAATATGTAGCGCCGGGCCGAAATATTACGGCGCGGCTCAAACTCTACTAAGTATTAAAATGGGGCATAATAATTATAAATAGGACAAATAAAAAATAATTTTTAATTTTTTTTATCCCAATTATAATTCTAATCTTAATATAACCTATAAATATCTATTCATTCTGTTTTGAATAACACTGGAAACAAAAAAAACAATAATTTGATCCTTGTTTAAATTTATTTATACATAAATGTTAATAAGATGCTTACAAAGTTGGACCAGGAAAAAAAAATGGTACACGATTTTAAAAAATTAATGATAGTAGCCTTAATCTAATTAATTAGTTTATCTTATAATGAGTCGAATAGTGTTATTTAAAGGATAAATTTCTAAAAATTGCAAGTAAAACGTTTGTGTTGTCGACTGATCCTTCTTTTTAGCTGTGCTGGCTTTTCTCGATTCAGAACTCGAGTCCCGGCTTTTATTTCGTAGCTCATTTTCCGTTTTCCCTGTTGAAGTTACGGCGATTATAGGGGCGGCAGATGCTCCACCACTCGAAATTAAGATATTTGGCGAATCGAAAACTAAATGCAAATTTGTAGGTAAATACATCATCTACATTTTAAATAAAACAAGGTCCTCAAATTCGTTTTCTTTAAATTTCTGATTGAAAAAAACGTTAAAGAAATATAAACTAAACGGGAATTATTATATAAATAAGAAAATACCTGAAACTTGGACAGGTAACTCGGCCGAATTTACGAGCTTTGTCCGTCGGTCGTACATGGCAACATTGTTAGTCGCAGCATTCACAGTAGTTCCGAGGGCTCCATTGTTCTCGGCGGCTAGGCCTGAGCTCGGTTCCCGGTGCTCGAAACTGAGCTTAGGCGTGGCCGCCCCACAACGGACCATGAGACAGGGGATGACAGATCCCTTGCGTGTCACGGTAGTGAAGGCTTCGAGCCGATCGAGCTCTTTGGCGCCGTATTGCCATTCGGCCCGCGGGCCCAAATGTATTCCGTAGGAAGGGAACTCACGTTCAATGTCTTCAATTACGCGTCGTATCGAAGAATCTGCAAGGGTGAGTCGAGAAAATATATTTTTATGGTAATATCATAATAAACTAAATATTTTTTGGTCATCGACTAAATTTTTCACGTTTCACCAAAAGTAAAAAATACGCCATGTAATAAGTATGAGTAGGGGAGACCGGGGCAATTGTGACACATAAAAGTCAAGCCCAGATTGCAAAAAAACTACAGGGTTTTTTGAAAAAAAAATTTTAGTTTTCGATAGCTCTAACTTAGTTCTTTAATATATATAATGTTTATTTTTCTAGGATAATCTAAAAAAAATTTATTTAAAAAAACATAATTACCCCACGCTGGGGTAATTATGATCAGCGTAGGGTAATTCTGAACATGTCGAAAAATCCATTAGCACTTAAAAACATTTTAATAACCTAATATATTACTTAATTTTATATAAGATTTCAATAAAAGACGAAAGAGTTGTATAAAAAACGACAATTTTTAAGGATTTAAGGTTTTTTTTGGATTGTAAGTTAAAATGGTTTTAATCGTTATTGCGCAAAAATATCGGAAATTTCCTATCTAAAATGATAAATTATTAAGTAATATTAATATTTTATTATAAAATAAATGAATTAGATCATAACCATAAATTTTTTCTTATTAAAATTGAGTCAAAACTACCCCACAATTTTTGACTCATTTTTGCCCCAAGGTTAGTCACCAACTTTGAGGGGTTAAAGAATATAATTAAACACGTGATATAATAATTATTTTTACATAATTCAATGACTTAATACTTCATTAGATAATTCCTTAAATCTTATGTAAAATGATCAAGTTTAAAAAATTTTATCCAAAAAAAATCAAGAATTTTTTTTGTAACTTTTGGGCATCAAATATACGTTTTACTATATAACTCAAAAAGTTTTGATCATTGGGATATAAAAATTTGCTGATAAGGGTTTTAAAACATATATTTTATTTATAATATATCACTATTATCATACCAATTACCAAACTTTTTAAAACATCAAAAGTTATAATTGCCCCAATAGCATAATTGCCCCGGTCTCCCCTACATCTGTAAATTCGCAAGAAATGTAGGCGAGCTTGTAGACTAATATAAAGGGTTATAATTAGATTAAACAAGTTGCTGGGTTAACTTAATTCCCTAATTTTGTTCTAATGCCAGCTCGCCGAAAAAAAAACTAAAAAAAGGTAAAACTTTTTTAGTTTTATATGAGCCGCGTAATAATTTGACAGGCGATGGTATAATTGGATGGTTGGTGTGTATATGAAATAATATATCAAAATATGACATTTATAATGTTATGGAAAGCCACAAGTATCACAAAAGAAGAACAACAAAGTATAAAGATTAAAAAACCAAATTTGTAAAAAAAAATAAGCCACAGTCTGGCATAACTAATTTACGATGATTCTCTAACACAGAGGATTATTATGAAAGTGACACGATATGCAAGATATTGGAATAATTATTTATAATAGAAAAATTCAAAATACGTGCCCCCAATTCCACAGCGACATATTTAGAATCACAAAAAATTTACAAATGCTGATGTACCCATATGCTTCTTCGTGAATTTAGTTTATTAAAATGATTCATAAATAAGTTGATATTTCCCAATCGATTAATTAAAAACTTGCAAATACAAAAGTGCGTAAAGTATTATAAAGAGCCAATTTCGAAACTTTATTTTTGCCTAAAATTGTAGGACAGTTCCCATCCCAGATACCCCGAGCGTCACTAAACTTTTCGGTCTAAAATTAGAGATATAAAATACTTGACAAATATTTACAACCTCTCATAAATCTAAATCGAATTAGCTTTTAAAACACTGGACAACAAAATGTAGAGCGAAATAATTGCATATAATTTTTTGCGATTATCGCTCAGTGGCAAACCTTCTGTCTTAGACACAGGAGGTTGCGAGTTCGAAACGGTGCACAGAATCTTTTTTCTTCGAAAAAATAGTATATTTGTGTAACCACTTTGAAGCTTCGGAGTGGCCTGCTTAGGCAATAGGTCCTAAACGATATGTCTAAAAGTAAGAGCCTAGGCTAAAAACCTAGGTCGCCGGCGTGCGAGCATTCTTACTATTTAACCCGTCGGCAATATTAATTGCTCCGCTCGGGTTAAAAGAGTCAAAAATGGGTATGGCGCCCCTAAATGGGGAAAGGTATGGGGGAAACCTCAAACCAATTGTTTATTGTTTATGTTTTTATCAATTTGAGGTTTATTTTTCCCGCTTTAAATTTTTGTGTTAAAAACACATGCAATATTTTATCAAATTGATTAACGTCGCGTTCAGAGTTCATTTGTTTTTTTTTACCTATAAAATAATCAATCTATGTTTTTTAAAATATTTTTTTTACACCCGGGGCAGTTGATCTGAGTATTTGGAAACCTTATTAATTTATATATTCATAAATATGGCTGATAATATTTAAACAATACTTTTTGAAAACTCTAATGCTTATAAATTTTTTAGCATTGAACCAATAAATTTTTTAGGGCTTATTCAGTCATTCGTTATAAAAAATTTTAAAAAAATGTGTTACAATTTTCCTGAAAAAAAAAATAGTTTAACATTAAAACACTTTTTTAGTGTTAAAATTTTTAAAAGAGTGATTTTAAAATGATTATTAGCTATAATATTTAGATATAAAGTTAATAAGATATCTAAATATACTTAAAGCAATTGCTAAGGATATAAGAAAATATTATATAAAACAATTGTTTATTAATTTCCGATGCAAAATCCAAATTTAAAAAAATTTCAAATTTTTGATTTTTTTAAATATAAATTAACTCTAAACGCGTTTTTTTTAAATTAAAAAAAATTTTTTTTTAAAAGAAGCAACTCAGAGAGAACCTTATTTAGATTACAAGCAAAAAACCTCATATATAAAATTAATAATGCAATTTGATTTAGGTCAAAAAACGAAGTTGTTACAAAAAACTTTAAATAAATAATTGAATTATATAATATACGTCCCGTTATTAATAAATTGTTAATCTTGCATTTTTATATTTTCGTTATAATTCTTAGCTCTCAAAAACCCAAATATTGCAAATATCCCATTTAATATGTAATTTAAATCTAAGGGATTTCGGCATATCTTGGTTGCCTATATCAGGCCGTCTATCAAACATTATTAAATATATACCGGTGTCACTCAAAAACTCCTTGCCCTCGACTTTGTCATCGGCCCATTTATTTCCAGAAACTTGGCCCGAATTGTCATGCAAGTTGAAAGAGCCCGAAGTAGCATTTTTACAGCCACTGAATATGGTGGGAGTCGTTCGGGCAAGGGTGCTCAGTTTGTTCCCAATGCTTCCACACAGTTTGGTGACATTCTTGGCTGCGTCGGCAAGGACGTTTGGGGTACTACTGTTAGTAGGTCCATTGGAAACTTCGGAAGTTTCAAAAGACGGCTTGTCAGAAGAGTAACTGGTGTTTTTTTCATCAGTGGGGAGATTGACGACTCCAGGATTAGCTTTAATGACTTGCCCGGGGGATGGTTGAGCTGAATCCTTTGGCGAGAGGGGCGAGCTTGAGGAAGCGTGGGACGAACGTTCATCTGAGTTAGACCGTTCCTAAGAAATAAGATGCAAATTTCACAATAATCATATGATCACGCATTTTTTAAATATTAGATGTATAATAATAAGAATTAAATGTAAAATAATGCGCATGAAATATAAACCAAGAATCTCATAATCTAAAAAGTAATTAAAGGGAGAGGCTGTTTTGGTGGTATCTCAAGATAATTGCTAATCAAAACAGAAGAGAATTGTTGCATAATAATGTACCGTTATCTGATCATAATCAGGTAGCTTAAAGCATGGAAATAAAACCATCAAATAAGAAAACAAAATGAGATGACACCAAAATTAAACTAAAAATTATGAGAGGTTTGTAATATAATGGACATTAATTCAGCCTGATAAGATGATGATTATCTTAAACGAAAAAATAGATGCTGAACAAATTCCAAAAAATAAATTTTACAGCTATCGTTCATAATTCTGTCACAGCACTCACATATTGCAAATTGTTTAGCACAAGGTAATAACGAATAGACGTACTAATATATAAGGTTAAGGTTCAAAAAAAAAATTTTCCATTGGTCTAACCTAGGACAGGGGTACCCCTAATCCCAGATTAAATAGTAAATTTTTGAACTATGTAGGTGTAGCGTTGTGATAAATAAAGGTGTTGTAGATAATGCAGGTAAAATTGATTCCAAGAAAATTGTATTCCATATGATAGAGGTGTGAGCAAGGAAAATCAATAACGGAAATAAAACATTGTATGAGTCCACAGTATATGCGAAAAAAAAATTTGATGATAAAATATAGCGTTTTAGAGTTGGCAGGTCTTATACGATTTTCATTTAATTAACAATGGATATAATTAAATGAAAAAATTCAAATTAAAAATCATCCTTTTCAAAATAGACGAATTTTTTAACATTAAGTTATGCGATAGATAAGTTAGGAAAAAATAAATTTAAACCGAGAACTAACATAGGGCCCTATTAACGAGTCTACAAAATAATTGAAACATTTAAGAAGTACTTATTTAAAATGTTAACAATTTAATGAAAAAAGGATGTAGAGAAACAAATTGTATAAGCAAAAAATCTGAAAGTCAAATGACGGTTAACACTCATTATGCTATCTGAAACCTTATTTTTACGATTTTTTAAAAACAAAATCATCACTCTCTTTAGCTCATTTAGCCTGGTGCTAACACAAAAAATGTTTAAAGAGAATTACAAGCGATATATATTTTATTTAATTTAATCCCACCTTTATTGTATTATTAAAATTATGGCCTTTTGTATATCTTAATCATATTTTATGTGTTAAAATATTTCGCGGCCAATGGTCAGTCAGCAAATTAAATTTTTCAACCAGGCTTGTCATCTGATTTTACAATTTAACAGCCATCTATTGACTTTAAATAAAATTGAAAAAATTATTAAATCTAAATGTAATAAAATATCTTTTATGATCAAAATTATTTCTAATTATTGATTTTTACCATAAATTCAAAATGTTTATGTTTAAAAAATTATGAAAATTTTGTTTTTAACCCACTCATAAAAATTATAGTTTTTTTGAATATACTTTATTATAAAATTTTGTGTAAGGTATTTTTTTTTTCAAAAAATTTGAAGGTGCTTTTAAGTTATGTTTTAGTGCCATTAAACTTAATTAATTTTGTGATTTATATAATATTTTAATATTTTTTTAAATCAAAATTGTTTCTTTTTTTCTAGGGGCAATTTGATTGCAGTAAAAATAAGTCATTATTTAAGTGGGCAAATATTACCTATTTGAGTTAAATTAGCTATTTGTTGCAAAACTTCCTCTTTTGGGCAAAAGAGGTAGGAGTCCAAATCAAGCATAGCTATTTTTTTTCAAAATAGTACACAAGTGCAATCACTTGGGGCTGTTGAGAGGCATGCTCAAGCAGTAGGCACTAAAAAATATGCCTAAAGCAAGAGCCTAACTAAAAAGCTAGGTCACCAATGGGCAAACAAATCTTCTATTTAACATGTTGGCATTATTAATTGCTTTCTTAATTCAAAGGTTTCAAAGCTCAAAATAGGTATGCTGGCCTATATGGGAAAATGGGTGTTTCTTTTAGATAAATTAGGTAAAAAATCAAAACTTTATAAATAACATCATCTAAACAGATTTAGTTTAATCTATAATAAGTTGACATTTATAATGACTTATATTTTTTAATTATAAAGTCATTGTTCTCAGAGCAAAATTTTTGTAAACCACATTACAAATATAATATAACTATGCCCATAAAAATTAAATGTGGCAAATTATTTTAAAAATAATAGAATAATTAAAAAAATTGAAATTTGTCATATATTGTAAAACAATAATGTGTTGGCCTTACAATCTAAATGCAATTAAATTTATAATTCTAATTAAAAAAATATACCTTTTGGTTTTTTTCACATATGAAATCAGCCAACTTGGCTTCCTTAGCATGCTTATTGTGGCATTTCTTAATTTGTGGTGATGGATATGGAGAGGTGAGTGTATATGTTGGCTCTGGTGGAAGAAATGCAAGTTTAGCTGCGATTCGAGAAGGCAAAGGGGGACAGCAAAATAAACAGCAAAGTTCTTTCATTGATATAGTGTTAGGGTGACGGTCATCACCAAATGACATAAAATTAAGGTAAAAAAAAAAGAAAAAAAAACACCTGCAAAATGAATGAGTAAAGAATGGCCTTATTTTTTTAATTTAGGCCATGTCTAATTTTACTTTCATTTTCTAAAAAAAATTATAAACATTTAAATATCATTATATCATAAACTTTTATACAAAAAAAACTAATCCGGTTAAATTTAATAACAATAACCCTCGAATGGTAAGGTAAGAAATTTGTAACACGAATGGTGGGGTCCATACGGACCCTAATTTCAAACCTCTATAACTTCAAGAGTTTCAAAACTTTGATCTTTATTTTTTTATTTTTTTGAAGAGAAATACGTGTTTTTAATTATAGACTTGTATAAGTTACTGAATATTGTAAATTTTATTTGACACAAAATAAGAAAAAACTAAAAAATTAAAATTTTTATTTTTCCATATTAAGCTGCGGCTAATACTCTTTTCAAAATTGTAAAATTATATTTAAAATAAAAAAAATTTAACTATTAATATCAAAAAATGAGAATTAAAGTTTTTTAGGCGTTTTAGAAGATTGGAGTGTCTCTCCTATAAAAAGCAAAATTACGCATGAAATAAATATTTATAATAAAGCAATTTTATTCTTAAACAAATCGATTTACATATTTTATATATATGATGATGGTAAATGATATTAAAATATGAAAAAGCACAGAAATTGTACGCACAGAAATTGTACAAAATGACGTCATTTTATAAGAGAATTTGAGTACAAAAATTATTATTTGTTTTGCGCTTCTTAAAATAAATGCCGAACATTTCCCATTTATTACAGATTATTACACAGTTCAACAAATATCAATGTCAGAAACGTGAATTTTATGAAAACATAAAAGAATGCATCCCTATGATAGTCTAATCTCATATATATTTTTCGTTTTTTTTAGTTTCTTCCGTCTTTGGCTCCTTAGATCCGTCTATAAAAAAAATGGCCTTTTTTGATCAAATTGATAGATCTAAATATACCCAAAGAAAAAATTTAAAATTTTTTTTAAAATCCCTTGTAACTTATATTAATCACAAATAATGGAAAATAAATTTTATTAATTTATCAAGCTCTTACATTGGCATTTAGATAATACAAAATATTTTGCGTCTAAACTGTAATACGACACGATATATTATCGAGTTTTAATGAAAATATTATTTGAAGTTTGAATTTAACAGTTTAACTTCTGTGAATATGTAAAAATAAAATTTCAATTTATTTTGTTTTTGAATTTTTTTTTGGTTTTTCAACCTATTTTTCTAAATTTTCCATGTTTATAACTGACTAACTAAGTTTGATTAGGAAAAACGGTAAACGGATTTGATATACCCTAAGATGGCAAGTTTGATCACTGTAGTTAACTTAAAATTCTCAAAAAATTGTTGACCTGTGTAATTACTAATTACTTTTGTAATTCACCTTAAAAACCACATTGTGTAGGACGAGAGGATTAAGCCCTATATATCAGGAAGTATTCAATATGAGAATAACGTGTTCTTTGATTAAATTATAAATGTATTTTTTTCGATAACACTTTATTGTTTATTCAATTACACAGAAACAAATTAACAAAAATAAGATTTTTAATTTCATTTTAAATATTCAATAAATTTTACAAATTACACAGGTCAACAAATATTAATATCAGAAACGTGATATGAACATAAAAGAATGCATCCCCATGATGGCCTAATCTTATAAATATTTTTCGTTTTTCGTAGTTTTTTCCGTCTTTGGCTCCTTAGATCCGTCTATAAAAAAAATGGCCTTTTTTGATCAAATTGATAGATCTAAATATACCTAAAGAAAAAATATAATAATTTTTTTTGCATATAAAAATTCCTTGTAACTTATATTTTTAATCACAAATATAGGAAAATAAATTTTATTAGTTTTTCAAGCTTTTACATTGGCATTTAGATAATAAAATATTTCGCGTCCAAACTATAATACGACACGATATATTATCGATTTTTAATGAAAATATTATTTGAAGTTTGAATTTAACAGTTTAACTACTGTGAAGATGTAAAAATAAAATTTCAATTTATTTTTGTTTTTGAATTTTTTTTAGTTTTTCAACCTTTTTTTCTAAATTATCAATGTTTATAACTGACTAACTAAGTTTGATTAGGAAAAACGGTAAACGGATTTGATATACCCTAAGATGGCAAGTTTGATCTCTGTAGTTAACTTAAAACTCTCAAAAAATTGTTGACCTGTGTAATTACTTGTAATTGTTGAATTTTAAAATTTAAATCGCTTAAATAGTCCACAATTCAAAATTAATCTCCTCTCATCCATCTAAAGTAGTTTAAATTGCCCAATAGAAGCATCCATACTGAACGCCGCATTTTAAAATTACTAGCTATCTTTGTATTTTAAAATCTATGGAGGTTGCCGGGGGAGGGGGGGGGCAATTGAAATTCAGGTTTTTACATGTATTAATATTACATGTTTTTAAGTGTTATATTGCGCGCTTTAAATATTATGAATCAGGATTCCCAAAATTATCATAAATTAGTTGTTGTACTTCCTAAAAAATTATACCATATTCGTTTATTTTATCTACCAGCACGCACCAAGCTAATCCTTTTCCTTAAACTAAAACTTTTTTTTTTAATTTACAACGCAAAATAATTACCTCAAAAAACAAAAACTAAATTAAATTATATTATTTTTTTATGCTCTTCGTGCCGACAGTTGTATCATTGCCTCGGAGCCAATAACCTGCACTTGAAGAAGTGGTAAATGCGGAAACCCTATTTTATCATTATAAACCTTTTTTGAACAAGCGAACATGTTAAATATTCAATCAAAATATCAAAAAAAATTATTGAAAAAAGTCATACGCATTATAATTTTAAAGTGGGGTGTCCCCACTACTTTTAAGAAAAAAATTTATTAATTTTGTCATTTTCTCCCGCGATTGCCATATGAAATGTCCTACGAGTGCGAACCAATAATTAAAACAAATTTTTTTTTTTTTCAAAATTTTGAGGTTTGAATTCGTTGTTTAGAATTTTACAAAAAAGACCAATTATAATATCCTGCCTTAAAAGCACAATTTAACCCGCGAATGGTAGGGTGAGAAATTTGTAACGCAAATGCTATAATGGGGTCCACACGGACCCCAATTTCACACCTCTATAACTCTAACCCGCAATTAGCACTGTGAGGTCTATATGGACCCCAGCACATCTTGAATATTGAATATCTTGAAAAATATTATATGTTATGGGCTAAATGTTTGTAACTTTTTTCTTAAATATAATAAACAAAACAAATAATATTTTGTCTAAGTTTAATAACAAGATTCATTGATTAGAAATTCTATATTTGGACTCCACCCTCTCAATTTCAATGTTAAAAACCTTGTTATTGCCTCTATTTAAATTTAAACTTAAATAATTGCAACCTTGTATTCTAGATTTTTTCAAAAAACTTTACATATTAAGTATATAAAATGTTTGTATTGTATAATAATAAAATTCATTATTTGTTTCTCTCAGGGCACGTGCAAAGTGATTTATCGTAAATTTTAAAAATTTTATTTTTTTCAAAATTTTTTAAAAAAAAATTTTTATTACAGAAAAAGCATTTTTGCATAAACTAAATTGTAACTTTTTAAAAAATTGCGTTTTATTACAAAATAATTTTTTTTTAAATTTTAAAAATTTTACAAAAAAACTCGCTTGCACATGCCCTTAAAAATATTTAGTTTTTATGGTAAATAATAGCCAAAAATAATTTTTTATTTTAAAATATTTTTTTTTCATAAAACTTTTAAATATGTTCTACTAGACCTCAAAATTGATCAATAAAATTAATAAATTTAATTTATTGATTTTATTTAAGGGCTCGTTCAAACTCATTTCATTTTTTTTTGAAAAATTTGAATTTTTACAAATTTTTAAATTTTTTACCTTTTGACATTGGACGCTTTTTTACAAAAAGTCGCCAATTTTTGTTAGGGCGCGTTCAGACTCATTTCAAATTTTTGGAAAATGTTAAAAATTTTAAATTTTTTAAAATTTTATTTTTTTTTTCAAAACTTTTTAAAAACTTTTCTTTCAGAAAAACTATTAAAATGCTAATAACAAAAATTGACGACTTTTTGTAAAACAGCGTTCAGTGTCAAAAAATAAAAATTTTTAAAATTTTAAAATTTTTTAAATTATTCAAAAAAACAAACTGAGTCTGAACGCACCCTTGCTAGCATTTAAATAGTTTTTTTGAAAGAAAAGTTATTAAAAAAATTTGAAAAAAAAAATAAAATTTCAAAAAATTCAAAAATTTTAAAATTTTTAAAATTGTTCAAAAAAATGAAACCAGTCTGAGCGCGCACTAACACAGAGTAATTTTAAATATTCAATAAATTTTACAAATTACACAGGTCAACAAATATTAATATCAGAAACGTGATATGAACATAAAAGGCATCCCCATGATGGCCTAATCTTATAAATATTTTTCGTTTTGCATAGCTTTTCCGTCTTTGGCTCCTTAGATCCGTCAATAACGAAAATGGCCTTTTTTGACCAAACAGATATAAATATACCCTTAAGAAAAAATTTAAAAATCTTTTTTGCATATAAAAATCCCTTGTAACTTATATTTTTAATCACAAATAATGGAAAATAAATTTTATTAATATATCAAGCTCTTACATTGGCATTTAGATAATACAAAATATTTTGAGTCCAAACTTAAATACGACACGGAATATTATCGGTATTAAATGAAAAAATTATTTGAAGTTTGAATTTAACAGTTTAATTATTGTGAATTTGCAAAAATAAATTTTAAATTATTTTTGTTTTTAAATCTATTTTGGTTTTTTGACCGTTATTTCTAAAATTTTCAATGTTTATAACTGACTAACTAAGTTTGATTAGAAAAAAAAAGTAAAAGGATTTGATATTCCCAAGGCAAGTTTGATCTCTGTAGTTTGATCATAACTCTTAAAAATTTATGACCTGTGTTATAAGAGTTCAAAAAGCGCTTATATTGTATCTTTATATGTGGTTGAACATTTATACAATAGCAAATTTGAATGATTTTTGTAATTTTAGGAAAATATAATGTTTAAATTATTTTTAAAATTTTACAAATGTCTTATTCTATCCCATGCTTGAAAATAGCCAAGCATTAGAAATTTTTTAGTTTTACAAAAACAAAAAAAATTTAATTTTTTGTAAATTTGTTTCTGTATTTTGCTAATTAGATTAAAAAATATATATCAAAATGCATCTGTAATCAAATAAAAGCATATTTAATTCTATTTAAAATTTTATAAACATTATTAACTTACGTCTTGAGAAATAGGAGTTTCATAATTTGGGTACGTTATTCGACAAAACAATACAACTTTTTTTTACATACCCAACCGCGGGTTGATAATAACACTGGTCGACAAGAATTTTAGACCAACAACCTGAAAAATGTTTCTAGTGCAGTTTTTTTTGCTGAACATCATGGTTTTTTCCGTTTTTTCCTACCTAATCTGGTTTTTATTTTATTCGGTGTTAAAGTTGCCAAAATGTGCTTTTGTGGCACATTTTGACCTTAATTTACACCATTAAAAAATAATAAATTATATTAACTCTTTATATTAAAAAGCTTGAATTTTTATCTATTCAAATATATAATTATTTTTTTTAATGTATTTTACTTTTTTAAAAAAACGAAATTTAAAAACCTACCTTATTTTATTTTATTTAATTTCTAGACCCATTGACGCCTTCGATGCTGCTTATGCATCGCTTCAATGCTGCTTATGCATCGCTTCTTTCTTTTTCTCTCTCTCACTTTATTTCTTTATTTATTTGTTTAAAAATTTCTATCCAAATATATTTTTCTTCATTTATATTCTTTAAAAAATTTCTACTATTTAAATAATTCGAAGTCATAATTTGTCGACCAGTGTAATTTATATAAGTTTCTAATGGAAGTGCGTATTCTTCTTTAAAATTATAATAAAATGAAATCCATAGCTTAAAAGAACTCTTGAAGTTATAATGGAATCAATCCCCAATGTTGAGTTTGTGTTACAACTTTCTCACCCTAGGATTCTCGGGTTAAAGCAGAAACACCCAGATTGGGGGGGAGGGGTATAGTGAGGAAAAGTAAACGTGGGAAGTATTTTACGGACACAATTGGGAGGGGGGGGGGGGGTTATGTTGTTAAGCTGATTTTTATTGCATTTTAAAACGTTTCAGAAAAATGATCATTCAGCGGGGGGGGGGGGGGGGGTGGGTGTTGCGTAGTTTATTTAATGATTGAAAAATAAAATTTGTTTCTTTTCGATTTATATTATCTTACTGAGATAAATTTCAGTATTCATTAATAATAACTTTCACTCGTTTATAATTAAAGTGAACCCAAATAAAATAATTAACATTGTTATTTTAATGACATAACTCGATACATGGGTTTAGAAAGTTTCAGTCATACAGGGTGGAATATAAATGCGCAATTTCAAAACCCAATTCTCTTAATGCCTATGTGATTATTACAGCTTTTGGGCAAAATTTTGTATAATATATACTATTTTTTTTATTAACTTAAAAACCTAATCCTTAGCTTAAATTAAAACATATCATTCTAACTTTAATTTAACCCTAAACTAACATAAATCTAATCCAAATAATGGATAGATGCATTTACTATTTTTTGTGTGAATATTTGCGCATGAATAATTTCGAAACACAAGAACTGCTAAAGTATTATTTTATATTTTGTAGAATAATTCTTAACTTGAATTTTTTGTAGAAAGAAGGTGTAAAAAGTACTTTTAGAAGTTAATTATTTTGATCGCAAAAATAATAAATTCGTCATTTTTTAAAATTGTATAATCAGCCGTAAAATGTTAAACATTTAATTAACCCGCGATCGTTTAATTTACCCCAGCATATTTTTTAACAAGAAATAAAAATTTATTTAAGACTGCTGGTTTTGTATTTAAAATATTTAAATATAATCACTGTCTTTCTTGGGGTACCACCCGACTATTTAGAATATATTTTTAGGCCTTTTAAATCAAATTACATGATCAATAATCCTAATTCATGAATATCTTCTAATACAATATATTCTCACATTAAAATGTTGCTATAGAACTTTATGTTAATACACAGGTCAACAATTTTTATAAACATTGAAAATTTTGGAAAAAAAGGTCAAAAAACCAAAAAAGATTCGAAAACAAAAATAAATTGAAATTTTATTTATGCATATTCACAATATCTAAACTGTTAAACTCAAACTTCAAATAATATTTTCATTATAGACCGATAATATATCGTGTCACATTTAAGTTTGGACGCGAAATATTTTATATCATCTAAATGCCGATGTAAGAGCTTGATATATTAATAAAATTTGATTTTCATTATTTGTGATTTAAAGTATAAGTTACAAGGGATTTTTATATGCAAAAAAGATTTTTAAATTTTTTCTTTTTAGGGTTTAGATCTGTCAATTTGGTCAAAAAAGGCCATTTTTCGTTATAGACGGATTTAAGGAGCCAGAGACGGAAGAAACTAAGAAAAACAAAAAATATATTTGAGTTTAGGCCATCATGGGGATGCATTCTTTTATGTTTTCATAAGATTCACAGACATTGAAATTTGTTGACCTGTGATATATATAAATTTTTTAAAATTATTAGTTCACAAGGAATATATTAATTTTATCTAAAATAGACAAATATTAACACTTTATATCAAATTTTTTGCTGTTTTTTTTATAAATTCTGTTATTTTAGGTATATTTAATTTTTAAATCATATTATATTATTTTAAAACATTTTAAAAACTTTCTGAAATTTAGAAGGTTTAATATTGGTACCCACCGTGCAACTAATGTAAATTTTTAACCTGAACCGCGGGTCAAAAAATGTAAGGACAACATTTTAACCTTATAATTTGTTACTATCGCAACTTAAATATTTTACCAGATAGCCATTATGTTCCATTGTAAAAATAATGAGACAACAAAATTTGACCTAAAACATTATTTACGGAAACCATCGTTCTTGAAGTTTTTAGTGCTGATCAATATGTAATGAGAATTTTAGTCAATGCCCTGGATTTTTAATTTTTCGATGTCAAGATATTCTTTTTTTAAGAGTATTGCTCTTTATAAATACTAAGGGGAAATTTTTTTTTATATTGATCCACAAACCATTCGTAAATAACGTAAAGAGGATTATTTTTATAGACTATATTTTATTTTCTACAATTAATGGTATATATATTGTGCGTTTTTTGATGTGAAATAACTTAAAATTAAATTGTTAATAATTTTAAGTAATCAACTTTTTTAGGCAACGTTTTTTACAATCTAAATATGCCAATAGATTTTTTAGATAATTAAAAGTTTTGAAAATTTTAAAGATGTGCTTCTAAATTTTGAACCTAATATGAATAAATGGATTTGGAAAACACTAAATCCGGGATCGTACATGCATATTAACATTCTTCGAAATTCTATTAAAATTGGTCCTTGTTTTTTATTGTTTTCCAATGTAATCAAAAATATTTTAGTTTATTAACCTAATAGAAATTTGTATAAAAAAATGTAAAATTGCCTAGTGAGAGAATTTCTAAAATTTAAACCATAAGGTTAACTATTTAATTAGATATTTAAACATTAAAGTACTGGTTCTTCGTAAATTTTTACATAATTATCCGTCGAAATATAGATTTTGGATATTAAAAACAAGCTCAAACAATATTTCGCCGACGAACAGAGAAAACGCTAACATCCATCTATATACTTAAATAGTTAACTGTTACAATTAATGTTCTGACCAAGACTTTAAAAAGAGCTTTTCACTGGGCGACAATATTTAATGGGTTGAGTGAAGGTTTTGCTGTTTCTAATGTGATCCCTAATTTATATGTTATAAATTTTTAGCGGATATTGTAATAAACTAAATATGTTATTATATTAAAAAGCTTGCTTTGTTTAGGGCTAATATTTTTTCATTTTTAAATTGAAAATTAACGATTTAAGTTTTTAGACCCGGTCATATAAATTATTAATTAGATGTTCTGCAGAACGTTTCCCTATTTTTAATGTAAGTTGGGTGGAATGTCCATCATATCAATACAACATTATTCAGCCTACGCAAATAATTTAATTAATCCTTAAAGGGAAAAAGAGCCGTTGTCTTCTCAAAATAAAATCGATAGTTAAATTTTAATGGCCCAAAACAGTTCCCAATTTCAAAGTGAAACTCCATCCAGCAACCCAATTATCAAAGGAAGATCCGAACTAGATAAACTGATATACAAATACGTTAAGGCGTACGATTCAGCCCTCGTTCCATTGTCATTTTCAGGACTTTGCCTTGAACTAATACTACTAACCTTTTTCACATTAGTTTACAAGAAAACATGGTTGCGACAATTCCGTGATCACATAATCGATGACACCGCATTACAGGAAGAATACATTGATCGTAATGATGTAATTCGTGGACAAATTCTCGATTTAGACAATGCCCATATGGTTGATTTGGCAATCCAAGGTAGACCTACAGCTGATTTCTCCTCCGTGAGTGAAGAGAATAGTAGTGTCGCAAGTCAGCTTGCTAAAAAAATAGGGGAAATTCCTTTTGCACCATCCACCAAACAATTGAAAACGGAAGCCTCGGTAAGTTGCACATCGTCTCAATGCAGCAATCAGCGACCTAACAATTTTAATAACTCGGTTCCTCGTTTGAATCTAACCCTCGGATTAGTTCGCATAATAACTAGCCTGAACATGGTCTACAATGTCATCTTTATTGCCGTATACCTCGAACGGACCATAAAGCTTGGCCGAATTACGGAAAAGTTTTATTGTAACTTCGGTAACTCTGCTAGAATAGTTTTGAAAGGTAGATTTTTTGCCTGTTTGTTATTTTTAAATACATATCCTATTAACCAAACTTATTTAAGCGTTTGATAATATTTTTTGGGAGAAGCTTTGTTTTAATTACAGTGGTTAAAAATATGCACAGATCTGGCCTTTCTCAATATTAATGTGAGCATTCGGCACCTGTAAAATATTGCTGCAAGAGACTATCGAATTTGCTTTAATGAACCCTCACACAACTGAATATATAAATAGTTTTTATTTTATAACCATCCGATTAATTATTTCAATATTATTAAAATTAGGAATAACCAATTACGTTAAAATGTTATTTTTACTTGAACGATTTTTGGCATTACCACACACGGTGAAGAAAAGATTGCCCCAATCCCAAATTCCTCAACCGGATTGGTATGTTTTTGTTTTTATGTCAAATCGTAATCTCTACCTATTGTACGGACTTATAACCGGCCTATGCATGTTGATTGAATACCCGGTATGGTCCAAATACTCGTATAATTCAGTCCCTTTGATACAAAGTAACAATTATTAATAAATCAGTTTTCTCAATATACCATATTGAATAACGACAAATAAGGACGTGTTAAGATGAGTTTTGCAAAAAAAATTTATAAATTTTTTTATATAAAATATATTTAGCCTGCATCATTGCAATTTTGGCAAATATAGAGTGTTTTATGGTATTGAAAATCGGTATATTATATTTTTATTTAAATAAGCTTTTTTTGGATGTAATGGTTGCAGCCTTCAGTAATTGAAAATATCGGCAAATCTATATATCTTATCTTATGGGAACACTTAATTTAATAATGTCCCTCTTAAATCCTTTATACATGGAAATTTTTTTTGATGATCCTGCTGGAGCATAAAAAGTGAAAATCGATTACTGCGCATTTATCGAAAGAGTAAAATCATGGAAGAATGATATATCATTAAACATTCAGAATTATGTTTTTGCTATTGCACTAAATGTCGCAATTAACAGGTGATTGTTACGAGCGATTAGGATATGTGTTTTTTTTCAAATCTATTTCTGTGAGGTTGTTCTAAATTTAGCCTAAAGTTACACATTGTTCAATGTGTTTGTATTAACCTAAGCGAAAAAATAATACTACTTAAAAAAATATTTAATTTTGAATATTATTTTGTAATATTAAATGTGTTTAGCACTTAAAAAAATTATTTAATGATGTCAGAAAATGAGTAATGCGTGCTGTCTGTTACGCAAAACTTATATTTCCTAATTCCATCTCTTTATAAATTTTTTTGTTGATTTATTTTTATTTTTAAGCTCTATTTTAAATATTTTGACAATAATAAAATATTAAAGTTGTGAGATTCATGAAAAACTTTATTAATTCATTAACTCGTTAAAAAGTACAATATTATACAGAATTAAAAATAAATAAGAAATGAAAAATAAAAGATATTTCGGTAACAAGTAGTTACCTTCTTCAGTTTAAAAAAATAAAAAATAGTAATGACGTATGCATTTCATACATACATAAAAATGTACAATAAAATGAAAGATATAGCACAAAGGGTTGGCAAGTTACAAAGAGAAGCGTATTTGTTAAACGCCAGCATAACTAATTTAATTAAACTTGGTCATTTTAATTTTTTTAACTCAATTTTTCCATTTCACACTAAAATATACACGGCAAAATTGAGATGTAAATTTTGTATTCTAACTGTAATGCTTATCATAAAAATATTAAAATTTTAGTTTTTGATTTGGTTCTTTAAAAGCGCAACTTTTAGTCACTCCGAGACTTGTAACTTATGTGACAAAAAAAAGTTATAGATTTAACTGGCCTAAATATAAGTTACAAGTGATTAATATAAAATTTTTTTTTAATTTTTACTCTTTAGGTATTCTTGAGGTCGCAAAATGTCAACTTGGTCAAATTGGTCATTTTTTCAATCTTTATCCAAAATAGTCGAAGAAAAAAACGGAAAATGTTTATAAGATAAGGCCATCATGTAGATTATTTTACACAAGTGATTTTTTTTATTAATGTCGACTGCATTTATTCAAAAATGTTTAGAATATTAAAAGTATAAATAATTTTATTTTAATTACACTAATTATATCAAAATTGTTTATAAAATATGACCCATTAACTCTAAAATTCTTTTGCGTATAAATTTTTAAATGAACAAGCAAAATTATGTTGTCTACAAATAAATTGTTAACTTAACTAGGACATGTCAAAACTCCGGAATCTGGGATCCATCAACGCCGGTGTTTTTTCATAGGAATTTAGTTAACATTAGCCCATTGGAAATATTGAAATTGTGTATTAATATAATCTAAACTCATTTTGTTTAATGAAAATTGTAAAAAACAGCTAATTATGTAATTACATGTACATAATGTTATTACTATTTTATTGCGAATTGGAGTTATGACAAGGTCTAAACTTAACACCAGGCACGTAGGCAGAACTTTTTCTAAAGGGGGGCAAGAAATTTTAGGAGAAAAATTAATGAATTACATTGTTGCTTAATGAATGATCTTATTATGACTAGCATAAAATTATTTATATTGCATCATAATTAAATTAATGTATGACTTAAATTCAAGAAAATTTTATAAAGAAAATAAAAATATTTAAGAAATTGATATTCTTCTAGGATCTATTGAAAACCACTCTAAGGTTCGATCTATTAATTCAGTGTTATCTATTATGTCCTTATGTTATGGCAAGCAAGCACAGGGATGATAATCGATCATCGCTCATTTGAGATCTTAAATATGTTTTTATGCGCTTGCTAAAGCTTCGTTCAATTGTACACGTGGTTACTGGTAGTGAAAGAGCATAAGCAGAGCCCTGTTTATGCTAGGAAGAATAGTTGTGTTAATAAAAAATTTAATTATTATAACAAAAAGTATATTACTATTTTATATTTTTAATAGATAAAACATTTACAATTATGAAACATAATTATTAAGTTGTATATTACATGTTTATTTTATTATGACAAAAACACGTAATAGTACTAAATGATAATTCAGAAAACTTAAGCTAAATTTTGATTTATAATTGTACAATATATTTTATAAAGCGGCAAAATTGCCAAAAAATAATTAAAAAACTATTTCTAAAGGGGGGCAACGGCCCCCCTTTGCCTCCCCCCCCCCTCAATACGTCCCTGCTTAACACATATTTATATACCTGCCAAAGATGCTCTACATTACCATTCAAACATCAATCCCTATGGCTCGAGCGTTAGGTACAGCGGTAATCACACAACTTACTTTGCATCGCTGCAATGCATCAATCACGCTTACAACATTTGGACTTATTACATTTTTGGTAGGACCGTGATATACGAAGGCATCCCCTATGCAATTTGCTTGGCTTGTGCCATTATCTTGATACAAAACAAGATCAAGGGTATGAAAGATGAGCCAACTATTTATGCACAGTTTCCCGGAAAAGGCGATAGGGCCGTTTTACGAGGCATCAAATTCAACCAAATCTTGCCAGGAATAGCCTCAGGAATAGTAAAAGCAGAGCTTGCTGGCCCCTCAAATACCTCAGGGCAGGAGCAATTATGCCTTAAAGGAGCAAAAAAGTATAAAATTTTACCTAATTGTTAATTTCACTGAAAACAATATTAAG
Organism: Acutogordius australiensis; assembly: GCA_030555515.1. Classification (NCBI taxonomy): domain Eukaryota; kingdom Metazoa; phylum Nematomorpha; class Gordioida; order Gordea; family Gordiidae; genus Acutogordius; species Acutogordius australiensis. The sequence goes on from CM060243.1 coordinate 20,075,877, forward strand.
CAAACAATACTCTTTAAGGGTTTGTAAAAACTCTTTTTGCGATTTGAATCCTCCAGGTTTAGCTCAATTCTTCTAATGTTTTCGTTGACTTAAATGTAAATAAATAAAATTCTATAACTTTTATATTTTCAAAATGTCAATTAGATTTTGTGTAAAAACTAGTCTATATAGTTTATTACTTAAAATTAAGTGAGTTATTTTGGATTAAAACGGATGACTACCACTAAAAATGAACAAAAATTTAATTAAAAAAACAACGTTTAACGGTATTAATGAATGCTATATTAATCTATTTTAACCCCATCTCAAAAAGGGATCATAAAAAATAGTCATGAATTAGTAATCAGCATTAAACCCTTGATCAAACACGGTGGTTGCCCATCTTATAAATAATGCAAATATTGTTGACAATGCCCTTGTTTGCTCAATTTTTATTTTGGGATATTTTTAGGCCATGTAAATGGGAAAATTATTAGAGACAGTAGCATTACTGCCGAATGTCATGTATAAAAGTGGTTGTATCCATAAAGATGTAGAAACCATATTTAAGAAATCAATGTTTATAAAGGGCGTTTTTCAGCTCAGCCCGGTGGACATACTATGGCAATCCAACCGGCCATATTCCACGGGTAAACCCCTGGCTATACATCTCATTTTAAGCCCGGCGAAGCGAGTTATACTATAATATCGGAAAATTAATCCAATTTAATTATTTCCGTTTTTTGGTTAGAATTTTCAGCCTGCAATATATTCATTTATGGTAAAAACTCTATGTGCGACCTCCAAATTGAAAGCTCAAATAAATCAAATTTATTTTTCTTATTTATATTAATTAAAATTTCAACTTTTATATAGCAACAACAATCTAACCTCTTATTTAAATTTGAAAATAAAAAAATGAAGGTTACATCCACTTTTTGTCCTCTTAATGTTTTTAAATATCAATTTTTTTATTGTTAAAAATTTTGGAACACATTTTTAATAAATGCAAATATATTAATTTAGTGGCATATACCATTAAGTTCGAAATGTTTAAGTTGCTCACACTTTAGTTTATTAAGTATTTGTGATTTTCGTCAGTTTTATAAAATATATTAAAACAAAACTTTTCCATTAGGCTGTTAATTTTTTAATTGTATGTATCTATTTTTAGTTATAGAATTGCATCAAGCTTTTATAGTAAATATTTTGCCATTATAGAAAAAAATTTATATAGTCCTATTCAATTAATTTATTTATAATACTTAATTTTGATATTTTTTTTAGTTTTGTCGAGGTAGCAAAACTTTTTTCATTATTTACCACATATTTTTATGTAATTAGGGATTTTGTCTGGTAAAAAACATAAAAAGTGATATAATTAAGGCTGATAGTACTAATATACTTAAAATTTAAGCTAGGCGACCTACGCTTAAATTTGTGACCCGCTTTATATGTTGAATTTTATAGGTTTGAGTTGCACGCGGCTAACCTTAGTAAATATGCACAGGTATATTATGTATTTTCTGCCAAAGGTTGAAAATATTGAGAAGCTTAGACTCGGATGTTTTTTTACGTTAAGATGAGGTTCAAAATTCAATAATCAAAATTCAATTAATTATATTTACTAATTATATAAAGGGTTTAAAGGAAAATTTGTTCTGTATTCAGTTTTCACTTAACTCTCTATATGTTGTTTTTTTCTCAAAATGAGTGCAACACTCAAAGTTATAAAATATAAACCACTGAAAAATTATCTTTAAGAAGAATTGACACGTTGTTTATAACATATTATGGGTTGGCTAGTATTTCAATAAAAATCCCTAATATAATTTTTTTTTCATCTTCGCTAATATAATTACACACCTTTTGAATTTGTGATAAGTCAAAGTTAATGTCACATATAATAAACAATTATTGTACTTAATATTATTACAATTTTACGATATTTAACAGAAAATGGCTACTGCTACACCGAAAATCTGCCAATTTATGGGTCTCCTGAACATGGCGGTAATTTCCTTCGTTTTAAGTCTTATATCTTAAGCTTACATTATGCTGTTGGAGCCTTGTATTGTTTAGAAGAAACGCTTAAATTCCCGCTGGGCATTATGTTCGTCAGATCTGGCAACTTGACCGTCATTAGCGAAATAATTTGGGCCATATTGGAGCCTTGCATGACCTTGTGCACTGATTTAGTTATTGTTTGCCTTACCTTTTATTATCAACTATAAGACTGTGGTGATATTGTATAATTTTTCACATAATAACACCTTTTAAAATATCGTGATTTATTTTTATATGTTAACCCAAAAAACCTAGGCGCACATCAATTTAGGGTGTAATATAAGATATTAGTAAATAATGTTAACTTGGATCAATTTTTTATATTTTAATTATGACCTTCTTATTTTGACTTAATCTAAATTAGTATTTCTCGGGACCTAAAAATATTATTGCCGATCCGTCTAAAATTCCATGCCAAATCGGACCGAAATTTTATCGGACAAGAACCGGGCAGGAATTTGGAGTTAAAATTTTTACTTGTATATTTTAAACTTTCTCTAAGACCACATTTTTGTGTGGTAAATATTGTTTTAATTTAAGCAACCAAAATCTTTTAACATTGTTTAAATTTTTTTATTTGTTTACACTGCTTAGAGCGGTATACATATGAGTGCACGTTTACACAAGAAATTTTTCAGATTCATAAGCTTACTAGAGAGATTCAACCTGCCATCTTAAGGATTTTCAAATCCGTTTTTCGTTTTTTCTAATCAAACTTAGTCAGTCAGCTGCATTTTTAGAACAAAAAATCAAAAAAACAAAAAAATATTGAAAAAAATTATTTTTATATTTAAAACAGTAAAACGGTTCATATCTTAATTAATATTTTTATAACCGATAATAAATTGAGTCATATAGGTGGGAGTGCCAAATCTATTGTAAAATCTAAATGCTTGTAAGAGCTTGATATACTTTAAAATTAAATCTCTCATTATTTGAGATAAAACGTACATGTTACAATTAATTTCAATATGCAAAAATAATTCTTGAATTTGTTTAGGGTATTTTCGAAGTCGCAAAATCTGTCGGTTTGGTCAAAAAATGCTAATATTTCGATATGGACGGATCTTGAGAACCAAAGGCGGAAGAAACTACGAAAAACGGATAATATGTATGAGATAAGTCTCATATGGATGTGAACATTCATATTCACAATAATTTTTTTCCTGACTTTGATATTTGTCGACCTGTGTAATAAGCTTTTGTTTTTCAAATTTTTTTATAATATTCGAAATTTTATTATAGCATTAAACGTGCCAAATTAATTAGGGCGCGTTCAGTCATTTGTTTTTTTTTAAATTTTAACAATTTAAAGTTTTAAAATTTGAGTTTTTTAAATCGAAAATTATTTTTATATAGTAACATTTGCTAAAAAGTATAATTTATTAATTTAAAGCGTGTTCAAAATAAAATTACAGGATTCAGTTATTTTGATAGCTTATATTCAAAAATGTTTAATTCATAATAATCAAGGTGTACGATTATTAGTTATTTTTAAAAATAGTGTATTTTTTTCTTTTAACGTAACATGCAATCTATTATAGCAAAAAAAAGTTGGGATACGTCTTTTAATGAATATTTTGTTTTTTTACATTGAACACCTTTGGCTGCGGCTAATACTTCTTTCAAAATTGTAAAAAAAATATTTCTTAATTAAAAAAAACTTTAGCGGCTAATATCAAAAAATGAGAGTTTAGATTTTTTTGGTCGTTATAATGGCTAACAAAATATTTATGAAAATTTTTTTTCAAAAAATTAATATTTTTAATTTTAAATTTAGCCGCCTCAATGTTATTCAAATGCGTGCAATTTTTTTTGTCAAAACTTTTTTTTTAACTAGCCGCAGCCTTTTGGGCTGGATTAGAATTGACCTAATTAAATGTTAATTAGATTGGGTTTGGATGAGCTTAAAAATTGTTAAACGGCGGGCCGAACCTCAGAATAATAAATAAACGAACTAGACCTAAAAATCAAGGTCTGTTAAAAACATTATATGCACGCAAGCGAATTCAAAATGCTACTTTGGTCCTTGACATTCAGACTTATATACAATGAAGAAAACATTAAAATAACTAATTGAAATTTAATTAAAAACAAATTTTACACTTAAACATAATGTATTTATAAAAATTTTATAATTAGTATTTAATTGATTTTAATATATATGTAATGCCGAAGTTGTCAGATATAGAATCATAAGCTTTTTTTTTTATTTTGTCTTCATTTATAATGAAAATTTATTAATTCGCATTTTTCTTAATATACATTTCCAATAATTTTTAAGGTGTTAAATGTCAATGTCAATTATATTTATAAATTGTAACTTTCGACTCATTTATTTCCCCAGTTTCTGTAATCCTAAATAAAAAATATAAATATTATCATAACGTAGCAAATATATAACAGAAATTTATATGTTTATATCAGGGTTGTGCACGTATAAAAGATTTAGTAGTATTGGTCTGGAGAATAGGTGATTTGTTTTTCATATTAACTATTATATTTCACGCTATTATTTAGTTTAACGTTTTTTTTAAAATAATTTCCAACAATTATTATTTGTTTATAATGGCAACTGTTACCAGCACAAATTTTAAAAAGAAAAAAATGTTTAATTAGAAAAATTTACCTATAAATGTAAATATTGTTGGTCAGCCCCAAGATGTCTAAATTAAGAGCCTACTCTAAAATTTAATTAAGACGCAATTTATTTCGAGCTACATTAGCCATGGTGTGGCTAAGAATTTAATACGCATTGCGTGAAGTGCGTCCTATTTGGGTGTTTTGTAGGTTAATGTCTCTCTAAATTTACTACATTTATAAGTTTTAGAGTTTATTAAATTATTGATTTACATTTAAAAAATGATTATTCATAATTAAATAAAACTGTGAATTAAAATGGGTCTTTATTCTAATTAAATTTTGATATAACTAATACACTTAAATTGGTTCCACTTTTTTTCAATCTATTTTTTTTCGACAATTTCTCCTCTATAATAATCATTAAAGGGAAAAATTTTTAATGGCATTTTAATAGGACTTTAAGTGTTTGATAAAAACAATTTTTCTGGTTAATTTAAATTAGATATTAATTTAATTAAAAAATTAAAAGTATATAGGTCGATAAAAATCAATGACATATTATTGAAATAATCTATATGACGGCCTTAATATTTTCCTTTAATTGTTATTTAATATAGACACAACTTATTTAATAGATAAAAATCAAAAAAGGGCCATATTAACTGATATTGAGACCTTGAGAATACGTAAAGAGAAAAAATTAGGATTTTTTTTCAGTATCACTAACTTCTATTTTTCACCCCAATAAAATTATTAAGCTTTTACACCAACATTTAGGTCGTACAGAATTTTTGGTACCCTAAAATAAGCCAGGATATTATTTCTTTGAAATAAAAATGTTTGAATTTTGAATTTAACAGTTTCTGTCATATATTTTTAATGTTTATAGTTTTATTAAGTTTGATTAGAAAATACGGTGAAGGATATAAAAATCCCTGAAGGTTTTGTTATTAAAGTTAGCTAATAACTCTAGAAATTTTGTTGAGCTGTGTAATATAAGCTAAAATTATTCTGAACAGATTGCTGACACTTGATTTTCTCGTTAGAAAATAAGATGAATTTAAATTTACTTATTTTAAAGCATATTTAATTAAATAGTGTTTTTAATATTTCATTGTATTTAAGTTTCAAAGTTGCTTATGCCGCTTTATGCCACATTATCTTTTACAGGGCTAAAAATTTGTAAGCGATATTTAAAATAGTAGTATAAGTTAGATTAACTTTTGATTCTTGGTAAAGCTACCTAAGACTAAACGGCAATTTTTTTATACATCATTAAATAACAAAGTTTACTATTAATTTTATTATTCTCAAACAAAAAATCCGATCTTCCAAATAATTAAAAATCTAATTTCACCTTCAAAAAATTTTTGTTAGAATTAAGTCTTAGGATAAATTTATACAAAATTTAATGTTAATGCTTTTAGTATCTTTATAATTTTACCATTAGATAAGTTAATATATACAAAATATCGTTTATAACAACGAAATAAAATACTAGATTCTTTTTTTTTAGATATAACCTAAATTTTGAAAAGAGGATTGCCGCCTTAAGTTAATGTTTACTTTTTATTAGCTCTCCATTGTTGTCATTTTGCTTTGTGGCTTTTATTTTGTTTAGTAATAAAAGTTGCAGGAGTCCTGAAAAAAATAATTGCATATAAAGAAAGTTTGACTTCTCAATAATTATCCTACCATAAGCTAGCATTATTAACCTAAGCCGTATCCAATAAATAAATCCGTTCCAATTTAGGTAGAAAATTTTTTATGCTAAGCAAACGTGTAAAACTTGGAATTACAATTAAAGAACCCTAATTTCTTGCATTGTGACATCAAAAATTTTTTTTCTAAATATCCTGCGTTTAAGATAAGGATATTTGCCACTGAGCTATATGAGCCGCGATTTAAAATTTTTAATTTTGAAAAAGTTGATATATGACGGCAAATCAAAATTTCCTTATCATATCATATGTTTTTCAAACAAGGTTGCACAAGTTAACGTTTGTGTGAATATAAAACATGTTTTATATTTTTTAGTATATAATTAATTTATATATAAAATCTTCCTAATACGTTCCCGGGTTTAGTTTTCTTCCCAATGCCTTATTATTTAATATTCGTACCAAAGTTCAAAATTTATTAGAACTTTAGGTTACCAAAAAATTTATTGGCGTATTACTATTAGGAACGTATAAAAAGTTTATTACTCAAAATTATAAGCAGTTTATATGGTTAATCGGAAAATGGATTTTATGACAAAAACTAGTTTTAGAAGAATAAAATAAAAAAAAAATTAAATCATATAAAAAAAATTAATGTCTTACGTTATTAATAGAAGTTTTGTTTCAAACTTTTATTTCCACGCATAAGTTTTTTAATATACTTAAAATACCTAGGAATCGGGAAATCTTATTTTAAAACCAAATAACTAAAGATCTGAAGCATTGGAGAAAAATCTTAGCAGCACCAAAAACTTGAACAAGAACGATAGCAGTCATAAATATTTAAGGTCGTCCAAATTTTGTTGTCCAGTTATAAAAAATAAAATATACTTAATAAAAAGGTTAAATAGTTTTGCGAGACTAAAGTTAAGCAAAGCCAACCCATCAAGACTATTTGAGGCTTTACTATAGGGAGAAACCTAATTTTGGTTGTTTTTACAAATGATTTGTAAAATAATATATTAAATTAAGCCTTATGGTCAGAAAATTCACAAAAAATACTTGAGTACCATACTGAATTTCAAAATTAGTAAACTATCGCTATTTTAAAAGAGTCACAATAGGCCCATTTATTCAAAAAATATTGATTATGTGATGTTTCCAGTTTTTCATTTCATTAAAAAATTAAAAACTAATTTTGAATATGATTCAACTATATTAAATTAATCCTAATACTTATATTAAAGTGGATAAGTTATTTAAATATATGGAAAACAATATCAATTGGTTGATATAAAAGCCCTTAATATACTGAGTAACTATTAAATGATTCGTAAACCTTTTGCTAAAGTTTTTTTATGTTTAACTTTTAAGGAATGGTAAAGATGAAAATTCATAATTTTTAAATTAAAAATTTTGTTCAGAGAGTGTTCGGACCCTAGCACTCCTGTCCCGGCGGCTTTTCAAGCAATTGCAACACGCTCTTGAATCACCACAATATGATCGCATAATTATAATGGCAAGATTCGCATTGTTAAGAGTTGTGTAAGTAAAATGCCTTGCCTCAAAAATATATGATTTCCAAATTTTATATAAAAATGGATTACAATACCAAGGTAAAGCATTTAATACATACAGAGCCGTAGCCGGGGGGGGGGGGGGGGGGGGGGATCAAACCTGGCTTGAGTCTATAAATTTCTTGGCGCGCTCCCCTAGTACCAAAGGTATTGAATTTTGCCAGGTTAGCCGCCTAGGCCATCTAAAAACGGCTACTATAAATTCAGAAAAATGTGCGCTCTTGACCAATGCCGGTCCTTGATTGGCACCTGTAAGCCAATTGTATCTAGGCGTTTAAAATGCGTATTTTTGATATTTTCACTTAAAAGCCTTAGTATCTAGTAAAATTTGCTTAATAGCATTGCTTGGATTGCTCTCATATATCGATTAGTTCTGTTTTTGACCCTTCCTCTATTCTATAAAACTAAAGATCAAAGTCGGAATTTATCATTTTTTTGTTTCTAGCCAAATAAGGACTTTAAAAAATTCTGTGGTAATGGAAAATGCTCCAGATCTTTTTCCTATTTGCTACTTTAATTGCTAGAGCAGCCTCCGTAGATTTTCAGATTTAATGCGCGCCGGTGACCTAGGTTTGCCTAGGTTCTTAGTAAAAATGGACGGCTTTGGTACTCGTTGGTGGTCACCAATATAACTTTTAACCAGGCTCAACGCTTTAAGGGTTGAACACAATCAAATTTGCATACGCTCATGCACCCTATTTGAATTTTATTGCACAAAACGTATTGCTTAAAATTCATAATTTTTGGCTATATTTGTAATTTAACACCGGAGGCCGAAAATATATAATACAACCAGGCCGACTCGTAGGTTTAAACGAAATGAGTCGGGCGGGCCGCCCTGAAAATCAGGTCCCGCTTTAAATTCGATTCACTCTTAAATATTATCCCAAATCTAGATCTTCTTTTTATTAATAAAAATTCCAATTTTTTTTTTAATTTGTTATTATTTCATTTTGCCCACCCCCGCTTTTTAATAGTGCAAGTTGTTTATTTTCCTCATTTTGCCTTTTATGTTTGTTTTCTCTCTTAATTCAGAATTTTTCAATGACCACTTCAGACTCCACTATTTTGTACTCTTCATATATTGCTCCCTTATTTTTTGGCTATTTATATTTTTAGCATTTTTTGAGCATTTTTTTTACTAAGAAAAATAAATTTGGATGAATTATTTCGATTTCATCAGCAAATCAGCTAATGACCACCAAAAATCTAATATAAAGGTATGACAGAAGTTTACGACCAAATGGGGGATGCCATTACGAAATATACTCAATATTTGCAAAAAAAACGACCTGCATTAAACAAATTAAGGATCTTTATCTAAAGGCGACTTATTTTCGTTGTGCCTTGCACAAATTAGATTTGGTTCAAGAAAGTTTTAACATTCTTATATCAAAATAGTGTTGTATACTGAGCCGTAGTCTGGAGGGGTGGGCAAACCTGGCGTGGGTCTTCTGGCAGGCTTCATTTATACTAGATATTTTAATAAACATTGCCTGGCGCGCTTCTTCAATCCCAAAGGTAGCTGGGCTTTGCCAGGTTAACCGCCCAATTTATAAAAAAATGGCTGGGCCTTTTAATTCAAATTTGCGCATGCATTCAAAATAGCATTAATTAAGCCATTCGTAACCCTAAATCTAAATTGATCAAGTTGAGAGTCTTTTTTATTCTAATTTGCTTTCCATAATAAAGAGTCGATTTTTTCATATTTTAATAATTTCGGCGCATTGTATTTGAATTTTATTGCACAAAATGACGGCAAAAGTTTTCTTAGGGTGCCCCCTCCCCCTTTCTAAAATCTTGGCTACGGCTCTGAATACATATGTCGTTTCTCTCTAACTATACAATGAAAAAAACTGATACTGGTGTAACGCTAGAGTCGGTATACAATCGTTGGGGGTTAAGGTATTTCACTAGCTTAAATCATATTCTTTATATTTAATAAAAGGCTATAAGCGGCCGGAGCAAATTGGTATCAAGGTTGATAAGGACCTAACTTTAGAAGATCCCTAATTTAGGTCATTTTAAATTTATTTTATTTTTTTTTACACTATTACTAACCTACTTTTCACGAAGCTACTTAAATTATAAACATTATTACTGATATTAGTTTTCATTTTTAAATAAAAGCAATTGAAGATTTTTTACCTATAAGATTGCCCTTAATTTTATAAGCTCAATTTGCATAATTAATATATATTTACTTTTAATCTTTTCTTGTCCTAAAACTAAATTACAATATGTAAAAAAATTATAAAAACATATTTCCTAATTAGCAAATACCTAATCTCACTGTTTAACTGCAGACTAATCTGTATCATAATAAATCCTTGAAAAATATTATTGACCCGTGATTAGCACTGTAGGGTACATAAGGACCCTAGCACATCTGGAAAATTTTCAAAAATACTCTATATCATGAATCAAATTTTTGTAACTTTTTACTTAAAAAACATAACTAGTATTTTAAATTTGGGTTTTAGTCAAAAAACAATTTTTTTTTAGAAATTTAAAATATATTTGGGGTCCGTATGGACACCAAACTATCAATTTAATGTTGAAAACATTATATAACATCAATCTAAGTTTAAACTATAAAAAAAATTGCAACCTAATTTTCTAGGTATACTTTCATATTAGTTTTGCATATTAATATGTAACATGTTTGTATTTTATATGATAGGAATTTTTTTTTCCTTTATAAAATATCTAGTTTTTAAGGTGAGTATTAGCCAAAAATAATATTTATTATAATATATTTTTTTTTATGAATTTTTATTTGAATGTTCTACCAGACCTAAAAACACGATTTATTAAATAACACAGATCAAAAAATCTTTGAGAGTTATGAGCTAACTACGGAGATCAAACCTGTCATCTTAGAAATTTTCTCCGTTTACAGTTTTTTCTAATCTAACTTATTTAGTCAGCTAACAAAATTTTTAACAAAAAACAAACAAGATTCACAAAAATAATGAATTATTTTTGCATATTTACAACTGATTAACTGTTAAATTTAAACTTCAAATAAAACTTTTATTAAAAACCGATATTATGTCGCGTCGTCTTTAAGGTTGCACGCGAAATATTTTGTATTTTCTAAATGCTGATGTAAGAGTTTATAATTAAAAATTTTATTTCTTATTATTTGTGATGATAAATATAAGTTACAAAGGATATTTATATGAAAAAAAGATTCTAAAATTATCTTTAGGGTATTCTCGATCCGTCAATTTGGTCAAAAAAGGCCACTTTCAATATGCACGGATGTAAGGAGCCGAAGCCGGAAGAAACAAAGAAAAACAATATATATGAGATGAGGCCATCATGGGGATATATTCTTTTATGTTTTCATAAAATTCACTTTGCTAACATTTATATTTGTTGACCTATGTAATATTTATGTATTTATTTACTATAATATAAAAAAATAAAAAACTTTTATTTTTCAGATTATTTTCTACTTTGTGTTAAAAATTTGAATAACTTAATTTATTTAATATTAAAGAGCACGTATTTTTATTAAAAATAATAAAAAATAAATTTTATAGCTATACACCTCATGTTATGGAGATATAAAATTGGGGTCCGTATGGGACCCCATTTAGCATTCACCTTACTAATTTCTCACCCTAGCATTCGCGGGTAAATATATAGACCAATTCTTTTAGTTTAAATAGAGTATTACACATGTTTTACACTGAACAAGAAAGCTATGAAATGTTAAAAATATTTTTACAATATATTTTTTGTAGATTATTAAAATCTAAAAATACTATTATATTTCTAATGCAAATAGTGACTTAAACCACAAGTTTACAATTTTATGTGTGTTTTAAAAATTTTGTGCTACAAATTAAGTCTAAATAATAATGAATAATTATAATGCAATATAATATGATGTGAATGTATTGAACAGGGTCCTTACGGGCCCCTGTATAACTTATAATTTCTATTCTAATTTTGTTATATTATTATGGTGGAAAGAATTTAAAAGATAAAATTAATTTTAAATATTCAAAATTATCAATGTAACCCATAATACCTGCGTGTAAGCACAAAGAACTAACTTATGTAGTATGTAATTATTCAAATTTAACCTTAATTATTTTGGCAAAAACAAAAAATTCTGCCTAATCATATATTTGTGTTTTTCCTAATTATATCTTTTCAATTACATTTTAATATATCAAAAAAAACAAGATTTATCTATTAATTACACAAATAAACCTTAAAATAAATTATAAATTTTATATAGATCCTAACCATTATATTATAATTTTGTTTACCATAGCGTTTCATATAGAAAACGACCATATTACTTACTCCTCGTATTAATATAATAAAAAAAAACTAATTTGTCTTTTTCAAAGACGTACAAGTTAATTTAATTTCCAGAAAAACTTGATTGATGTTAGTTTTATTGAAATATTTTGTATTTCAGATAAAAAGCTAATAATTAGGATGAAACTTTTTGTAAAACTGCGTTTTTTTGTAAGAGGAATTTAAAAAAAAAATAAAAGAACACTTTAAAAGTGCTCAAAAAAAGTTTATTTTGAACGCGGTCTATATCAGTTTTACTGACCCTTTATCAAGTCCGATTAAAATACTTTTTGGCTTTAGTCTGGTTCGTCATCGAACAAATTTTTTTTTATGTCCAGACGATCCAATGTTAACGTCTTATCCGGCCCGAAACAAGGTGTCTTATATACCATTCCAAAATAAAATACCTTAGTGAGAGTCTCTCCTTAATCAAATTATTTGTTTTAATTATTGAACTTTTCAGCATTAAATTCTAGGTATATTAATATTAGTCAAACGCGATAAAATTAGGAAACTTCTAAAATTTTATTCTTAACACGGCCATAGAAGGGTAAATATATTTATTATTAAATAATGACATTACAACAAACTTGGTTTTTAATCATACAAATTTATGCTATTGAAATTTTTTTCACATATTCCTTCTCTTCGAGTGTATTTGGCCTGCAGTTACAGGCTAAACTTGCGAAGAAGGGTATCTTCTGGACGTATTTAAATAATTTAAAAATTGATTTGCGTGCCTCCTACCAATTCAATAAGCTCGCTGTTTTTATTCACCAAAAGATTTATATATAGAGTCATCGAAATCGCCTACTATTTTCCCAACGACTGCAACATAATTCTGGAGGCACATTGTGTGAGGTCCAATATATTTGTTATTTGTATTTTACAATTTTTTACCATAAAGTGCACGATATTATATAAATGACCTATAGCAGTTTGATTAATTAATTGTTCAATTTGAATTTTTTTTTAATTGCAAAATTTTTATTTAATATATCAGCCCAGCGTAGCCTCGTATTCTTAAATAAATATTTTCATTAAATTATAAACAACCATGACAATTAAAAAGACGTTGGTAAAGGGTCATTTATTAAGTTTTTTTCTTTTAAATTTTTTAACTGACAATTATTTTTAAGAGAAATTAGTCCTGAATAAAGATTATAATTTTATACATATCTTTCTAAAACCTGTAAAAAATAATATGTTGGAGAAATTTTTATATAAGGGCGCGTTTAGAGTTATTTCATTCTAAATATAATTTTATCGAAAAATATAACCATTATTTTTCACAATCTACCTGCATTTGGTGCATTTGTTCTAGGTATATCTAAAAAATCGTTCTAAATTAATACAAGCATAGCTGATAATTATTAACAAAAAGTTTGCCCAATAATTTTCCAAAAAAATTACAATTTTAAACGCGCGTCCTAATAAGCATTTATAACATTGGTCAACAAATTATTAATATTTATTAGCTATCTACAGATATTAAACCTGCCATCTTAGATTTTAAAACCCGTTTAACTTTTTTCTAATTAAACTTAGTAAGTCAGCTATAAGCATTTATTAGAAAAAATGTTTAAAAAAAGAAACAAAAAAAATTAAAGAAAAAAATTGTTGTATTTAAAACAATTATACTGTTTAATTCAAACCTTAAATAATATTTTAACTAAACCCTGATATTAAATTGGGTCAAAATTAGGTTTGGGTGCCAAATATATTGTATAATATGTATGTAAGAGCTTACTTAATTTTTTTTTCATTATTTGAGAAGATTACAAGTCATAAGAGATTTTTTTATGAAAAAAAGGTTCTTAAATTTTTACTTTTTAGGGTATTCTCGAGGTCGCAAAATCTGTCAATGGTTAAATAAGGCTATTTTTTCGATATGGACGGAGCACCCAAAAAAAACTGCGGAAAAAATTTATACAATGAGGCCATCATGGAAATGTGTTCATTTATATTTTAATAAACTTCTTTTCTTACATTGATAATTTCGACCGGTGTAATAATTAAATTAAACATGCTAAAATTATTTCAGGCATAATTCAACCTTAAGCTAATATTTTTTTTTTTACTTTTGTCTTGCTCTCCTTCGTCGTAATGCACAGAAGCTCTGGTTAAATTCTTCATTAGATTCAATGGTTTGCCTGAAACGAATATGTTTGTATACATAAATTTAGGATGGCCATCTTGGGGGGCTCATAGCCCCGAAAGTATGCTTTGCACTATTTAAACCACAAAATGTATGCTAAATTTATATAGATCTTAACTCTTTACTAAAGCTTGATAAAGATAGGTATTTAATTCAAAGTTATTTGTCTTTACCGAAAACTCTTATATAACTCGCTAACACGAATTCATAGAATAAATTCAAAGCCACAAATCAGCTCCGCATTTAAAAAATATTTTTCAAATATTTTTTGCCTGAAATTCAACCAAAAAGGCAAAATTTACGGGCCCGCCGTCAACAATTTTTTGCAGTTATGGTCTTTCTCCAAAAATATGATCCTAAAATATCATGGGCAGGTATATTTTAACCGTTTAAATATTGGGTTTATTTCATTCATCCCATTTCAGGAGATGCATACCCCATGTAAAGTCCATTAAACATAACAATGCAGAACGCCAGCTCAAAATTGTAGGTTTATGGTGGACATCTTATAAAATTTATTAAAATAATATTTTTTATCATAACTTTCTCAACCCTCACAAACATACAGTATGTTTAACTGTGATATAAAGGTTCAGGGCTAAACCCGGGTGGCATATTGATGTATTTTAGTAATTGCAACGCTCAAAAAACATTTTTTTCATTATTCCACATCTACTTATATAGATTTTCTCAAGACCCCAAAAATCACTTAAGTGGCTGTTAAAAATCCTAATCTATGGCATATTTTTTATAAAGCTAAAATTTAAATTATAAACACCTATGTCGATTTAAATAATAAGGTTAAAAATTTTTCACCTATAAGAGCTGTCTTTAGCTTAAAATTAAGGTCAAATATTTATGTATTGAACAAATATTTTCTTTGAAGCTTTGAAAATCCTAAGTTAAAAAAAAAATATAATAAAAATATTTAAAAATTTCTAGAATTTAATAATTTCTCTTGCAACCATAGGTGCTTGAGTTTTTAGTTGTAATTGGTGCAAGTCAAATCTCTTCACTTATATTTAATACGAAGGGGGGGGGGCCGTACATGTAGAATATTATACTTAAAAAAAATAACTTGT
>CM060243.1:20091506-20190015 GCA_030555515.1 Acutogordius australiensis
TTGTTACAATATTTAATAACCCACTTTGTTATAAAAATACACTATAGTGGAGCATGTAAATACCCCAACTTTAAGTAAATATAAAGGCTTAATATTTTTAAGATCCAAGCAAACACTTTTGGCAAAAAGCACATGTATAAGTTCAATATATTAAACAAAAATTTAAATTAGTATTTTTAATTTATACACTATTTAATTAGTTATAAAAATTAATCTTTTTTATTGTTATGTTAATTATTTTAAGTTTTTTATGTCAAAATATGCACAATTATTAGAAATTAAAAAGTGAAAAACAAGTATAACTATTTAGAGCTATTAAGAAACTAGGTGCTAAATTATGTTGCATATTCTCTCCCCTCTCCCCTATATTTGTTTGGGGTTGATAGATGCACATTTAGGTTGTAATATTTTGTAGCTGTAAAACACTTAACTCTCCCAAAATATTGAATGTTTTTTAGTTTTAGATATTTAGTTGATTCGTAAATATCGCCCCAATATGTAATAAAAGTTAGTTAAATTTCAAAATTTACTATCTCTTACCAAGTACAATGCTATTAGGTTATTTTGATCTAATTTCTAACACATTTTATTTATTAATTAAAACTTTATGTTCGATATAACTCTAAAAAGCGGTAGGGCCCTAAAGGGGCCCGATCTCAAAATTCCTGACTACTGCCGGGTCCTTGTTGCGTTCAATAGTACATATGATTGAGATACATTCTACTTATTTAAAGATATATAAAACAAAATCATTACCTATTATTTTTGATAAGAAAGCAAGTTGCGCTGTATATAAGAAAAATATTATATATATTTTAGCGATATAAGGCATTAACCTATACTTAGATGACCGGTCGCATTTACTTGGGCACGTTTAAAGTTATATTTTAAAATAACAAAAAAAGAATTATTTTCATTCTTTTTGTTTTTTCGAACTACATACAAAATTAAGTTAGGTAATTATGATACTTCTATAGTTCTAAACAAATGGCACAGCTTAACAAATTGTTGAGAGTTGTGAGCTAACTTTAGGGGCCAGACCTGCTATCTTAATGATATTTATATCCATTTTCCGTGTTTTATAATCAATTTTTATAAGACAGATAGTTCTAAACATTAAATGTTTTACAAAAAATGTAAAAAAAAAACAAAAATATATTGAAATTTTTATACAGCTAAACTGTTAAATTTAAAAATATTTCTATTTCAAATCCGATTCTTATTTAGTTTTATTTGGGGTATCATATGTGTATAACCTAATTTGATGTAAAAGCTTGATTAAATATTTTAATTCTCGTTATTTGAGATAAAAATAAAAGTCACAAGTGATTATAACAGGTTAACAAATTTTTGAGAGTTATGAGCTAACTACGGAGATAAAACCTGCCATCTTAGGGATTTTCAAGTCCGGTTACCGTTTTTTCTATCAAACTTAGTTAGTTAGCTATAAACATTGAAAATTTTAGAAAGAAATCAAAAAAAAAAGATTGAAAAACAAAAATCTTTTGAATTTTTTTTTTTTGCATTTTTACAATAGCTAAACTGTTAAATTTCAAACTTCAAATAGAACTTTTATTAAAAACTGATAATATATCGTGTCGTATTTAAGTTTGGACGCGAAATATTTTGTATTATCAAAATGCTGATGTAAGAGCTAGATATACTAAAAAAATTTATTTCTCATTAATTGATATGATAAATATAAGTTACATCGGATTTTTATAAAAAAATTCTTAAATTTTATCTTTTTAGGGTATTCTCGATCTGTCATTTTGGTCAAAAAGGCCATTTTTTCGATATGAATGGATGTAAGTAGCCGAAGCCGGAAGAAACTAAGAAAAACGAAAGATATTTATGAGTCAAGGCCATCATGGGAATATGTTCTTTTATGTTATAAATTTCATGGTTGAGTCATTGATTTGTTAACCTGTGTAATATGAAAAGAAATTTTATAAATTTTTTCTCTAGGTATTCATTCTCAAGGTCGAAAAATTAGTCTATATAGTCGAATTTGTTTTACAATGTATACCTAAAAAATAGCCGAAGCCTGAAGAAATTACCGAAAATATATGAAATAAGATCACCATTGGAATTATTTTCACCCAGACTCTTATCCTTTTTTCGCTCATTATTTTTTGTCGAACTGTATTATATTAGTAAAAATTTTCTGTATTTTTAAGGTGTTTGTCGAATATATAAAACCATTGGCTACCAAGAGGGGATGAACCTGGTGCGTCCCACTTTCCTTGATTACTCTTTGAAACGTTTGAAAATGGAATAAAAATAATGCATATATGACAACATACCCTACCTAAATCCCAAAATATTTCTCACGTCTAGTTTAATCCCCCCCCCCCCATTCAATTTCGCAAAAAATCTGGGGTATACCTCTGTATAAAACAGCTATAAACCTTATTTTCTTCTCGCATTTGAATAACACGGAAAAACAAAATTCCATTTTTTTTGGCAAAAAAAATAAACATTTTGAACATAACCTCGAGTAAACTCAAATTTTTTGTTTCTTAAAATATGGTTGACACATGCAAACTTATTTTTTTTTTAAAATTGACAAATTATTTATATTTATTGCCACTTTGTAATAAACACAAAGCCATGTTGTTATTAATTTGAAAAATCATTTATATCCGTTATTATACTTATGGCTTGCATTGCTTATATTTTTGATAAAAAATAAATAAGTATTTACAAGGAAATTAAACGTATTTTTAAAAATATCTTAATTTAAATATTAACGAGGTCTTCAGCACCACCAGCTGGCTACATATATTGCCCAATGACATTCTGTTTTAGCTTAGGGCACGTGCAAAGTGAGTTTTTATTTTCGTAAAATTTTAAAAATTCTGAAAATTTAAAAAAAAAAATTTTTTCAAAATTTTTTTCAAAATTTTTTATTCCAGAAAAAGCATTTTATGTGCATATATTAAATTTGGCAACTTTTTAAAAATTTGCGTTTTATTACAAAATATTTTTTTTTAAAATTTTGAAAATTTTACAAAAATAAAAACTCACTTTGCACGTGCCCTTATGAAAAAAAAAAAAATTTAATACAAATTAAAAAATAAATTTGGGGCGGGCGGAGGGGGTGGAGGGGAAAGAGGAGGTTATTATTGTTCGGGCATGTTTTATTTTTTTATAACAAGTTCTACCTCGGAAGTTATAATAACACTAGGCGTTGAGCTATATGAAAACATTTACAAAGTGTTTAAAGTTAAAAATAAAAAAAAGAATATATTTTTAAAGTCATAATATCGAATGTTTTATCGCTATTTATTATTGGTTTATATTATTATGACTTGACTATTGAACAATCAAAAAGGGGAGGTTAAGCTAGCCTATTGTAAAAATTTAATATATTGCACTGTATTAAATAGTGTGTACATAATATGTCAAACTTCTTAGTACAACACACGTTACCATCTAACAGAGACAATTTTTCTATTTTATTTAAATAATGCTATAATTTATCAATAACCTGGAGTTAATTGTTTGGTTGTTCCTCTTAATTTTGGTAAAACATTACTACCAGTTTTGAAGTTTGGGGGCAACTTTGAAGAGAAGAATCCAGGATGCGGGTGCTTGCTGTGCTCAAATATGACTGCAAAATACAATTATAAGGAAATTTCTTGAAATATATTGGTTCTTCTCTCCAGCATTCTTTATATTAATTTTTTTAAAATAGTTCCAAAGGTTGAAAGTTGTATGCCTACAATCGGTCAGGGGAGTTATATTATTTTAACGTTGTAAGACCTTTAAAAAAGGATACCCAATGTGGTTTTGTGGGATACATATGGACCTCAGCACATCTTAAATTTGTATCTTTGAAAATATGATCTAAATTTTTGTGACTTAAATATAACAAATAACATTAATAATTAAAATTTGGTCAAAGTCTAAAAAATTTGTTTTGAAATTAGAATTTAACATTTATTTTCATGTATCATTTATAATGTTCTGACCTAAAAAATTTAATTTGTAATATTATTAATATATTTAATTGTAAAATTTTATTTTATGTGGTGCAAAACACTGAAAAATATTATTCAGATTTATTTCTTTTTTGTGTTAAAAAATTTATAATATACATTGAACTGATTTTAGCTTATAAAGACACGTATTTTTTTTTAAAATATCAAAGTCTATAACTTTTAACTTGGTCATATAGGTTTAAAATTGAGGTCCGTTACGGACCCACTATAGCATTTGTGCCACAGATTCCCCACCCTAGCTCACGGATTAAAAAATGTTGCCCCCAAAAAATAAAAATCTTTTATGAACGGAGAAAAAGTTATTTTACGCGTTAATCTTCCTTTTGATTAGGTATCAAAAAGGATAGGACCTTAACCTTCTTTTTCCTCAAATTTTTTAATAATGGCTCTTTACTTATATAAATAGAATTTTTATGGTATTTTAGTTTGCAACATTGTTTAGATCGATTTTTTTATAGAAGTTTTATGTAGAAAAATGGTTGTAATATTACACTTATACCAATGCTTTGAAAGTATTTAAGTCTTTACGAAAGTACAAAGAAACAAAATAACTAATTTTTATGGGCCACTTAGTATTTTTCTAATTTGCTTATTACTTTGTTTTATTCATTTTTTAATAAGTCATTTATTTGGGAAAATATTTTTTTAAATATCTATTATTACAAAACAGAATTAGAATAGTTTGTATATATATAAACAAAATTGTATTACCTGTGGCAATTTCTGAAATAAATAAATTGACATATTAAATTGGCATGTTCTTAGCAGGTTAAACTATAAAAAAAGAACATTTTTTTATTTTGAATATGAAAATTTTTAAAAGTCACGGTTATAAAGCAAGACCTACGTTTATTAAACAAAATGCTAAGAAATGCTTCCTTATTGTTTCTTAATACACGTAAAACTGTCTTAAACAATTTAAATAGATGTTTCATAACACAGGTCAACAAATATCAATGTCAGAATAAAGAAGTTTATAAATATAAAACCCATAATTGCCTTAACTGATATATTTTTTCCGTTTTTGTACTTTCTTCCGCCTTCGGCTCCTTTGATCCGTTCATATCAAAAAAATGGCCTTTTTTGACCCAACCGACATTTTGTGACCTCAAGAATACCGTAAAAAAAATTCAAGAATTATTTTTTTATATAATAATCCCTTATACTTATATTCATCATCTCAAATTATGAGAAATAAATTTTTCTATTATATCAATCTCTTACATCAGCTTAAAAAATACAGAATTTCGCATCCAAACTTAAATACCACACGGTATATTATCGATTTTTAATAAAAATATTATTTGAAGTTTGATTTAACAATTTAGCTGTTGTAAAGCAAAAATGACTTTAATTTATATTTATGAACCTTTTTTATATTTTTGACATTTTTTTCTAAAATTTTCAATGTTTATAGCTGATTTATTAAGTTTGATTAGAAAAACCAGTAAACGGATTTTAAAATCCCTAAAATGTTAAGTTTGATCTTTGTAATTAGCTTATAACTTTCAAAAATTTGCTGACCTGTGTACTAATAAAAATTAAAAAAAAAATGATTTTGAACTAAGGATGCCATAATAAATTATTTTGATAAAAGTTAGTACCCTTCTCAATAATTCCCATTGATCTCTTAAATACATGTAACTAACATTCTCAAAGATTACCCAGAAGTAATTCCAAAAACCCGATAAAGGTCTCTTGTCATAATCAAATCAAAATAAGTTGGTTTCAATTTTTTTTACCAACTTGAAAACATATAATTGGTGAATATTTGCATTCCTCTTAAAATTTGGTTTATATTCAATATAGGCAGCAATATACATTTTTTTTAATGACGAATAAAAGTCATTATGCCAGTTTAATAAAAGATATATTAACTTCATTTTACATAGCTTAAAAAATTTTTAAATTGGAGAAATCTTTGAATTAAATTCGTGAGATGAGTTGCTTTGCTCAACAATTTTGACATTGCAAATGCACTACTAAGTTTTCACAAAAAAATAATTTTAACAACGGATGCCCAAAAGCCCCTTGTCCGGCGGCTCGCTTAAAAAACGAGCTGGGCTAGGCGGGCCGATGAATGAGAAAAAATGAATCACAATTCGGACCAAGCAGGGCCAATTCTCTCATTTTACCCTATTTTTTTAAATTTTTTTTAACAAGAATATAAGATAAATTCGTTAACACTCGATAAAAGGTATTATACTCTTTGTATATTTAGCTTGCAATATTTTTTGGGCCTTATTTGTAAATATGGGGCAGGTCGGGCTGGGCCTAAAATAAAAAACGAAATTTCAAACCGGGCTAAGTTGGGCCTATATTGAAAAATATGTCGGGTGGGGTAGGCCGGAACATTGCAGCCAGTTTAAACTCTTTCCAACAAAAAAAAGTTTAATTTTATGTGGGCGAAAATTAAAGTAAATTTTCTAAAGGAAATTTTGGATATATAAAAATATATAAACAAAAGACCTTATATATTTGACCTTAAAAAATTATTCTAATTTTACCATATTTGTTATATTATATTGGACTCCAAGACCCGTTACTGGCGTTTCCAGGCTATACTAATGAACAAATCCCGCGAGCCTTAAACAAAAAATTTGATGGGCCAAGGCTGAACAAAATAAAAAAAAATGCACTTAATTTCAGCGTATTGTTTTAACATATAATTTAGCTCGAATAATGATATTGTATAGTTTTATTTTTGGTTTTTCTTATTTATTTTAACATGGGTTAGTACTAAAGATAATTACCATTGAGCTGGACGTGGGGATATTTCATGAGTAGCTGATTCAAACCTATCGAATTAGTTTATATTATTAAAATAAACACATAATTTAAATATACCGAGAGAAACTTTTTTTAGAAGGTCTCTAGCTATGTAATTGTTTTTTAAATTTTTCTAGATCTATATAAATATTTATAATTCCCCTCTTCTCCAAATGACGTGAGCTTACGATTGCAAAAAAGTACAAACCATGCGTTTTTACTTATAATGCATCTTTCCATCAGGTTTGGGTTAGTTAAATTAGTGTAGGATATTGATTTCGTGTTAAGTTATAGGTGTTGTGTTAAGGTTATATTAATTTGATTAGGGTCACAAATTAAGACAAAATTTGCCTACTAGCCATCATCCTAAAGGCAGCCATGGAAGGCGGTGGAATTGCCTTAGGTTTAAAGTTCATTCAGTTTTTCATAAAAATTTCTAGATTGTTTTCCTAGACATAAAACGCATTTTAAAAGGCCAATCTTAATTTTAATTTTTTTCTAAAACAAGAGTATTAAAAAAAATATGAAAAAAAAATATAAATTGTTAAAATTGTTAGAAATATTAAAATTTAAAAATGTTTCAAAAAAATCAATAAAATGACATGCCATTACATATGGGAATTGAATAATATAACGAAGAGCTAACTAACCTCTTTTTTTACTTAATAAATTTTATTAAATATTCTTTTTTTATTTTATATTTTTATTATTTAGTGGTGCATTTATTTTTTTGTATTATAAAACGATTTTTATTTTAAATCACTCAACATTTTTGCGGTAAATTTCTTACTTTAATTAAATAAATATTATAGCAAAAAAATATATTCTATATTTAATATATATTTACTTACCCACGGATATATTGGAAAAAGTTATCGTTATATCTAAATTTAAAAATAACGGTATTTTTAGGAAACCAAGACAGCTTAGCCTAGTCAATAATTCTCTCCTTCTACCCTCTTATCCTCTTGGCCCAGTAGCTTCACATTGACATCAAAGTCTCGCACCGGGATAATATGATGAGCTAATTTTGTACTTTCTTTTAAAATTATCAACCTGAGTTGGAAGTAAACATCGTTTTAAATCTATTGGTCAAATTTTGTCGGATAGAATCTCAAGGTATATGCGTTTTTCAAATAAAAGTAGATTAATTTAAAACAAAGGCCGTCCTTGAATTTAAAGGGTTGATCCATATTATATGTTTTGTTGCCATTCTTTTCAATTAAAAGATCTTACCATATTTTTAATGCAAAGTTTTTTTATCTATAGTTTAATGATTAGGATAATATTAAAATACAAAAATATTATGTTATTTGGTCTGTAGCAAGTGAGAGGCATTAGACAACAATGCTAGTATTGATTTTTGCAATTCTATATAACACCTTAAAATAATTTCTACCTTTCTCATTTTAAATCATTAGCCTTAAAAAAGTTGCCAACTATTGACGCTTTTGCAACTAGATATACAAGCTAGTAAAAAATGTAAGCTAGAAAAATAAAAAAAAATATTGAAATATTTAATCTATTTTGCAGTGTAAAATATTCGTAAACAAATAAAATTTTAAATAATAAGAAAAAGAATTTATTTTGCCTAAACCCGGTCTATTTTATTATTGTCCTTCTCACCTCATTTTATTTCTTAATTATGCCCTTTTTAATTAAAAATTTTTTATAGATTTTTGTGTCATTATTAATAAATTAATATAAAATTGAGCTTGGGCGCAAAATAAGAAAAACAAAAATGCCGAAAAAACACGGAAAAGGAGCTAATATTAATAATCCTTTACCTTTTTACAAACTTTTCAAAATTTTTATGCTGCCTTTTAATTTTTAATTATCTCATAAAGACAAACATCTAACTAATTAAGTCTAACTTTCTACCTTGCAAAATTCAAGCTGAATTCAATATGCCTTATTTTTTAAATCTTTCTTAATTGGTTTCGACTTGCATAAATGTCTTTGACATTCCAATTATAAATTTACTAAGGGCTGGAAAAACAAAAGTTGAAAACCATAGGAATAATTAATTTGTTTTAACCTTAATGCAGGAACCCACGTTTGACTTAAAATCCAATATTTTATAATATTTAGCGCATATTTTTAAATTTATTCGGGGATATTTACAAAAATTATTGGTTTGTCATAACACAAAACAAAAGTTTATTTAAATTAGGTAACCTATAATTAGATTTTATGTTCTAATCATCAAAATGTTTGTCTCGGCTGTTTGTTTAAACTGCCGTCACTTTTAAAAAGGGCATAAAGAGAGCAACAAAATTTTTTTTATCTATATAATACAAAAATTTCAGAAAATGCAGAAAACATTTTAGATTTTTAGCTAAAATTAAAATTTTTGATATTGATTTATAAATTTTTCTGAAAATTAAAGAAGCCGTTAGTTATGTCAATAAAAAATTTATTAAAAATTGTTTCCTAAATGATTATGACTAACTGAATATTTTTATCATAAACTTGTATAACTTAACGGAGAAGTAGAAAAAATTCAAAAAAAAAATTCTTTTTATCAAATTAAAAATAAATTTTTTTGTGAGGTTGGTCAAAATTTATTATTGGTTCTGAGCACCAAGTTAAAGATAGTATATTGAAGGCAAAATTATTCCATCTTGCACATCATTTCCTATAGACCGTTAAAATTGTTACGTATAATATAAGAAAAACGAAGAGGAAAGAATTTTTTCATAAGAAATGAATTAATAGATAAAATAATTATTAAATTGAATACTGTTGGCAGCGGTATCTATAAGGAATGAAAAATTTATATGGTCATTGATATATGTGTCAAATTTGTGGCAGAAATTGCTTTTAACCAAGGAATTTACAACTTTTTAATTCTAATTTAAAGAAAGATAAATTAAAGCTAAATTACATACCCTTTGTAGTCACAATGTAATCCGCTGCAAATAAAGAAAATTTAATTTAAAAAAATTAAGATAAAATGAGATTGGGCTGAAATTTCGCCGGATCGATTATCAAAGTCTGACGCTGTCCGTTTAGGTCTAATCCAAAATTTTTGCGTGGAAAAACAATTCAAAAATTTAGTTTTGCAATATAGATGTATATGACTTATTTTCTTAATTAACCCTTTTTTGTTTAATTATGCATGAGGTATTTTAGTAGTTTAAATTTGTTCAAAAATAAATCTAGATATTAATTTAAATTAGTTATTTACGGTAACCGACCAGTTTATTAAATAATATTCGAACCAAGATGCGCCTAAAAATCACGGTCAGTAAATCACATCAAAGTAATGTTAGCCCAAACAATTAATTATCTCAACAAAGTTGAAAGTTTGTTGACAAAATATTTCATAGAAAAATAACTTCCAAGATTCTTATTTTTTTGCAATTTCTCACCGGAAAAAATATGTTTTATTAAATAAAAATTACACTAATTTATATAATTTGTAATTAGAGTTATGAAAGTTATCCTAAGCTGGTTGTCATCAATTTAACCGATTTTTACCTGCAGGTTATTTGACATCTACCTATACCTTAGTTATCCTAAATAAGGGGACAAAATTAATTAATATGGCTCCTTTTGACTTGGTAATTTTCGTCTTTTATAGCAAAGTTAAAGGCATAGTACGTGCTTGCGCATTAAATAAAGGCTTAAAATTTATATATGTAAATTTAAAGGAAGTCATTAAACTTTTAAACTCAATGTGACCCTGACAATTAACCTTATAGTAAAATAAATTAAACATTACCTGTGATATTGATTTCTGTTTTATAAACAAAACAATTTAAATTATCCACTTCCATTGTTACTATTTACAAATGTTTAACATTTTTCACATTAATGCTATTTTCTAACGTTTTTTTTGCTGTTCGATTCGCACTTAGACATGAATAAAAAACAAAAACGATATTTTTACCTATAACAAATATTCTTTTTTTTAAATTGTCAATTAAATTATTAGTCAATTTTGATTGTCCACGTTTGGTATTATAAATATTTTGCCAAAATGGCCCTTCTAAACTATTTATTAAATGAATATAAAATATATAATAAAGAAAATGTTTTTTAATAAATTGTTAGTTAATCTTTAAGCTTCATATGTATTTTTCTACAAATGATATAATGAACTCGGCTTGTTAGTAATTTTTAAAATTAATTAGAATAGTAAAATGCCCTTTATCAGGGCTCGTCAATCAAAAGTTATTTTTTTATTTGTTGATTTTTTTGTCTATTTTGGTTTGTAATTATTGTGACAACCCTTTTTTTGTTTTAATTCTTAAACTCTTTTTTGTTTTATTTTTGTCAAATTTTTTTGTTTTTTGAACTTTGATTATATTTTATGATTATAGACTGCTTTCTGTTCTAATATATTTCTATGCAAAAAAATATAATAATGCAACACACATTTTTAATCTAGGAGAGTTAAAAAAACAATTTTGAGATAATTTTTGTATTTGTTTTTGTTCTAATGTTTTTTTAGTTAGTTTTTATTTTACTTGTGTATATTTGTTTTTTTTTGCATTTTCGTTCTTGCAACCTTTTGTTATTTTAGCCTAGCGAAGTACAAGTTTGATGTTTAGCTCTAAATTTATTCACTGTCACAAAAAGTTATTAATTTTTTACCTGGAAAATCATTCATCGGTCCAAGTTCTACAAATTAAAAAAAATTAATTTTTAAAATGTTGTTTACAAATTTTTAAAAAAAATCTACAGAGTAGAGCCCGTCTATTGTTTTTTTAAATCTTGCCAAACCGTCTTTATATTTTGAGGTAGTTTTAATATGATATACTTGCTATTTTCCAGTTTATAACTCTATTATTCTTATTTTAAATTTTTTTTTACATTTATGGTATTTTGCATCTGTTTTGCTAAAAATTAGCAAAGATAACCTTTATAAAATATATCTTATATAATAATAAATGTGACCTACGATAATTTTTTTTTGCCACAAAATTTTTGTACAGTTTTTAACAAACTTCAGTCAAATTCTTTAAAATAAATAATTAATTTTTGAAATATTTTTAAAACGTTATATTTAAGTTTGAGTACAAAAAAGTTAAAAATTTATATTATTTAATTTAACCATTTCCAATGTTTTTACAAAAAAGTTAAATTTATAGTCCTCTTTCCGGAAGGGCTTTAACTCAAAATTGGTTAATGGCTTTCTTCCTCCTGCAAATTGAGATATTTGACTTGTTTTTAAATGGTTTTGCAAAGTTTACATTGTTTTTGCTCGGTTAAAAATCTCACGATTTGAATGTCTTAAACTATTTTTAGTAAATCAAATACCTCACATCTAGGCAATTACATACCCGCCCCTTTCCTATCTTTCTAAATCTTGCTCTGCATACATGGTCTTTATTGACAATTATTAAATAAATATTTACTAATGACGACGATATCATAGCCTGCATTATTAAATAAAAATACATATCATATATTTACAATCGTTGATAAATACACGGGTGAATAAAAAAATATGGGCTTTATATTATTGAATTTTTTTTTAATTAAACCAATTTGGGAAAAAAAGTTTAAATAATTAAATAAAAAGGCGAGCAAAGTTTTATTTTAAATTTCTTAGATGCCTGCTTGTATTAACTTACATTTATTAGGGGGATAATTTTATTATCAATGCTAAGATTGTGAAAAAATATGGAAATTATTGATTGTGATTAAAAAATTTAGGTTCCCTTTATTAAATTAAAAAAAAATTACCTTCTTTTAAATTTGGATGAGCTAATAAATAATTAAAAATATATAATACATGTAAAAATAAATATATGTCTATACGCATATGCAACAACTAACTACAACTACCAAATGGCAAAAGACCGAAAAAAATAATTGAAATAATGTTTTTTAGCGGTTTAGATTTTTTAACAATATTATATAACAATATTGTTTAAAAATTAATAGATTGACTGTTTAAATTTATTATAACTAATATTTATATTTTATTTTAATTTAATATTAGTTTGTTTTTGACATAGTAAAATTTCTAAAAACTTTTTTAAATTTTTATTAACATTTTAAAATGTTATTATTATAAAAAGTAATTTTTTGTAAAAATGGCAATCTTTTTGTTAAAATGCGTTTTTTCACAAAATTAATTTTATTTTATTTAAAATTTCTAATTGTGAAAATATATTATAAACGTGCCCTAGATACTTTTATCAAACTCTGATTCTCAATTTTTTTCAATTTTTAAAATATTGTTAAATATATATTATGTTTAAAAAATTCAAATATATTGTAACTGCACTGTACAAAAAACACCAAAAAAGAATATGGGTTTACAAGCCATCATGAATCTATCTAAATAATAACTACGCTAAAATTTTTAACTTTAATTTAACTAAAGTTCCCATGATTATTATCCAATTTTACAATTCTTGTATATGTTATTTAGGGTTGATCCTATACAGTCAAAAAGTTATTATATATATATAAGGCATTTATTCATCAAGCAGCAAATATATTAAAAGTGTATTACGTTTGGAGAAATGTTCTAATTTATTAATTTGAATAAATATAATATTATTGTAGTTGTATTAAACAGGTCAACAAAATTCAGTCAATATTGATAAAGGTTTATAAAATTTAATAAAAAGTACAAGATGGCCGTCTCTAATGTTTTATACGTTCATAAATTATCATTTAAACCGCTCACCAGATCAATCGCTAAATTGAAATTTTGCTAATTCAAGAAGAGAAAAAATTAAAAAAAGTTTTTGCAATTGACTTATAACTTCTGTTTTTCATTTTAAAGAATAAAATTTTAAGTTTTTACATTAACATCCACGTAATATCGAATATTTTGCAATTTAACCTAAATGACCCGATATTTTATTTGATTAAAAATACTATTTTAAGAAACAAATAATTTTTTTCATTTCTTAAGCTTTTTTCATAAATTAACGATGTTAATAGCTGACTTGCAATTTTTTTATTATGGTAAACAAATCTAAAAATTCCTGGTCTGATCTCTAAAATTAGCTCATGTATTTGGAAAATATGTCGACGTAAAAAAAATTTTAGCTATAAAAAGTTAAATTAAGCTCATGAAGTTTGGTATTATATAGGATTAACCCAAAACTAGATTTCAAATCATCGTGATATTCCAGTTCGGCCCGTTTACATATATTTAACTTAGGCTTGGCTTACCCAACATTACAAGCTAAACTTATAAACAACTGGCCAGCTAGGAACAGAGGCATACTATAAAACTTTTAAAGGGGTGTTGAGGATTTGTGATTTATTTTGACGGGTGGGGTGTTTTGCCATATAAGCAAGGATTGGAACTTATTGAAAAAAGCTGGTACTAAGTTCCGAGTTCTTAGGATAATTTTTGAAAGAGCTGGAACTAAGTTCTTGGAAGTACCGACGAGTTCCCAAATATCGGAACTCGAGTTCCAATTTTTTATTTTTATAATTAAACAATTACTAGACAGATAAAAAAGATATATTACACATTGCACATATAATTTATTGACATTGCACATATAATTTATTAAACTATATAAAATGGAAACATTTATTTATCAAGCTTAATATTCATTCCAACAAAAAGAATATCATTCAAAATATCATCCTTAAGTCGAATCCTTTGGGAATTTAAAATAAAGCTTAATAGGAAAATAATCTTTCAACACTCACCTCGGTCAAGGGGACCGATACAACAATTAAAGCTAAGTTTCCTAGTAGAGGAAACTCAGCCTTGTTAGCTACCCACCAGCTTCTAATATTTTCATCCGCCTTAAACCTCGGTAAATTTTCGTATTTTAAAATTTCTATATCTAATTGCTCATTTATTAGAGGGGCAGTTAAGTCATCGTGTTTATAAAATGTTTCTTCGTCTCTTAAGACATCCTCTAATAATGAAAATTGATCTGACATATTTCCAGAAGATTCTAAAATAATTTCTTCCTCGTGATTTACTGAATCATTTCTTTGAAGAGATAATGCTTTTGATTGAACTATTTTCAGAAACTTTTTGGCTTTTTCACATTTATTATTATTTAATTTAAAGTAGAATCTTTTATCTAAAAACAGCCCACAATTGACTATGTCATTATCTAAAAGCTGGGATTCTCTTTGTTCAATAAAATGCAAAAGGGATAAAGAAAAGTCGGTTGAATGGGTCTTTAACACGGCTTTGCAGAAATAGTATTTTGTAAAAAAATTGCAGATGTCTAAAGTTTGTGCCTGAAGGTGTTTCGTTAAAATTGCGGCTGGGCCTAGTGTTTCGACTAATCTTTGAAACATATGCCAACTATCATTGGAAACTTCCAACTCATTTAAAATATTTTTGTGATTATCAAGTAACGGTCGTAGTTTGAGCAATCTTTCAATGCAGGTGTAAGTCCAACTCCATCTCACCTGATGCATAAGTATTGATTGAGGAAGATTTTGAGATTTTAACATTGCTGATAAAATAGGCCTTTTAAGCTTAGTAGCCAATTGTCTTGCTACCTTAATTGCCAAAATTATTTCAGGTGTGCTGACTAGAAATGAATTAACTGCTAATTGAACCACGTGTGCAGCACAGTTGAGATCAATGATGATTGATGAGTTGAAATCATATATTTCACAAACCTCGTAAGAATCCTCTATAAAATTTAAACCATCTTCTTCTTGTAACATTCCTTCTAATGGGTCAAAGATGTCATCTTCACTTGTTTCAAGCTCCATAAAATTCTTTATTCCAGCTTTCATATTACGGGCTGTGTCTGAAGTTATCGATAATATTTGGGTTTTCATTATATTGTAATTTAAAACAGTTTCTTTAAGCCATTTGGAAATATTAACTGCATTATGCTGGTCATAGACCTCTTTGCATTCCAGCACTCGGACTTGAATTTTATCCATATGGATGTATTGGCAATTTATAGCTAAAAGTAAATTTATTTAAAAAAATTGAATAAAAAGTTTTACACTAAGTAGCCAAAATCACAATTAAATTTAACTTTTTAAAAGCTTTTTAAACAATGTTCATAAAAATGATTTTATTTAATTTTTAAAAGTTAATATCTAGGTTATTTTAGAAAATAAAAAGCTGACTTGCCTTATAAAAATTAATAAAACAAAATTATAAATATTTTAGAATTTTTAAATTAATACATTCTTAAAAAACTGGTTTTGGCTAATTTGTCTAAATTTTTAGTTTGTATAACTAAATAATTTTTAAATTTAAAAATAATTAAATATTTATATTAAAATGTACAAAAGTTAAATGTGAAAATTAATTTACCATAGAAGGATCTGTTTGCAACACTTGCAAAATCAAATTTTATGCTTAGTATTTTATGTTTGATATCATCAATTAAAGTTGTTCGCATATATTTGGCCTTTTCTTCAACTTCATTTCTAACATTACTTGGATTAATCTGTTTAAAATTAGTTCCTGATGGGCTTGCTTTGTTTATGATTCTAATCATGGCATCATCTGAAAATAGTTCAAATGGTCTGCCATGAACAGTAACCAACTCCACGCAATCTTCCATACATGGATGCACGGAGTTATTAAAGATTTTTGTCTGCTTAAATTTGTTTTGAGTTGTAATTTTGGATTTTTCTTTTCTTTCTGTAACAGTTAAAAACTTTTCATATTCTGCTTTATGTACACACTTTACGTGTTTTTTAAGGTTGGAAGTAAATTTCTTAAAATATTAAATATAATTATATACCGTTATATAGGTTGTTTTATTTGACGACTTGCACAAAGAACATTGATATTGGTCATTAACAAGTTGAGGTTCATAAAATTTATAAATTCTGCTGAATTTCATGGTATGCCAGAATTTATTCAAAAACTTGAAAACTTAAAAATGCAGGAAAATTTATGAATGTATGAACAAAATGTTACGTTAACAAATATAATTTTAGAAGGCTTGTGTGCAATCAAATAATAATTTAAACAATAAATGAGGTTTTTTTATTCAAATTTTATATATTTTTTGAAAAATATTAATTTTAATGCGTTTTTATTCAATTAAAAAAGTTTGAATTTTAGGTATTTGAAATAAATCGCGAAGGAACTCGAGCGGAACTCGAGTTCCACGAGTTCCAGTACCCTGGTACTTAGTTCCGAGTTCCGAGTTCCATTTCAACAAAACGACGAGTTCCGAGTTCCGAGTTCTGGATAGTTCCAATCCTTGCATATAAGTCTTAATTTTATTGCATAAACGATATACAAGAACAATCCTTTAGTAAAAAAAACCAATACATAGGATCACACAACATTGATAAAAACATTGCATTAGATTTAAAACCGGGCCGTGATCGGCCCGGCCCACCAGAATGTCAGCCAGGAATTTAGTTATATAATTTTAGGCCCGCCCGAATTTAAAAAACGCTAAAAAATTTAACATTGAGTATGTTTTTGCGGACGGGACTTAGTGAAAAAACGTTTTTTGAATTTCCCGAAAAACTAACAATTTTGGAGGGTTGAAATTATTAAATTTTTCTCCGCTGCCCACATGTTTTGGTATTGCACAAAATTTCACATTTTTAACAGGTAGTTACGTCGATTTTATGGTAACATCTAATAAAATATTTGGCATTTTGTTTTGGAAAATTTATCTAGGTTGACATATTGGTGGCACTGCCCATACACCTTTATTACATTTGGGATAATCAAACAGTGTTTTTACTTTTTTATTTAATTGCACAGCTCGAAAATTATCAATGTCTGTAAAAAGTAGGTTATTACATTAAAATAAATAACCCCTATGATGGCCTAATCTCTTAAATAATATCCGTTGTAATCTTTCGCCTTTGGATATACTCTTAGCGGGCGGGCACCGGGAGGGCCTTCGGGTCCCGACTTTGATCTCTAACATGCATCTGTTTTTATTATAGACAATTTTATTTAGCAAACTAACATCACTACCTTAAATAATTTTCAAACAAGGTTAAAATATTAAAACATAAAATTACACATGAACAATTACCTATGATGGTATTTCTAAGCCCTAAAACAATATGTATTAATTTTATAATTTATTAGAATACTATTTATTCGCCAACAATAAATCCTTAATCAATGATGCAAATAACCTCGACCTAATTTTAGTTGATTTAAGCCTGAATCGCTCTTAAGAGTCAAGAAATGTTTTACCTCACCTTTTCAAATTGTTTTTTTATAACTAAATTAAAATATAAATATTAATTCTAGTCAAGCGTGGGCTGACCAAGCATTAATCCTGCTATTCGGGTTAATTCCCTCTTTTTGTTTTAATGATTACACATCACATATTAAAAAATCTTAAAAATTATAGATTGCGACCTTCAGACTTACGAATTATAAAATTTAATTTTTTTTTATGTTTAAATAATTAACTTTTTTTTTGCAAAAAGGATAATAATTTCATTTTTTCCTAATTAATATGTCATAAAATACTTTGTAATGCTCCAAAATAAATCAAAGCTATCTTCGAATAATTATATATCCAATAAATTTTGCATATTTAAGGGTCAGATCCTCAAATATTTAAAAAAATGGAAACAATTAAAAACAACTTATAAGCCAAGTTGTTTTAAGATTTATAAAATTTAAGTATATGTAAAGTATATTTATAAAATGAGGCTAGTCATTTTCTAATTACCAACAATCGCAACAATTGCCAAAATCAAATTTTTTCTCAAATTAAAGTGTTTTTACATTTCAAATAGACTTAAATATAGTATAACTTAAGATATTAGAAGATGTTATAATTTTCGAGGTTTAGTCTTATTATGGCAAATCTGTTACTTTTAAATGTTTATTACAGGCTAAAGTGTTGCACGAAAAAACGAAATACAGATTAGATAAGAGTTATATATTATTAATAAATTCCCTTCACATGAAAGTTTTGTACATTATAATTCCTTCAATTGTATCAAATTTACAAATTCAAGGGTTAATTCAACATAGATGATCTTATAAATATATATTAAAGTTCTTGTTCTATTTTGCCTGCGTATTGAGTTTTATGTAGTATAATTTTTATTTAATTTGAATTATTGATTTACTTTAATGATGACGAAAAATGAAAGAATTACATAATTTGGAACATGGCTAAATAATTAGGGCTATGTTGCTTTAATAAGATCACGTTTAAAGTTTATTCATTTTTGGAAAAATTTTTAAAATTTTTTAAAAAAATTAAATAGTTCAATGTTGATAACTTTTTTAAAGCGTTTGAATTGTTAAAAAAGTCTTGTAATTCATTACATTTACGTTTATATAAATTTAGATATAAAAACACTTTTACGTATTTATGCAATGATACCTGAAATAAAGTCTCTTATTTGATTTTCTCTACTTTGGACATCACCTATATCAAATATAACAACATTTAGATGTAAGAATTCCCCCATACCTTTCTTTATATAGGTGCGCCACACCGTTTAGAGCTTTGACTCTTTTAACCCAAGCAAAACAATTAATATTGCCAACGGGTTAATAAGAATTGCGTTTTGCCTAGGCTCTTACTATCCAAGTAAACAAATCACCAGCTTCAAAGTGGTTGCACATGTGTTCTATTTTCTGGCCTATGAACGGATTTGAACCTTTGAACCCCCAACCTTGTGTGTAAGACATGAGTGTTTGCCACTGAGCTCTCTCAACCGTATATAAATAATAACAAAAGGCATCAAAACTGCAACATATCCAAAATTCCGTTCTTCGCACCATCACAGGTTGCCACAAGCTCTCCGATTGAACATCTTCACCAAGAAACCAAGATGCTACCTCTACAAGCCCATGGTCAGATGCTGGCAGACCAATACCTTGCGTTTTGCTTATCTCCTGACCATCCTTGTCACGAGCTTACGCGCCATCCTACCCCTGCTAGACAAATGAAAGGAAACCTCTTCTCTCGCTTTACCCAAATCCAGCCTTTCATTGGCATAAATATTCCCACTAAAACATAACACTGGACAACAAAATTTGGACGACCCTAGGCATCATTTATGGCAACTATGGTATTTGGTCCAGTTTTTGGCGCTGATCACGAATATGAAATTAGAATTTTAGCCAATACCTCAGATTTTTAGTTATTCGGTGTCAAAACTGAGATTTTTCAATTTTTGGGGTATTTTGGGCTTCTATATCATAAAACCTATGGGTAGAAACAAAAGTTTAAAAATATATTTAGATAACGAAAACATTCATTATTAACGTAAGGGGTTTAAATTTTTTTTTAATATTTAATTTTTTTTATTTTTTTATTTTTGTAATATTAGTGGTTTTCGTAATAAACTCCGTTTTTTGATCCTAAATAATTTGAAAGTAAATTGCTAAAAATTTTATGTAATAACTTTTTTTAAGGAATCTGAATATGCCAATAGATTTTTTGTAGAATTAATAGTATGAATTTTTTTCTGAACTTTGGACGCGGTATAATAAAAATTGGAGGCATTGGAAAAAAAACTAAACCCGGGATCGTTATCGCAAGAAAATTCTCTACAAAACCCTCAAAAAATCGTTTATGTTGTTTTTTTTGTTGTCCAGTGAATCAACGTATTCACACCTCTGCAGTTAACAAAACCATAGCTAACTATCCGTTCAACATAACAATAATCATTTAAAAATTTAAAATGTGAAATTGTTGTTGTGTTAAAGAAGGTAATATTTTTACAGTTTTTGTAAACAATCATTTTTTATTTTTAATTGGTTCTATTTTTCAGATTTATGCAATCTTTTTTTTAATCTACCCAGAATAGAAAAATAATATCACAAATTAATTTCTACCAAATAGGGCAAAATCAGATAATTATTTATAACTGATATTTCACTTAAAATACTTTTGGGTCAAATAAATTTTTATCAAAGATTTTAAAATAATTAAAATTTATAATTAATTGCCTTGGTTTTTAATTAATGTTTTGTTAAGCAATGTTTTGACATTTTTGTTTCCTCACTAATTAGCAAAAAATTTAGTCTACTAATATTTTTTTGGTTATACTCGATGAACATATTTTCATACACGTTTTTATTTTTATAATTTTCTAAATTTTGTTGTATTTTGTCTTTTGTCTATATTGGTAAATAATAATGATTGAGTTTCTTTTTGTCAAAATCTTGCAAATAATTTTTTTTGTCGCTTTATCATTTGTATGAATATATCTTTTGTCCTTTTTTATGCATGAAACACATATCTTTCTTTTTTAAAAAATTTTTTTGTTTTCCTTTTGAATAAGATCCTTTGGTGACCCAATTATGACGTTCAAATGCACGCACTGCCCATAGGCTCTCTGCCTATAAGTCAAATATTATTTCTACAACTTTCTTTTTATCAAACGAAAAGCAATTTGCCTCATTTCCCAAAAAAATAAAAATTAAATCTGTAGGTCCTTAGGCCTTTTTCTATAATGTTTCCTTATAATGGATTTAGCCAAATCTATTTTATAAAGACGCTTTAAAAGGCAGAAATGCTCACTATGCAGTTTATTTAATATTTTGATTTATATTAATTTATGCAAAAAGCTGTGTCTAATTTTTTCGCAATGACCCTATGATTCTCAATGGCGACGAAATTCTAGGCCAGGTATGTGTAGATAAACAGGATGCATAAATGTTACAATATCAACTCTAAACTTGTTTAATTAAAGGCCATTCATGCGCTTTGGGGCGCCAGGAAAATTTTTATTGATTTGAAATTAATGTAGATTGTCATAGGAACGCCGGCATATTATGATATGCCTTGTTTTTGGGCATTAAAGATTGAATGTTAATAACCAAATTATAAGATAAAACATTAACCCACCTCATAAATCATACATAATATGTTTACCTTGGAATTTTTAAAATCTCTTTAGATATGAGAATGCACAACTAAACTTAAATAATCTGCGAAATGGACAATTGTATAAGTTACATGTTTTACTAATCACCAAAATTGTAATATTTTCTTATGACATCAATAAGTTTTTAGATTAAAAGGGTAATTTTTAAACCAATACTACAGGTTGCCTTCTCTCCTTTTTTAAGTTTTATCTACCATTGAGCCTGCCAACCGAGAAGAACAGAGTTCCATATTAATTTAAAATTAATTAATCCTTTTTCGCTATCATCTCAAATGACCGCTATCACTTAAATTAGTAAGAATACACCTACTTTAATAGTAATGAGATTTATTTTTCAATTGTGCTAAAATTGCGCAAATTTTGACACCAACTAAAACATATAAAAAATTGGAAGATTTAAAATACAATAAATAAGTCTTTAACAATTAGCCAAAGGGTTAATTTTTTAAATGAGTTTCAAGCAAAATTTTTAATAACGGGAAACAAATATAGACACAAATATGCAGTGTAAGTCAAGATCGAAGTCATAATTGGTTGATAAAAGATTGATAATTTAATTTGTCTTTTGAAACATATATTAATATGTGCATCCTAATAAAATCTTTTATAGCGTTTACAATTTTATTTTAATGTTGTAAAAAATTAATACAAAATGTAGCTTAAAAAATATTATTTGCATTTTCTAAAAAATAACAATTTGTAGCCTTAAGGAACATAATAAAAGACATTAACAATTATAACTTATCATCAAATTCTAATAAGTTTTAAAATTTAGCCGCCAGTTTAATTAATTTATTAAAGTTTTTAGGATTCAACCTAAAGGAGTGAAAATATTCTTTTTTATGACAAATTTTATTGTTTCGAGTCAGACTACATTGAGTGGTTGAATGGTCACAAAGGATCCCATGGAAAGAAGCTCATTGCCGAAACCGAGAATAAATGCTATTAATTTTAATCTTTCTTTTACAAATTGCTAAAATGCTGCAATTGTAGCAATACTAGGCGGTTTAGGGACTTAGAAGGTATATTTGGATATATTTATATTTGCTTCGAATCATATATACCTTTAGTTGGGGAAGATAATTCGTATGTTTTGGTCACCAAAGCCTCTCCTGACTTGACTGCAATACCACATAACAGCACCTATATGTATGTTAATAAAACATAAAACAATGTTAATAATATCGCGGACCGATCATATCGGTATAACCTTTGCGTTTTGAAATTAACATTGTTGATTTATATGGTAATTTTCAATATAAAATATATGCCCCCGTCCCCTACCAAGTCCCTTAAGACAGGCTGAATTTAAAAACAGTGAAATTTTTCACAATTTGACATCCTAAAAATAATATTGCGTTGCTTTATTGATGATCAAACATCACCATTTATTGTTTGTTTAGGTTGAAAATTAGGTCATTTTACTTATATTAAATATAAAATTAAGATTTGATAAGATTAACATACAAAATTTTTAAACATTTTAATAAATTTGTCCAGCATTCTGTCATATATAAGGTGGGATCTGATTAAGGATCTAGTGTCTTTGGACCTCACCATACATCTAATATCTTTTTTTTAAACATTTATCCAATAGTTTGTTTACCTAATTTATTCAGACATTAGCTTAAACTAGGCCAGAATAAAACGCATTATCTAGCCCTAAACTAAAAATAACTAGAATTGGACTACTTTAGGATTAGCTCCCTTATCAGTGCCGTACACCTTTTTAAGAAAAATCAAAAAATTGTGCTTAGGGGCGATGAGCAATTTCTCATTATATAAAGGCGCCGAATGCTAATCGACAGATTTGAGGCAACTGAACGGCATTCTTTCGTGCTCAAACGGGCTGCCTAGCGCGCCGAAACCCTAACATAAATGGAACAATTGGGATGAGCAGAAATATTAAAAATGGGTCAGGCAAAATATAATTTATTATTATTTCTTTTCGTATCTTGACAACATAATTTACAGGTCAACAAATATGGCACAACCGTGAATTTTATGAAAAAAAAGAATATATCCCCATGATGGCCATATCTCATATATATTTCGTTTTTCTTAGTTTCTCCCGGCTTCAACTCCTTACATCCGTCCATATAGATAAAATGGCCTTTTTTGACCAAATTGACAGATCAAGAATACTCTTAAAAGAAAAAATTCAAAAATCTTTTTTTTATATAAAAATCTTTTAAACTTTTATTTATCATATCAAATAATGAGAAATAAAGTTTTTTAGTATATCTAGCTCTTACATCAGCAATATAAAATATTTCGCGTCTAAACTTAAATACGACACGATATAATATTGGTTTTTAATTAAAGTTTTATTTGAGGTTTAAAATCAACAGTTTAGCTGTAAAATATGCAAAAAAAAATTGCAGTTTATTTTAGTTTTTGAATCTTTTGTTTTGGCATTTTTTTTTATAAAATTTTCAATGTTTATAGCTGAACTGAGTTTAATTAGAAGAAATGGTAAACAGATTTTAATATCCCTAAGATGGGAAGTTTGATCTCCGTAGTTAGCTCATAACTCTCAAAAATTTGTTGACCTGTGTTTTATAGGTTCCTTGTTATCTAGAGTTCTGTTTAAAATTAAAAAAAACCTTACCATATTACATAATAGTAATTTCACCATTACCAAATATATTCAGTCGGACAGGCCCTGACCGACCTGGGAAAATTGATAAGCTGATGAGCTAATGAGTTTTTTCTACTGGGTGAGCCGAAACTCCTACCCATGGGATCATGATTTAGAATTACTTCTATTACTTAATAAGTTACTGGCTTGAGTTGTTTTATCATGTAAACAGCCCTGAGCTGGATTAAATCTCTTTTGTGAAAGCTTAACCAAACAAACTAGGCTGCTCGTATGCGTTATATCATTGACCATAAGGGGCGACATCAACACTAATTGACATTATAGGCAACTCCCTTTTGGGCATGTTGCTCTAATTAAATGCTCTAATTAAAAGGTATCAAATAAACTCTATTAATTTAGTCCCAGATGATTGGTTTTGATAAAAAACATAGAAAATCATTAAATTTTTAATTAAATTCACGTCTAAATTACTACCAATATTATGGAATAGGAATAGTTTAATACGTGGTTCATTGATGCAAGTATGCTAGAAAATATTGTTATTTGATTTTTTTATTGAAATATTTGACTTATGAAGGAATTTAATAATTTTGTGAATGTAAAAAATCTGAAAAGAAGGTGTTTGTTCAAGCATGTGAAATATGTCCCACAAGGAGAGATGTCCTCTTTCTAAATTTACATCAATGTAGCGCTGCAACGTGAAGACAATGATAATAACATGTTAGCAATAACGTAACTTTTATCTTAAGTCTCATCTTTATGAATATTTAATTAATTTTTGCTCCCGGGTAAATAGTTTTTTACATATCTTGAGGGGTTATATATTGTTATCAATATTCTTTCAAAAGACTTTTTTTAAAATATTAGAATTATGATTATAAATATCTAATTGTTCAATTAAAATATGACTGCTTATTGAAATCATTTTTTTAATAACTTTAAACAATTAGGACTGATGTTTCTCAACGGGCTTAATGAAATAATCTTTTAAGCGATAGCTCTGAGCACTTTGGACTAATGTTTCTCAACGGC
This sequence comes from Acutogordius australiensis, assembly GCA_030555515.1. Classification (NCBI taxonomy): domain Eukaryota; kingdom Metazoa; phylum Nematomorpha; class Gordioida; order Gordea; family Gordiidae; genus Acutogordius; species Acutogordius australiensis. The sequence continues at coordinate 20,116,689 of CM060243.1, forward strand.
CGATAATAGGTTAGCTAGGCCCCCAATTTTTATATATTTTTATCTGAACCTGTTTCTATAATTTTTCTGACATCAATCCCCGTTTAAAAGTTATCGCCCTGACCGCCTGTAAACTGTTATGGACTAGTACATCCCTATTCCATTTAATGATGAGAGCATCTACTTGTGATTTCTACTGTCAGCAAATTTACCCAGCTTGCCTAAGGCCCCTCAGGTGAATTTTTTGGCCCGCTCAGTTAAGTTCTTTCCAAATCATAATCCATGGGCGGGCCTAATGTCACTCGCTGCTAATTCTCAGTACTTCAGCGGTTTTTAAAATTTCCTAATCATGGGCTCGTTTAATTTGATAAAGACAACGTTAGATAAATAACAACGTTATTTAATCGGATAATAGACCTAAAAGGTGTGGCTTCTGAAGAATTTTGAAAATATTTTAATAAATTAAAGAAAGGAAATAATGCTAAGTTCGGGCCGAATCGTACTATTACATATTTAAATTAATTCCTCCCTATTTACTAGTGCCATTCACTTTTTTCATATATAAGTAATGATTTGATACTAGGTTTCTAGTTTGAATGTTTGACTTTGGCCCTAATGATTGAATAATGACATATTAGGTCAAAAATAAATTAAGGTTAAATAAATTAATTCTTAATTCAAAAAACATCTCCAATGTTTTTTCTATTTATATTACCTTAGGCTTTTTTGTAAAACCAAAATAGTTGAACAAAATCGACGTTTTTTGCAACCTTGCGATTCCAAACCAAAAATACTTAAATTGATTGAATCATTAATTTTATAATCGTTATATATAAATATCAACTTTTTTTACTAATTTTTAAAAACTACAATTGATGTACACGCAAAATGTTTAGGGTCAATTCTAAATGGCAGACTTTTGTGGAAAAATTTTTTAATTTTACTTTTGGTTTTGTTTAAATATACTCTAAGGTATTCAGTTCATATGATTATAGCAGGATTAGGAAGAGATCTATATTTAAACGCTAAAAGATACTAAAAATAAGGTAAAATAGCCTTGATCAGATTAATTAGATGAGATATTTAAAAAATTTGTTGATCAGATTATTGAACATTTGGTTAATACCAAGTTCTTCCATCTCCAAAAAAAACTATTTGTCACATTTTAAACCCTCAACTTTACGTTTAGCCTGTTATGGCTGCCAATTAGTTTGCGTCATCCACCTTAATATCACAAATTTACTAATTGATATAATCGCTCTAGGGCAAAACCTGGTAAAGACATCATAAAATTATGTAAGTTTAAATAATACATGCATAGCCTCTACATTATGCTCATGCATAAAAAGAGGAAGATGTGACTGGTAAAGTTGCGGCGGGGGGGAGGGGGTTAATACTAATTAAATTTTCAGGAAATAGCGTGGAAACTTACATTTAAACTTAAAAAAAGCAGCATATTTTGAGCCTTTGATCTATTCTCAACTGTTTATAAAACCTATTAAAGTACTAACAAACTGCATGAAACGGCATCTGGTCTTTTTCCAAATCAGTTACATATCATATAATATATAAAAGAAGATTGAATGATGAAACAAACGTATTTCGCTTTAAATTTACAAATATTCTGGTGGATTTATAACCTTACAACAGTTCAAAATATACCTGATTCATATAATGTCCCGAAGCATGGAATAAATTCATTGCCCATAGGTAACCAACTATCTTATATTTAGCAACTTTTATAATAAGCATTGAAATATTTCATAGTAGAGTTTTTGACCCGGATCATTACTCGTTCGATGCGATTAGGCCGAATCCATTAATCCCGACAGATTAGGTTGAGATACCATAATTCTTTTCATAGGGCGTTTAGTTTATTTTGAAAACTTCAAAATATCTTCACTTTCATTATTCAAAATATCATCATTTTAAGATCTTAAACGTTATAAAACCGGACCAAAGGCTGAACATTAATTGTTGAGGTAGACCAGCCCGGGCAATAGAAAAATAGAGTTGCTTGGGCCTAGATATTCCGACAAATTAATTGCCAACATTTTAACACTGAAAATGTTTTTGAAGACGCACTTAATAAAGATTTTTTAAATATCTAAAAAACTAATATATATATAGGGTTGAATGATGAATCATTATCATGAAGTTTGTCTCCGCAGCTTACATGTTTTAGTATCTGACCAAATGTCGCAATCTTTAAAAGGTGGATGCAACGGGCGATCTTAGGGTAATTTCTAAAATAAACATACTGCTGGGCTTTTTGTTTTTGCATTGAAGGATGCATCTAGGCTGACGTATTCAAATAAGGCGACATTGCCCATTACAGTTTTACATTTGGGGTAGTTGAACCCAAAGCGTTTTTACAGAGTTTTTTATTTGCATAGTTGGAGGTTGACACAACAATCGGGGAAAACAACCCTGTTTTAAAATATATATTTGATATCAACAGGTGGGTATCATAACTGACTGGGTGCCCAAACACACAAGTGGGTTTTAACTTTTTTTAAATGTGCAAACTTATTAATATCAGCTTAGATAACAATCAGGGTTCTTTCTCATTAAGAAATTCATTAGGCAAGTTTGATTTTGGGCATGTTTTTACTGGGCAGCTAAAGGTACATATTACCAGGGTTGTAAAGCCTGTATTTCGAAGAATGTGGCGTCATTTTAATGTATGTTATGGGACGGAAAGACGCTCTTTCTACTGATTGGGGTTATGAACGTCGCCGCTTAGCATTTAATACTCATTGCCCAAATAAAAACTTTAATATCGAGCCAATATTTTTATTTGATCAAAGAGTTTTGATGATAACCAACCCGTTATAATGTAAAAATAGTTTTCCTAAAAGTTGTTGAAAATTTTAAGACTTAAAAGAATTTTGGATTGTATAATACAATATAACAAAAAATATAGGTATTGACTCAAACATTTATACGCAGATTTTAATTTATGTATAACCAAACATCTAAGTTATTCAAAAACGTAAAATAATTTGACAAAACGACAATTCATATTTTAACCACCATTATTGTTATTCTCAATAATATATGTTGACCTTTTATGAGTTTCAACAAATTGACTTAGAAATTTATGAATTACGCTCTTTAATAGAAAAGGTAGCAAAAGAATGTTGACAAAAATAGATATATAAGTTAAATATATTTTGGTAAGAAATCTGTATCACTTTACATTATTTTGATGTAACCAAAAAGGCCATTTAGCTGACTGGCTGGGTCGAAGATCTAAATAGAGCTGGAGGGCTAAAATTGACCTTACTGATCTAATAGCAAACTGAGTCTAAAATTTTAACACATAAAAATTTTAGTATGCACATCTAAAAAATTAAAAAAATCTATATTTTTTTTTAATATTGCGATAAAATGGACATATTTTGAAATACCAAAGACAAAAGTGTTTTTAATACCACTCGTTTTCGACATCGCAATTTTGTTCAACACAAATTAATTGGCAGTGAATGCTTATATGGAGTTTTTTTGCTGTACCCGGTGGCGTTATAAGATTTTTTCACTAGGGCAAGAATATAAAGATATTACATTTTAAATATTTGAACATCTAGTTTTCCCTTTTTTGCCTTGATGGAGAAAAACTTAATTTAACATTTAAACTTGAAATATAATGATTTTAATATTAAACAGATTAAATGAATACGAACTTACTTTTATTATTTTCGTGCCTCTTTGTCTGTTCATTGATTTTAAGGCGCATATTTCTTTTTGTCCCTCTAACTTGCCGTCAAAAAAAAAATGAAAATTTGCTTTAATTGAGAGAGAAAGAGAAATATTTATGAATAAAAAACACAAACAGAGCTGCAAAAAACAAAGTATTAATTTTAAATTTAAGATCCAATTTTAAAACAAAAAATTACATTGAATAGCAAAATTGATTAAAGAAGTTTATTACTCCACAATTCAACACATTTATTTGATTTTTAAATTTAAAATTAAGTGGTTATATATTGTCAAAAAGTAATTATAATGGGCATTTTTCAATTTTCGATATACTCGTAAAACGGCATCAAATTTATCTCAAGAAATCATTCAAACCTTAGCAGTTTTTTCAATTCTTAAAAAAGGGCGATTTTTGTTTTACAAGAGAGAAATATTGAACATGTTTAGTCAAATTTACTTAAACGCTTTTAAGCAATCCCTACCTATAAATTTTTTGGAAAATTAATAACAATGTGCGTTCCCATCTATTCAAACGTATTTTTTGGCTTCGAAACGGTAATGCATGTCTTTTACTAACCACCCAGGTGTTTTTATATTCAATATTTTGAAAAAATAAAACGAAACGTTCATATACAATAAGCAATTTCAAATATTTGTAGTTTGACTTGGTGGCACTGGCTGCGGGTCATTATAAATATATTTTTAGGTTCTTTCGGGCGTAAAACTTAAATTTTGAATGCTCTATAATACCCTTGAATTATTGCATTCAACAGTTTGATTTAGAATAATTAATACGCAGCCGTTAAACAATTTTGAGTGTGAGCTCACATAATTTTTAATCTTGCTTTACTCGATGTTTTTTACAGATCTCAATGGAGCGGTTCAACGATTTTCCAAATTTCTCACGTTTCAAACGATAAGCTACAAGTCGGGTGAATGGAATACAGATGAATTGACAAAATCAATTAACTATTTAAAACAAGGTAGGTAACATAGGACAACAAAATTTGGACCACCCTAGGCATCATTCATGTATTTTAGGGTTTTGAGATTTTATAAACCTATGAGTGGAAACAAAAATGTAAAAATATATTTGGATTAAGCAAACATTCATTAATGATATATGGCGTTAGAATATTGTTTTGAATTAATGATTTTTGTCATAAAATTCGTTTTTGATCCTAAATAACTTTATTAGTAAATTACTACAATTTTGAGACATAAATTATTTTAGACTTTTATTAAAAGAATAAAAGGCAAAAGAATTTTTTGAATTTAAATCCCAATATAAAAAATTAGAGGCATTGGGAAAAAAACGAAGCCCGAGATTGTAAAAAAATTCTCTATAAAAAACTGTAAAAATCGTTATGTTGTTTTTCATATTGTCCAGTGTAATTAAAGTTAATTTTATTAAGTTTAACTGAATGCATTTTTACAATATATTCATAGAAATCAATTAAATAGGAAAAATATCATAAACGTTTTATATTCCCACAAACCTTATCTTTGCAACAATTGATTAAACAAAAATTAAAATATAATGATAAGAAAATCGAATTTTATAAATATTTAAATAACTTTTTTACACATTTTGCATCCAAATTACACAACAAGCTCTAATAAAAGCTACTTTTTTTCATTAAAATATTTTAAAATATGTTATCATAATAAATTTGATACTTGAACTTTTAATTAAATTTAGTATGTTTTTGCTTTAATATAAAATTTTATTAATCATTCAATTGGCTCATTAAAATATAAAATGTTATCCAAAATTATAAATAAATAAAAAATAAGATATTTTGGTAACAAGTGGTTACCTTTTAAAAAAAATATAAAATAATAATTACATATGGAATTCATACATACATAAAAATGTACCATTTTAATATTCTTTAAAATTAAACCTTCATTTTTTTTGTTTTTTACGACGGGTTTTTAATAAGTTAATATATAAGATTAATGTTAATAAAGTAACGTTTCTCATTTTAACTAATCATTTAATATAAAAAGAGATACATTAATTATTTAGAAAGGTTATAAATAACAAGGTTTTTTATATGTTAAATCTTTTTTTTCTTATATCCGTCAGCCTATCCTCTAATCCATAATACGGAATGGATCGATCATTTAAACGTGAGCTTGAGTCAGATTTACATAATTAGGTCGGCGAGAGATGTCAAAGCTAGTTCATTTGTTGAAAAACCCTGGATCCTGCAGTCCCACATGGATGTCGTGCCAGTGACCGAAGAGGAAAAGTGGCACGTACCTCCTTTTTCGGGAAAGGTTCTTCACCAACTAAATGACTCAACTAATAAAAGCAGGGTAAGTTTCTTGTCAGAATATTGTTGTTGCTTTATAAAAAATTAAGGAAGCATACGTTTTTATACGTGGGTATATTTACTTAGTTACCCAATAGGGGATTATTGTGTAAATATTTGTTAAGGCAACCAACGTGAATTTAAATGGTAACCAAACCTTAACGCACTTTATCTCCGGCAAAGAAGCGGAAAACAACCAATACTACCTATATGGGAGAGGAACGCAAGATGCCAAGCACATTGTTATTGCGGCAATGGAGGCGTTGGAATTAAGCCTTGCCCAAGGACTGCGACCCGTCAATAAGAGTTTTATATTCATATGGAATCATGACGAAGAGGTTAGCGGATTTTTTGGGGCAAAACTGGTTGCGCGACACTTGGCTTCCAAATTCAAAAATCTTTCAAACACCTCGGACCTGGTTGGTAGCTACGCGGGAAAACCATTTGGTATTCCTATTAATTCTAAATTGCTGTTTCTGTATTAATTACATGTACAATATATTTAATAATAAAATATCTGGCGCTAAACAACTCTATTTTAAAATATAAATAAATTCAAATAAGTTGAAGGGCGAATAACAATTGGTCGCATTTTTGATAAATTGCGTATATTAAGATGCTTATCAAAACACCTGAAATTTATTTATAAAAGGTAATTATTTATACCAGGATGTAAAATGACAATTTCAATAGATAAAAAATGACATTTGAATAAGTAATTTTAGGAATTATAAATAAATTATTAAAAAGAAAAATTGTTTTATCTTATTTTTGTATTTACGAATATTTTTTTACACATATTAAATAACAATTTCACTTTATATGCATGACCAAATCGTTCATTGCCTTAGGCCAATAAGCTAATGCCTTGAATCGCATAATGTCCTACAACAATTTTATAGTCGTTGTGATTTTATTTTCATTAGATTTTTTAATCGATGAGGGCATGCCAATTTTGACAGACATCCTACCTGCTGGAAACAATTTAGCACCGTAATTAACACATTTATTATAATATTAATAATTGATATAGGGTTGCTCTTATTGTTTGGTTGTGTTCATTTTGTTTTTGTTCAGAGTTTTCGGGATTTTCACACCCGCCTTCTGAGGGCTGACGGTGACCCAGATTTGACTCTGGACTCCATAGGCATCATCGTTTAGGGCCTACTGCCTTGTAGGTCACCAGTAGCCATGCGGCTACTCTCTTGCTAAAACTTTCTCCTGAAAATAAAAACTGCCTTCGGCGGGATTCGAACCCCGAACCTTCTAGGCTTATTCAGGCTACAAGCAAGCGCTCTGCCACTACACTCAAGCAAAAATAGACTAAGATAGGAAGGACTCTTTCAATATAGCCCGATAAAAAAAAATGTTTTTAAAAGTACATTTATACGGTTATATGCAAAACAGACATAAAATTATTTATTCCAAATTTATTTTAATTTTAAAATAATTTTTTTTGTTCTGCTCAGAGTTGGAACTTCGGAAAAGAACATAATGAACGTGAAAATGTCAGTGGAATACGAGGGCGGACATGCCAGTTTGCCCAAGTCTGAAAATGCCATAACTCTACTCTCTCGAGCAGTTATTAATTTAAATACCATGAAATATCCATCGTATTTTGGAGCCCCTGGGACACAGGACGCCGAAATATTAAGACGTGTATCACATTTATATGACATACCTCAAAGAACTGAAATTGAGCGCGCCGCGGAAATGAGAGACCCTAATTTAATTGCAAAGTGAGCATAACAGATATTGCACCTCTAAATAGTTTATTATTGGCTTAAATTAGGCTGGCATAAATGTCTATATTAAAACGAATATAATTATTAATTTACGGATAGGACAAAAACACGAAACATTTATATGTTTCGTGTTTTTGTCCTGCCGATTAATTTACAATGTAAAATGAAATCAACCATTTTCTGTTATTAAAGAAAATCATTAGATTTGAATAGTCTTTATTTTAAGAGTTTTTTTTCGGTCATATGGAAAAAAATTTGTTACGTTGCAACCGACAAAGTGGCACGAAACTTGTCCATAAGTAGTTTTATATTTTAACATTGAATTTATTTTGGGTAACCGATATTAATTTTACATATATGAAAGCATTATGTCGAATAATTTGTCATACACAATATCTCAATTGCCATTATAAAAAATGCGTCCCTTGGGGATATGTCATCTTCAAAATAATATGTCATTTTACTAACGTTGTTTAAGGTCGCCTATGTAGGGGAGAGCGGGGCGAGATGGTTGTTTTTTTAATATTTGTTCATAACTTTTATTTTAAATGATCTGTTCAATAATTGAATATCTCAAAAGATAAGTATTTTAATACTGTATTTAAATCAACAACTTTATTTTAATCTGTTATATTTTACCAGATATTTCGAGTCAAAAAAAAATCATTTTTTTCCGCCACTTCGCCCCAACAAGGGGGTGAAGTGGTGAATAAAGGGGGCGAGATGGTTAACAAATGAGTTCATAATAAACAAGAAATAATATATAAGGGGTTATTAGACATTAAAACATAAGATAATCAAAATATAAATATTTATATAGATAATTTTTGAGATTTTCTCCTTCTTAGATTTGTTAACAATAGGTTGGAGCAATTTCGAATCCTTTTTAATTTTGTTTTCAGTTATCCTACCTATTTAGCACCTATAAGGGCTGATTTTTCTTGGGCATTGAACTATGGTCAGTTTTGTCTCACCAGCATCCCAGATATTTTCTGAATTAATTTGTTTTTTTTCTGTGATTTTAATAAGATTGTCAAATTTTGCAACCATACTAGGATTGAATCCTGTAGCACTGGCAAGACTTGTGGCTTCAGATAGCCTTAAAAAAACTTCCTTGTTTCTTTTGAGAAAGGGTAAACCAATCTTTACAAGTTCTTTTATCCCTTATCCATTTATTATGGATTTTTTTATTTTCATAAGAGTAAGCTAGCTTAGTTATCTAATTTACAAATATTTTATAAAGTAAACATGTAAATACCTCTTTTGGGCTTATTTTATGGTGCATTCTTGCAACTTTTAGTATATATTTAACTAAATCCTTTTCTTCTTTAGGAAAAAAAATATATAGTCTTTATTAAGCAGACTTAAATCTTCTTCTTAAAATAAATTACTTTTTAAATAATTGGGCAATATTTGTACTATTGCCGGTATTTAAATCCTTCATAGCTAATTGTATAGCATTTTCGTTTGGTAAACACGTTTGCTTGTAGTTTCTCATAATAATAAACAGCCGATCAAAATAAAAAACCACCTGACCCCCAACCACATCGCCCCACACCCTCTTATATATTAAAAATCAATATATTTCGAATAATATGGCGTTTCTAGGAAGCTTAACATATAGAATAGTTAAATAACACTTTTTTTTAATGTTATTTATTTCATCGACTAATCGTAAAAATATATAAAAGTTTCTTCGATGAAAAGTGCCCAACAAACAGTTTATTTACCCTATTTTTTTAATAGGAGGCTTTTTAGAATTTTTTTTCTCAATTTCAGGTTATGCTTATATTTTAGAACCCATTTTCAATCAATTTAATTTAACAGTGCCCAAAATATTTTGAAAAAATTACTTTGCCCTATTTGCCACCTCGCCCCGCTCTCCCCTATTGTCTATTTTTATTCAATATTTAGTATTTCCATATTTTCCGATCTCATAAAACCATTCATTCGAACGACAGGGGCAATAACAATATTTCGAGGTGGAGTTAAATCCAATATAATCCCGAGCTATGCCGAGGCTACCATTAACCACCGCATACATCCCCTGCAGAATTATGAAGAGGTTATTATTTGTAATAAATCGATCAATATCCAATATTTATATAAATTCATTAAAACGCCTTATACGTTGACAAATTATTAGATTTTGCAATATAATCAAAAAATAGGCTATATATTATTTGACAGATGAACAATTTTATATCCAACATTTAGGAAAATTAAATTTTTAAATAATAGAAATAAATTGTGCGCTAATTAATTCATAGGTTGCCTTGATTTTATTTGTATAAAATTTTCTTCAAAATTAATTCCTGATATGTTTACTGATAATTTATTGAAAAGTAATATTTTACAAATTAAACTAGAAAGTAATGGTGTAGGAGTAAAAACATAAAGTAAATGATGATGTTACTTGTAATTTAAAAATAAAAATCATTGTGTTAAAAACAATAAAAGACAAATAGTAAAATAATGAGAGTCAAAAGAACTAAATTTTTTATGGTACAGTATAGGAAAATAAGTGTATGTCATAAAAATGCGATATCAATATATCCTAAATGTAACGCACTTTATCACTCTAAATGTTAAATTAAAAATTATAAAATATTGCGCTTTACATATAGAAACTTTAATTTGGCAAGAGCAGAATATTTAATTTTTTATTCCGTAAAACAAAACTGCGTGATCTTTTCCTACCATAAAATATAACTGAATTTTTTTTAATTTAGGGACGTGCTGGTTTTTTTTTCGTGAAATTTTGATTCTTTTTTTTTATTATTTTCAATTTTTTTTTTATTTCATTTTACTATACCAATTTCACTTTTCATTTGTTTATTTCAAATAATTTTTCATTTAAATTTTACAAAAAAAACTCACTTTACCCCTTACAAATACTACACAGGTTATCAAATTTCAATGTCAGAAACGTGAATTTTATGAAAACATATAATAATGCATCCCCATAATCTCATATATTTTTTTCGTTTTTCTTAGTTTCTTCCGTCTTTGGTTCCTTAGATCCGTCTATAACGAAAAATGGCCTTTTTTGACCGAATTGACAGATCTAAATATACCCTAAAAAGATGTATATAAAGATCCCTTGTAACTTATATTTTTAATAACAAATAATAATAAATAAATTTTATTTATATATCAAGCTCTTACATCGGCATTTAGATAATACAAAATATTTTGCGTCCAAACTTAAATACGACACGATATATTATCGGTTTTTAATAATAATATTATAATTTAAAAGTTTAAATATTGTAAAATTTCAAAATTAAAATTTCAATTTATTTTTGTTTTTGAATCTTTATTGGTTTTTTTGACCTTTTTTCTAAAATTTTCAATGTTTATAACTGACTAACTAAGTTTGATTAGAAAAAACGGTAGATGATTCGATATTCCCTAAGATGGCAGGTTTGATCTCTGTAGTTAACTCATAACTCTCAAAAAATTGTTGACTTGTGCTATTTAGCATTAATATATTTTTATTTTTTCAGAAGTCTTTAGTAGCCAGAATATCAGCATATATGCAAAAATATAACTACAAATTATTGATTTATGTCCAAAAGTTTCATTATACACATTGTTAACAACTAAATTATAAATTTAATCAAGCAATTTAAAAAAAATTGGGTGGGTGTGAGACCCATAAAGCAAATTTTGGAAATAATATTTTTTATGAAGAATTTGGCGTAAAAATTTATTGTTTCATTTTTTATCATATTCCAGTGTTTTAATTTATCTGAGTTTTAAGTAATTCAATAAGAATTATTATTTTCGGGCAAAAATTTATTTATTATTTACTGTGTCGGTGTTAGTTTTCCTTTGTTAAGTAGTTTTAAAGAGATTGCTTTTCATACAAAAATTAATTTTCTAGATTTTTTTTAATCAATATATTAGGTATCTCTTTTATGTTTTAAGGTAATTTTTTGCCGTTTTTTCGTTTGCTTTTTTTGGACGATTCACTATTTTTTTAGACAAAATTTATTTTAGATCTTAATTTTAATCAATAAAATGGTGTCCCCTCAATGTTTTAAAGTTAATTTCCAAAATAGAAGCGAAATCTGCGATCAATTGGAAAAAAATGCTTACCCGAATAATTACTGAATTGGCCAAACGTAAAATTTGAAAAGCAGCGAAATTATGCCTTACACCAAAAACACCTAATATATTGAATTTAAAAAAAAATTGTAAAAATTACTGAAACGGCTAGATATTCCGGAAAGGCGACGAAATTTAATCAACAACATTAAAGGGACACCTAATCGATTACAAATAATGCAAAAAAATGTTGTCTGAAAAATTACTGAATCGGCTAAACGCAAAATTTTGGAAAACCACAAAATATAACCTTAAAACATCAAAGTGACTATATATCAAAACGATTGAAATATAATCTAAAAAAAATTTTTTTTTGAAAAAGTTATTGAATCTGCTAAAAAACGCAAAATCCTGGATAAGCTGCATAATTTTACCTTTGAACATCAAATGGATGGAAACCTAATATACCGATTAAAATTAAAATCTGAAAAAAAATTTTATCTGAAGAGTTGTTTAATCGGCCAAAAAACGCAAAATTCCGGAAAACCGATTTACCAACAATATATGTAAAATAAACTTTTTTTTCCAAAAAAAAAATCTGTGTGTGGTATTTGAATAAGCAATTGTCAAAATAAAAAAATGTATAAAAAAAATGTTTTTTTGAACATGCCCTAAGGTAAAAAATTAAAGTTTTTAGTCAAAATTATGCCTTTTTTTTATTTGTGTATAAAATAATTGTAAGGTATTGGACTCAGATACAAAAGCAATCAATGATACGCGAGTGAAGTTGCACGTCAATAGTATCCAAGTAAAAAGTGGAATATCAGAATATAACTCAACAGCTTTTAAGAATATCGAACAAACGATTGGTGAAATATTTCGTCAAACAATCACTGTACCTAGTATAATTTTGTTTTAATTATTTTATAAAACTACTTACAATTTCCCATTTTCATCACGACTGCTCATACAATGTAAAGTGTTTTGACAGAATTTGAATAACCCGGGAGTGCTGTGGGATCCATACGGACCTCAGCACATCTTAAATTTTGAAACGTTTAAATATATATTAAGAAAACTAGTAAATACAACCTAATAAAAATTCGTTGAAAAATCAAAGGTTTATTGGGGTCCATATGGCCCACACATAGATAATTACAATTTGATAAACCATGGCAAATCTATAATATAAATAATTTAAAAAGTAACATTTTCTCACCCTAGCACTGGCGGGTTAAGGAATATGTGGATTTTCTCCCAATAAATTGCAAGTATAGTCATCCTCATCTTGTTTGCATAATTTATACAGGTATTTTAAATGGTGGAACTGATTCAAAATATTACCAAGATCTAGCCGATAACATTTATCGGCTTAGCCCATTGCTTGCGACCAAAGAAGATCTAGTAAGAATTCACGGTATAAATGAAAGGATATCAATCCACAGCTTAGACAAAATGATCCAATTTTACTTAAAATTAATTGATAATGTGTCCGGACTGCTTAATGTTTAGGATATTAATTTATTTTTTGAATAAATATTATAAATTATGTTTAATTTAAGTTTATGTCTAAAAACTTTTTTGAGATTTTAAAATTTAGACCACAAGGTTTGATATATTTATAACCATAAAGTTATGGACTAAAGATATTTCAATTCCGCCTCAAATCAACAAACTTTTTCCCTTGAGTCTTAGTTTTGGCTGAAAATTGGTACACTGGTAGGGTCCTTGGGTGCTGATAAAAACCTAAATTTTTTTTGACCGGAAATGATTTTTGACCGAGATATGAGCAAAAATATTTTTCATTTTTTTGCAAAAAAAAAAATTGAGGCAATTTTGCGCGCATGTATCATCAAAAGTATTGTAGCTAGAGTCATATTTATTTTTCATTTTGAAGATCGTAATAAGGGCTACCTTAGACACAAAAAATATTTAAAAAAAAATTTTAAGTTATCAAAAAATTAAAGTCAGGTTTAGACACAAATAGCTCAAAAAAGGTATCTTCATATTTTCTAAAAAATTAATAAAATATGGCCCTTAATAATGTTAATAAATATATGATTTCAATTTGGGACCGGCATGACTTTTTAAAATTTAAAATTCAATTTTTTGCCCCAATTTTGGGACCTATTTATGCCTTTTGCACTATATTAGAATATGTAAATGTGCCAAATTTGACAATATTCAAAATGTAGGACATATGGGCAATTATGTTAGACCATAATAGTTTGATTTATTTGATTATTACTATTATTAAATTTTCAATGAAAAAGTGAACCTCAAAACCGAAAAAAAGTGAAAATTTTGCCTATTTTCGAAATCGACTTTCTGGTTAACCAGCCAACCTTTATTCAATATTTAACATTCATTTTATAGATAAAATATTGCTTAATAACATATAATAGCTTCAGCATTTTTCATTCGATTTTGACGCTTCTACAATAAAAATACCAAAATTTGCCAAAAAACAGCATATTTTCAGGTGTCTAAAAACTAACGCAGATTGTATTCGTCTGTGCAAGCTTATTTTTTTATTATTTTTGCATAAATAACTAATAATATTTAGAACCTATAAAATCAACCATAATTTGCCTGTTTAAGTGTTAAAAAAATAGTATGTATAGGGGCGTATTTAGGGGTTGTCAAAAGGGGGCAATTGCCCCCCTTTAGATTTTTTTTTAAATTTTTATGATGTAATTAGCGGTTGAATTTAAATATTAAACATATAAAAGGGAATAAAAATCAATAAAATTGCTATTTTTTGGAAAATATACAGCCTTAATTTCGCAAAAATAATATCCACATTAAAATTCAATTTGTAGTTCCTTTCCTCCAAAAAAATTTCTTGCCCCTCTTTAGAAAAGTTTCTGCATACGCCCCTGAGTATGTACGTTATGTAGAAAATCATAAAAAGAGATAGGAAAAATTAAAAAAAAAGGGAGATCATACATTTCCTTATTTTAATTAAATTTGTAATTTGTTATATTATTAAAAAGACATTCTTGTGTAAAAATTCGTAAAAAACTTTAGGTTAATGCCCAAATCCATATGCCTTTAATCAAGTGATAGTGATATATTCTCTTTCTTTAATAGGTCTAGTGCGTCTTTATTATGAAACTAAGATGTAATTAGAACTAAAATTGTTGGTTTTTAAGCAGGCACGATTCTAGACCCCTTTTGGGGGGGGCACTGCCCCCCCAAAAGTTTTTGATTGCCCCCCCCCCCCCCCCCCAAAAAATAATTGAATTTGCCCCCCCAAAAATACATAGTAATTTTATGTTTGCCCCCCCCCCCCCCCACAAAAAAAATTGAATTTGCCCCCCCCAAAAATACATAGTAATTTTATTTCTTCCACATAATATAATTAAATTTGCTCCGTCAAAAATATTTAAAAAATATTATCCTAAAAATATTTACTTTTTTTGAAAGTGTTTTTATTCATAATACTTCTCATCCGCAAGAGAGATCAAACTAACAGAAATATATAGAAAAATTTGATTTTACAGAAAGCTTTATATTTGTGAAACCAATTCATAAATCTGATGCCTAAGAAATTTTCTCAGTTAACAACAATCTTTTGTTAGAATATAATCTAGAACCAAAGAACCTGATCGCACAATGCTACGATGGGGCGAACGTAATGCCCGGGAAAAAAATGGTGTTCAAGTATTTCTAAGCAAAATAGCTGGACACCATGTCCCGTATATTCACTGCTTTAACCACCGATTGCATCTTGTTGTAAAAGATTGTCCTATTTTAAGTAAAGGGAAAGATTTTTTTGATTTTTCTTCCCTTCATAAATTTTTTCAACATTATGCAATCAAGGTAGTTAGTGAATGCGGGACCATACCCCGGCTGTTGCCCCATTGGTGGTGTGGTCACTACCTGCCCATTGTTTTTTTTTAAAAATTACACAGAAATATTTAATACTCTTTTAAAAATTAAAAATAAAAAAACTTTTATATCTTCAGGTCACAGGGCCGAATCGGGGTTTTTTGACCATATATATAATCATCTATTTATTTTTTTGTATTTAATTGAAAAATTATTTTATTTATTAAAAATAATTATGGATCAATTTCAATGCAGAACGATTTATATTTCTAAAACTTCTGATTTAATACACAATTGTTTGTTAGAAATTAAACAATTAAGAAATAAAAATACATTTGAAGATTTATTCAAAAATTGTTTTGATATTAATATTTTTTTAAATGACAATAATTTATCTAGGTATAAAAGAAAAACTAAACCTAAAAAATTTTCTGATTTTTATTTATTTTCTACTCATAAGTTTGAAAATATTTTAAATATTAATGATGAAAAAAAGTATTTATTTTAATATTATTGATTTATTTATATTTTGATAATAGAATTTTTACCGATAATAGTTATTTAAAATCTTTAGATTTCCTTTATAAATTTGATTAACCTTTATTTTAGATATAAATAAATTAGAGCCTCTTTTAAAAATAAGTAATATTGATAAAAATTCATTATCTAAAGAAATTGACGTAGCCAAAAATTTTTTAATAAGAAACTTAATAATTACAAAGAATGTGTTACTATTGATTTTGTTAAATTTTTATATGATTACAATGATGCGTTTTCTAATCTATTTAACATTTTTCCTATAAGTTTGTTAATTGACTCTTCAACGTCGAGTTGTGAGGCCACATTATCTTCTTTAAGAAGGATAATAACGGCTGACAAGTAGTGACCTGCTTAAAGGTGATTTGGTTCTTTTAGAACACACGAAAAATCATTAACTAGGGGCGTTGAATTTTGATGAATATTGTAATTTAATTAAAATCCTCTAATATAAAATAGTTTGATCAATACAATTCACTGCTCATAATCAGCTAATTATTGCTTACTATTTTAACATGGTTGCAAACTTTTTTTATGCGCATTTAACGTTTATGTTCATGTTTTATTAAATTTTTTACCCTAATATTAATAACTAGTTATATATAACCAGTGTTTTTTCATATATATTCTTCCAAATTAGCATACTTATACATTTTGTTTTCATGAAAATCAATCTTATTTCACTTTTCATTTTTTAAAATCCAAAGTTTTATATAATTCATTTTTATCATTCATATATATCATATTTTTAATTTTCATGAATGATACCAAATGATAAAATTATACTTACAATTAATTCAAATCTCATATCTTTTTAAGCAATTGATTTTAGTGAAAACAATTAATTTTAATTCACATATTCCATTTATAAACTTTTTTTTTTTTTAAATTTAAGAATATAATAAATTACGATTAATTTGTTAAAAAATTTTGAACATGGATTCTATTGTTTTACATGTATATATTTTGCCGTGACCTCAAAAAATTTTTTTCTGCCCCCCCACGAGTTTTTTTTGCCCCCCTAAAATGGAAAAGCTAGAATCGGGCCTGTTTTTAAGCTTTATTAAGGTCGGTTAAATATATATTGTATGCCTTCTCTAAAATACCCTTTCAAAAACATATTTGGCATTTGTAAAAATTAGTAAAAAAGACTGAAGGTCTATATTATATCTATGTTAAATTAAGTCTAATATTTAGTCTTAAAATTTATCATTGAAGCTAATTCTGCTCTTTATCATCTTTTGAAGTTGTTTAACCATAAAACTAACTGCCTTGTTTTATGTATTTATAACATCAAAAAAAAATTGACTTTTTACGCGTTATTTAGGTTTTTTTAGGTTTTTTAATATGCTTAAAAAAAGAACATCTGTTGAATCTCAATCTAAATAGGCCAAAAATGTTCTATTTTCCTTTTTTTATCAATTTTAACGTTGTGGCTGTTTAATTTCAAATCTATTGAATAAAGAAAAAAATAAATTTTTACAAATTTTTTTAACCTATTTTTTTTAAAAATCGTCCCAAAATTTTTTTATACAATAAATTTAACATATTTTTTGAATTTTGCCGAGAATAAATTTTGAAAAATATGTACAATTTCTAATATTGTTCATCAAACTAAAAAGGACTAGTAAAGTTAACAAATATAAGCATAGAAAATTTTAAGTTTTTATTTTTTACACCTTAAAATTCTAAAAAACTTGGCAAACTTTTGTTTTTATTTCATAAAAGCTAAAATATTGGAGAAAATTTATGTTTTATAGCGATGTTTTATGTGTAAAATGCATTTTTAAATTTTCAAATTGGTTTGCCCAGAAAGTCGGCTTTGGAGATAGGAGTAAAATACTGAAAATTACCAATTTTTTTGATCTGAAATTCCTTTTTTCTTTCCAAAATTAACAATAGTTTGAATCAAATTAATAACTGTTATTGCCTAACATAGTTGCCCCTATTTCTAACTTCTTATATAACATCAAATTTGGCACTTTTAAATATTTTAATATAGTACAGGGAGCAAATTTTTGTCTAAAAATCAAAAAAAAAAATTTTTTTTTAATTTTTAAAAAAGTCATGTCGGTCCAAGACTTTTGAGTTCGAATATTTATAAAAAAAATATTAAGGATTATATTTTAGCAATTTTTCAAGAAATTTAAAAAAATGCTTTTTTAGTTATATTAAACTGAATATTCATTGTAAAATTGTTAAATTTTAAAATAAATTTTTCAAAATAATAAACAATTGCAAGATAGCCTTTATTATCCTCTTCAAAATAAAAAAAAATTAAGTCTAGCTATAAAACTTTTTGACTTATAACCTCCCAAAGTTGCATCAAATGTGAAAATTGACCTTGCGGATTTTTTTCGTTTGCCCCTATCTCCGTCAAAAATCACTTCCGGTCAAAAAAAATTCCCAGATTATAAGATACCCTTAGATACTACCTCCATGCAAATTTTCAGCCAAATCAAAAGGGGGACCCTTCCCAGGCTTGTTGGATTGAGGTGGAATTGACCATTTATATATGAAAAATTTTCCGATAACACAAATCAACACAACAGGTTTTTGAGAGTCATGAGCTAACTATATAGAAACCTGGTATCTTGGGATTAAATCCGTTTATTATTTTTTCTGATTGAACTTAATAAGTCAGCTATAAACATTAATAATTTTGGAAAAATGTCAAAAAGAACAAAATTTAAAACAAAAATAAATTACAATTTTTTTTGCATATTCACAACAATTAAACTGTTAAATTTAAACTTCAAATAATATATTTATTAAATTAATCGATAATAGTATTTAAGATCAGGTAGATTTAAATAGTCGATAAAATGACAAAATATAAAAATTTCACTAAAAGTTAAAATTTTATGGTCGCCGTTAACTGATTCAAAGTGGATTTAAGTTAATAATGTGTTTTGATTTATAGAAAATTTAATATTTTTTTGAAAATCTTGTACATAAAATTATATTAAAAATCAACTTTTCAAAATGGCCTTTAGGGAAAGTAATTTTTAGTTTAAAGTAGTAAAGGGACAGCTTAATTAAATATCATGTGTAACTTCATTTTTTTATTGAAATAATACATTATAAGCATATCAAACTCTTATAAGCATATCAAACTCAAACGTTCACATATAGGTTTTGCGTTCCGTATCCAAATTTCTCCAAGACAACATCACAACAAATTATACTAAAGATTGTAGTAACCTGAATTTTTGAATTTTAAAAATCTTTGGGTTATGAACGCAATATGATCAGTTTTTTTACACAAATATATTTTTTTTACCCTGATGGTATTACTGGGATATTACATTACCTGTTTGTAAACTTAAAATATCATACAAAAAATTAATTGCTAAAACTGCTCCACATAATAATTAGTGTATTCTAGTTCGTTATTAAAGCAAATGACTCGCTAAGATTTACTTTTTTGGTGTATGGAACATTAAAGGTTAGCTAATTAATTAACATTTTTTTTGGTAAAGGGAATATTAAAGCTGGAACAATATTACGTTTGGTAAATGTTACGATGAAACTTTAGATATTAATAGCGCCACCGCCATATGGAATAGCCTTATGGATAGTAAAACGATTGGTATATATTAAAACATAAAAGTTTTTATTTAGAATTATTATCTTATAGGAAGTCTAGAAACTATATAATCAAGTTAATTTTAAATTTTTCGTATTCATACGTATGCCAATATTTTAGCTTTTTTTATATTATTTATTTTTATTTTTTTACATAAAATGATATAAATAAAACTATCTTATTTTCAAACTTAAATTGCTTATAATTCAAATTTTTCCTCCCATCTAAACTTAATAATTGACCACCAAAATAATTTATGTTGGATGCCCCAGTATTGATAGCCATCTTTGTCTGCAATCAATGAGTGAACTAATTGAATTATGAGCAAATTTATTTATCGGAACCAGTAAACGGTATGTTACTTGGTTCAAGTAAATAAAGTACAATAATTCTACTCAAATTAATTAACGGTTTTAGGAAGTTGTTGTTGTTATTTATTGCCCCAAGTTTAGGAAGTTAAAGGATGTATCAAGATAAAAAGAATAAAAAAAACTTATTGTTGAAAATTTGAAAAAAAGATTTAAAGTGATAAGGATTATAAAAATTGTTAAAAAGTTCAAAATATATTAAATCGGGTCAAAAGACCATTAATATAAATTTTTTTGATAGAATATACTGAAGATTCAGACATAAAATAATATTTAACCAGGGAATGAGTGGGTCCATAATCCTAGCACATTTTAAATTTTTAATTTTCTTAAAGTGATATATTATTGATCAAATTTTATATACCTTTTTTTTAATACATAATAAATAAAACAAGTTAAAATTTGGTCAAAGTCTAATAAAAAAGTTTCGAGTAGAAATTAGAAATCCTTTAAAAGCCGTATGGACCCCACATGGTCAAAATATGAAGAAAATCATGATATAGCCTTATTAATAATCATATTGAAAAAACTACAACCTTTTTTATTCTTCATAAATTTATTTAATTGATATAAATAAGGTTTTATTCAATACTAATGTTATAAATTACTTTTTTTGATTTATAAAATACCTAATTTTTAAGGCCATAAATGATTTGTTTTTCTTTCGTGAATTTCTAAACAATGTGATTGCTTATCAAACAAACGTTTTTAACGCGATCTATCAATGAATGCAAAATGTTTTTAAACCATAATTCATGTGTTTTTATAACATTTTTTGAAAAAAATAGTTTTTTTAATATTGTTTTTCATGACGTTCTTTATATGATCTATAACATTCAACAATTTTTGAGAGTTATGAGAACTACGGAGATCAAACCTGCCATCGTGATTTTCGAATACGTTTACCGTTTTTTCTAATCAAACTTAGTTAGTCAGCTATAAACATAGAAAATTTTAGAAAAAAATGTTAAAACAAAAAAGTTTCAAAAACCAAAAAAATCGAAATTATTTTTGCATATTCACTACAGTTAAACTGTTAAATTCAAATTTTAAATAATATAAAAAACCTATAATATATTGTGGCGTATTTAAGTTTGAACGCGAAATATTCTTTATTATCTAAATGCTGATGTAAAAGTTTGATATAATTAAAAAATTATTTCTCATTATTTGAGATGATAAATATAAGTTAGAAATTTTTATATGAAAAAAAGATTCTTCAATATTTTCTTTTTTTGGTATTCTCTAAGTCGCAAAATCTTTTAACCCGCGAATGGTAGGGTGAAAAATTTCTAACGCCAATGGTATGGTGGGGTCCATACGGACCCCAATTTTAAATCTCTAAAACTTCAAGAGTCTTAAAGCTACGATCTTTATTTTTTTATTATTTTGAAGAGAAATACGTGCTCTTTAATTATATACTAATATAAGTTATAATTAATGAATATTGCAAATTTTATTTAACACAAAAAAAATCTAAAATATTGAAATTTTTTATTTTTTCATATTACATTAAATTCATGTCAAAATATAAAATGTTCAATATTATTGATCAAATCGTTTTTATAGGTCTAGTAGAACATATTTTGAGAGTTTCATGAAAAAAAAATATTTTGATATAAAAAATCTTTTTTGGCTATTATTTACCATAAAAACTAGATATTTTTAAGAGAAAAAAAATATTTCATATCATTATTATACAATACAAACATTTTGTATACTTAATAATTAAAATTATTTAAAAAAATAACTAGAATATAAGGTTGCAATTTAAGTTTGAATTTAAATAGAGGCAATAACATGATTTCAACATTGAAATTGAAAGGGTGGGGTCCATATGGACCCCATTTCAATTTCTTAATTCTAAACAAATTTTGTTATTCGACTTAGACCAAATTTTAATTACTAATTTTGTTTATTATATATTTAAGAAAAAAGTCACAAAAATTTAGCCCATAATATATAATATTTTTTAAAATATTCAAAATTCAAAATGTGCTGGGGTCCGTTTGGACCCCACAGTGCTAATCGCGGGTTAAAAGGCAATTTTGGACAGATCTAAGGAGCCGAAGGCTGAAGAATCTAAGAAAAACGAAAAATAAAAAGGCCATCCTGGGGGTAAATGCTTTTTTGTTTTCATGAAATTATTTTTTTTTAATATTGATATTTGTTGACTTGTGTAATCCAAAAATTCCCATTTTACAGATTTCTTCTACTTTGTGTTATATAATTTACAGTTAGTGTATAATGATTTTCTTCAAAAAAGTAAATAATATAGAGGGTATAGCTTTCAAACTATTGAACTTAAAAATTAGTGGTGTATTTGATGATCCCAATCTCAGTTTATTTATAAGCTAGCTTTGGGATTAAACGAGCAAATTTTTCCACCCACTCACCAAAAAAAAGGTTTAGTCCGTACGGACCACACTGGAATGTGGAAAAAATTTCCACCCTTACAATTAGCTTTATAGTTTAAAATTTATAAGAATAAAGTAAAAAACTTCGTTAATTGCAATATATTTTTTCTAAATTTTTGCGAAAATGTGACCAGAGGTTGGAATTTGGTAATGTGCCGCTATTTGTAACCGTGAAAGCTTTATTTAAAACCTTTGTTTCGCACAATAGATACTGAGAAGCTATGGGAAAAGAAATAAAGATTGGTTTTTATATTTTAAAAACAGGCCAATAATTGTGACCTAACAAATTTAGGGGAGGTGCTTGTGGAAAAGAGAAAAACAGGTTGCGTAAATGATTAAGGGCTAAAAAATTTTAATATTATAGTAATTTTTTTTACTAATAGTCAACATATAAGGGCACGTGCAAAGTGAGTTTTTATTTTCGTGAAATTTTCAAAATTTTGAAAAAAAAATTTCTGAAATAAAACGCAAATTTTTAAAAAGTTGCCAAATTTAGTATATGCGCATAAAATGCTTTTTCTGAAATAAAAATTTTTTTAAAAAAAATTTGAAAAAATAAAATTTTTAAAATTTTCAGAATTTTCAAAATTTCACGAAAATAAAAACCCACTTTGCACGTGCCCTAAGTAAAATTTGCAAAATGAGTGTTTGTCAAAATTTTTGGTTTAGATATTTCAAACATAGAAAAATAGTACGCTACTTGGAAAAACAATTTTTTGAGAGTTATGAGTTAACTACAGAGATCAAACCTACCATCTTAAGGAATATCAAATTCGTTTACCTTTTTTCCTTATCAAACTTAGTTAGTCAGTTATAAACATTGAAAATTTTAGAATAAAAGGTTAAAAAACCAAAAAAAATTCAAAAACAAAAATAAATTGAAATTTTAAATTTGCATATTCACAATATTTAAACTGTTAAATTCAAACTTCAAATAATATTTTTATTAAAAACCGATAATATATTGTGTCGTATTTAAGTTTGGACGCGAAATATTTTGTATTATCTAAATGCCGATGTAAGAGCTTGATATTATAATAAAATTTATTTTTCATTATTTGTGATTAATAATATAAGTTACAAGGGATTTTTATATGCAATAAAGATTTTTAAATTTTGTCTTTTTAGGGTATATGAGATTAGGCCATCATTAGAATGGATTCTTTTATCTTTCGTAAAATTCACGTTTCAGACATTGATATTTGTTGACCTGTGTTATGTAACATTCTTTTAATTTTTTTATACTTTTTTGTCATTAAGTGGGTAATAACTAGCAACTTTTAAATTATTTTAAAATCTTTACTAACATCCTATTTAATAAAATTTGTTGAGGAAGTAACCATTAAATTATTATATTATTTATGTAATGCGCTCTTTTAAAAATAAACTTTTCCAAGTTTATGTAAGGCCACGTGCGAAATGAGTTTTTATTTACGATTTTAAAAATTCAAAAAAAGTGTTATGTGTATAAATTAAATTTGACAATTCTTTAAAAATTTGCGTTCATGTAAAAAATAAAATTTTTATAATGCAGAAATTTTTCTAAATAAATATAATGGCTTAAAGTTAAAAAGTTTTCTAGAGATTAGAATCTTCTAAGAGTCTTGTTAAAAGAATTATCAGCTATGTATATATAATTTTAATTATAAATTAATTAAGATTTCTAATTATATTTAGAGCAACTGCTCGGGGTGTTAAATGTAAAAAAACGGTTAATCTTTGAAGTAAAAATATAATTTTAATTTTCAGAATTTTTAAGTAATTTTATCAAAACGAATGAAGTAAATGGTTCCTAAGGAAATAAAAGTTATTAAATTTAAAAAATTCTTTTAATTGTTAAAAATGCACTATTTTTTTAGAACAGTTGCCAATTGTAAAATTTATTTAAAAAAATTTGGCTTAATTTAACCATTATTTTTATTAGTTTTACCATTTATATAATAAAGTAATCCTAAAATATTATATACGTGTTATTTTGTGTGTAGAAACACATTAAATACATCAAATAATTTAAACTTAAAAGTTATAAATTTGGGTATTATTATCTTACAGAAATTTAATTAATATCTGTAGTATTTTTTACTTGAATTTATTAACCACTTAATTTAAAGTTAAAAGAAAGCAACACTTTTTATTATGGTATTTTTAATTTAATTAAAACAGATTAGAAATTTTTTAATGGCCTTTGTTAATGCATTTTATGGATCTACCAGTTGGTAAACCTTAATTGTTAGGCAAGCGCATGGGTGACCAGAGGAAGAAAGTTAATCCCATTAAAGATTTTGTGGCTGGAGGGGTCGGAGGGATGTTCCTGGTGTTCACTGGTCATCCTCTCGATACAATCAAAGTTTAAATTGTTTTGTTAATTTAGTAGGTAAGGTTGCAAACCATGCCAAAACCTCTACCTGGACAAAAACCTTTATACACAAGTGCTATGGATTGTGCCAGGCAGACAATCCATAGTGAAGTATTTATTATTTAAAATTACATTTATCAGGGGCTAATTGGGTTATATAAGGGTATGGCTGCACCTTTGGTTGGGGTTACACCAATGTTTGCTTTATGTTTTTTTGGTTTTGCAGTTGGAAAAAAGTTGCAAACACCACCTAAAAATCAACACAATTACACGTAAAGGCTAATTATAAATACTTAAACAATTTTGTTAAATAAAATTTTGTCATTTTTTGTTGTTGTTTAGGCCACTGCAACTTTTTAATGCAGGTATGCTCTCAGGTGTGTTTACAACTGCAATAATGGCTCCTGGGGAAAGGATAAAATGTCTTTTACAGGTATTTTATAATGACTTTATTTTACTTTTGTTTATTTATATTTGTTTAAATTCTACTTTTGTTTATTTATATTTGTTTAAATTCTACTTATAAAGGTTCAACAAAGTAGCAAGGAAAAATTATACAAAGGACCTGTTGATGTTGCTAAAAAATTATATATACAAGGAGGGCTTGGCAGTGTATTTAAAGGAACCTGTGCTACATTACTTAGAGGTAAATATGTATGTTGTAATGCTTACTGTTGATGTTACATTTAATTGGATGTTAGACTTATATTGAATCTACTAATTTAAAATATATTAAGCCCATTTAACTGCTAAATGGTTAATAATTTTTGTCAATTACTAATTACAAAGTAATAATTCTTTAACCTGTTTTTGCAAATTTGTCTAGATGTTCCTGCAAGTGGGGTATATTTTATGACTTATGAATGGCTTAAAAACATAATGAGCAAAGGAGACAAGTTTCATATATATATGATTTTTTTTAACTTATTATATTTAAAAAGATTTATATCTAATTTTAATTGATATTATATGCATCATATTGTACTCTCATTTATGAAAAAGACCGTGAAATTTAATTTTATTTGTAAACTACTTAAGTATTAACTATATGATGCTTCTAAATACATCTCTTTTATGAAATATTTATCAGACAGTGTTAATAAATAGAGTGGGCAAGGGGTAAAAGTTGAGCTGGTCAGAAAATTAGAGAAAATTTTATGTTAAGGACAATTTTTTTTCAATTATGACAAGTACAACAAAATTTACTTTGATTTTTAATTGACTCCTTTGAAATAGTTTTTCTTTCCAAAGTGGCATTAAATTTTTTAGACATTTGCTGTGAAAGTTGCAAAAAATGCCATAAGCCATTTCTAGGAAACCCAAACTTTAATTTAACAACATTTACTATAATTTTAATATATAAAATTTTGAATTTTTTACCTTAACATTATTTAAAAACTGTCTTATAATTAAGAGCCGTTATTGATAAAAAAAATTAAACAATTCAAAACAAATTACAAAAATTATAAATTTGGTGAAATATATGAAACTGCTTTAAAATAATCTACAATGCCCTTACTCTAGTTTTTTGTTCGTTTTTCCACAATATATCGAGACTGTTGCCCTAAAATTTGGAAAGTTGAAAAAATGGCAAGTTTGTCAAAATTGATTGGTTTTGTGACAGACTCCTAAAGCATAATTATCAAAAAAAAATTGTATTTTTATGTATTATAATTTTAATTTTTTATATAATGAAATATTGTAATTCAAAGTGTATTTAACTTCGACATGTACTTTTGCGATTTACAAAATATTTTGCACCCAACCTTTAAACGCCACGATATTTAACCGGATCGAAATACTAATTTTACATTCAGCTTTAAATTATTCGCTATTTTATATATAACGATTTTTTTTGGTCAATTTGTATTTAGCATTTTTTTTTAATGTAACGCTTATAGCAGGCTTACAAAATTTGACCAAAAAAAACGTTACACGGTATTAATCCGTATGAGCCTTGATCTAAAAAATTAATTTATATTGACGAAATTTTGTTTGTTGAACAGTGAAATATATAGCAATAATTTTTTTTTTGCAACAATTTTTAAGCTTTTCTTCGTTTAATGTTATTCATTTAGAATTGTTGAATTTTTTAATTGTTTTAGATCTAATTTATTTTTACTTTTTTAACCTTTATTTATATCCATATTAAAGATCAGAGACTTTAAGCCCTATACGAACAGTTATAGCTGGTGGCTTAGCTGGAATTGCTAATTGGACAATTGCAATACCTCCTGACGTTTTAAAATCCCGTTTACAAGCAGGTCTGTCTTTTAGCAAAAAATTATATTTTTTTAGATAATATCATGGGACATAGATAAAATTTATGGTGTTTGACCTAATATTCATTTAGAATTCATCATACAAAAATTAAAAATATGTTAAAATTTTGTTATTTGAGTTATTTTATAAATCTGTTAAGTTATCCCAAATTTTTGTTTATATAATTTTTAAAAGTAATTTTTGTATATTTTTTTTATAATTTCCAGCCTTTATCAAAGCGTATAATATTATTGTACATCTTCATAACTCTGGTCAACAAATTTTTGAGAGTTATGAGCTAACCTCAAAGACCAGACCTGCTATCTTAAAGATTTTAAGATCAGTTTACCGTTTTTTAATCAAACTCTGTAAGCCAGTTATAATCAATGAAAATTAGATGTAAAAACAAAAATTTTTATATATTTACAACAGCTTTCGATAATTACCTAAGAAAATGGTTGAAATCTGAAAACACGTTGTAAAATAATAAAAAAAAATTGGGGATTTCATACCATAATTTCCTCTTTTCACTCATTGATTTTTTCCGACCTGTGTAAAATAAGAATAAAATTATTATGTTTGAAATAAAATAAATTGTAAAATGTATTAAACAACAAAGCGTCATAAAAATGGAGGATATTTGGTTTGATATCTATCAGCCTTGAATTAATAAACACATAAATTAGATGCTCTTCTTATATACACAGGTCAACAATTTTTTGAGAGTTATGAGAACTACAGAGATCAAACCTGCCATCTTAGGGAATATCAAATCCGTTTACCGTTTTTCCTAATCAAACTTAGTTAGTCAGTTATAAACATTGAATATTTTAGAAAAAAAGGTTAAAAAACCAAAAAGATTCAAAAACAAAAATAAAAAATTTTATTTTTGCATATTTACATTAGTTAAACTGTTAAATTTAAACTTCAAATAATATTTTCATTAAAAACCGATAATATATCGTGTCGTATTTAAGTTTGGACGCGAAATATTTTGTATTATCTAAATACCGATGTAAGAGCTTGATATATTGATAAAACTTTTTTTCCATTATTTGTGATTAAAAATATAAGTTACAAGGGATTTTAATATGCAAAAAAGATTTTTAAATTTTTTCTTTATAGGGTATATTTAGATCTGTTCATATGGTCAAAAAGGCCATTTTTTGTTATAGACGGATCTAAGGAGCCAAAGACGGAAGAAACTAAGAAAAACGAAAAACATATATGAGATTAGGCCATCATGGGGATGAATTCTTTTATGTTTTCATAATAATCTCGTTTCTGACATAAATATTTGTTGAAAAAAAATCTATAATCAAAAATAGAAATTAAAAATTTCATGAAACTCTTCTACTAACTTGAAATATATTAAGCGAAACTAATATATTTCAGCCGTTCGGTCCAACCCATTCTCATCCCAATACCGTAAAGAAGAAAAACTATTTTTTATATTAAATAATTTATAAAATAAACCCCTTTGAAAAAAGTTGTACTTAAAAGGTTTTTTAATTAATCATTCTAATAACATTAAAAAAAATTTTTACAATATAAACCATATCAATATTTTTGTTTTAGAAATTTTTTTTTTACAAAAAGTTTGTCGCATTTATTAAAATCAAAACATATTATCAATTATTATAAAATTAAGCTTAAAATCTACAATCTGGATGTTAAATTTAAAAAAAAACCTTATAGATAATGCCTTGTTTAGTTTCATAAACTACTTGAATCTTTATATATATTTTATTAGACCTCTAAAATTATAACATTTTCCTTTTAAATAATTATCCTTTTCTATTCTTTCCTCTTCCATTTCTAAATTAAGACAGAAATAAATTTTTGCTAGCTCCTGAAGGAACGTACCCTCATGGCATTCGATCGGTGTTTAAGGAAATAATGCACGAAACCCGTGGCCATGGTTTGCCCGCTACCCTCTCCGTTTTCTACAAAGGGTTTGGACCTGTTATGCTAAGGGCGTTTCCTGCAAATGCGGTATATATATTTTATTAATAGTGGGCAATTTTAGAGGATATTTTTTATCCAATCAAACATCGGTCCCTTTACGCGCTATTATCTTAGGTGAGAGGGCAGTTATTAACAGACTGTTTTATTTAGGGAATGTTTTATAACTTACTTAAAGCGCATATATCCTCACTAGTTATTTTTTAAGCAGTTGTATATACTACTCTCAGTATATTGTCTTCCTGTGAACTAAGATTTGGTATTAAACCAAAGCTCCTCTCTTATAGATTTTTTTTGCTTTGGTAATGATGAAACATGTTTGTTGATTAATAGAAACAATAACTTTATGTTATTTTACTATTTTATTGCTTTATCTATGTATTTTTGCTATCATTCTAGGCATGTTTCTTGGGCTACGAACTTACAATGAAATTTCTTAATTGGGCTTTTTGAACTAAGTCAAAATTTTTGTTCCATTGGAGCAATGCTCAATATACCGGTGGCCGGCATAATACAGCTTTATTTTAATAGATAATCATGCATTATTAATTGAATTATTTAGCTAAATATATATTCTTTTCTGTTTTCAATTATTTCATCCTTAAATATCAAAAAAAAGTTGGAATTTACAGTTGCAGCTATCTTTCTTTAAATGATAGTTTGTATGCGAAAATGAGCGAGTTAATGTTTTGATTACAGCAAACATTTTTAAAAATTTTTAAAAGTGAGAATAAATTGTAAAAATTATATTTATGAGTTATTAATTATAAAATAGTGAAGTTACAATTTTTTTAAGAAGGACCTTAAAATCATATTCACATCAAAATTATAGCACTTATCGAAAACCACAATATGCTTGGAGCCATATAGACAAAAAAAGTTTTATCCGGTTTTATATTTTAAATAACTTTATTTGCAATATTCGCAACGGTTAGTATGGCCGGGCTTGTTATATACTAAAAAATTCGACATAAAAAAACAACGGGTTTGAGGTTTCCCACATACCTTTCTCCATTTAGGGGCGCCATACCCGTTAGGGCTTTGATTCTTTTAACCCGAGCAAAGCAATTATAGCCAACGGGAATAGTAAGATTTGCTCGCACGCCGGCGACCTAGGTTTTTAGCCTAGGCTTATACTTTAGACATATCGCTTGGGGCCTACTGTCTTAGCAGGCCACTCATAAGCTTCAAAGTGGTTGCCTTAGTATACTATTTTTCCAAAGAAAAAATCTTCCTGTGCACGATTCCGAACTCGCAACATCCTGCGTTTAAGACGGGAAGGTTTGCCAAATAGGGGTACGATGGCTCTAGTTTTTAATTAAAATAATTACGATGCCCTAAACCAAGATTTCAAGCATTTTTCCCCTGCCTATCACCTAACTCCATTCGGCGCGGCCCATTTAAGATCAAAAAATAATTTTGGAAATTAAGCAAGTCATACACTAAACATTAAAATTTAGAACCCATTCTATATGTATCATCGACCGGTACTTTATTTTAAACACATGAATTTATTTTAATATTTCCATTTTCCGAATAAAGACAATAATTTATCAAAAGATTTATTATTTATTGAAACCAAAAACACATATGGTTTGAAAATTACTAAAAACGCGTTTTTAATGGTTAGTCGTTCATTTTATATTTAAATAGCCCTACATTCTGTTCTTATAAATCATTGGGCGAAAAATATAAAAATTATAAAGGCATGATCATAAACATTGGCGTAGGAGAGGGGGGGTTTTGGGGATGAAACCCCCCAAGCATGCCATATCCCCACCCAAATTGAAAATTTTTAGTGCATACCCCCCCCCCCCCCCCCCCCAAACTAAAATACCAAATATAAAATTAAATTACATTTAAAAGATTTTTAAATATTTAATTTTAAAATTTCCCTTCCCCTCAAATTAAAATAAAATACTAGTTAAATAAAAATATTAAGATAATTTCCATATTTTTTTAATAATTGTTGTGCTCTAAAAAGACCAGGGACGTATGCAGAACCTTTTCTAAAGAGGGGCAAGAGATTTATAAAGGGGGCATAGGGACACCATATAAATCAATTAAAATCAAAAAAAAATTGTCTAAAAAATTACTGAATTCGGCCAAAAAACGCAAAATCCCCGAAAAGCGGCGAATTACACGTTGAAACTTTCACAAAGACTCTAAAACAATTAAAATATTTTTTGGGGTGAGGCCGAGACGTCTCACGTAGAACTATAACACTATGGCACGACCGATGGTCGTGCCCTCACTATGCCGCCGAAGGCGGCAAAGTTTTTTTTTTTGAAACACCCCCCCCCCCCCCCCCCAAGCTTTACAACTTGCTACGCCTTTGACCATAAAGCATTTACGAACGACACCACCCTAATGGTTAAATATTTGGGCCGGCCAGCGAACTATTGGAAAATTATATCGGTTGTTATCTAAGTCTCTTTTCATTTTTTCGGAAAATGAGTAAAAAAAACACATAAATAACTATGGTAAAGGCGCATTTGGTATTGCTACGGCGCCAATGATCGAACGCGTTAGATGTGAAGTCCCATAGTTTTAATATTACGAATAAACCAAAACTACAAGATCCGGGTATAAATGTGGCTAGAAAGGCAGAGTACACAGGCGTTTTTTAAGAACCTGTTATGTCTTAAAAATATAAGGTTAGGCTTCTATCCATATAATTATATACATCATTTGTCATCTAACCTAATCACAAATTTAATCTTTGATGATTTAGAATTTTTTGCATTACGAGCTAACTACAGAGATCAAACCTGCCATTTTAGGGACCCGTTTACCATTTTTAATCAAACTTAGTAGGTCAGCTAGAAAAAAAAACAAAAAATATTTAAAAAAATTATTATTATTTAAAAAATTAAACTGTTAAATTCAAACCTTAAATAATATTTTTAATTAAGATAATAAATTTAGTCATATTTAGGTTCGGATGCCAATTATATTGTATAATCATGTTTATGTAAAAGCTTGATATACTTAGAAATTTTATTTCTCATTATTTAAAATGATAAATATGGATTTTTATTTGAAAAAAAGATTCTTGAATTTGAATTTTTTGGGGTATTAGGTCGCAAAATCTGTCAATTTAGAAAAGGCTACTTTTTTGATGATCTAAGGGGCCGAAGGCGGAATAAACTATGAAAAACGGAAAATACATATGAGATAAGTCCATCATGGGGATGTATTCATTTATATTTACATAAAAATTTTTTCTTGACATTGGTATTTGTCGACTTTTGTTATATGTCCTACCAAATTATAAAAAAATATATTTTTAAAAATTATTTTGTATAACATGCATACCTATGTGTACATAATCCACCAATCTTTATTTTTATACATATAATCTTATTGATATTTAAAAGCTCTTCTGCCACTAAATTTTGAATTATAAAATTGAAGTTAATAAATTAGAATTTTTTAATAAATTTAAAATTATTTTTGAAACAGTATAATCAAATCATATATTGTTGCCCATTAAAAAAATGCCTTTTTTTATATTGTTAGAATTAATATTGAGGAATTTAAATTACATTAAAATAATCTTGAATTAAAAAACAAATTTCAAGGATGATACATAATTAAATTTTTCATGGATGGAAATAAGAGAATGTTATAAAATAATTTATTAGAATGGCATTAATATTGTAAAATTAACAAAGTTGAATATATAATTTTATTTTTCAAATATAGCTTTGATAAATTAGGGGTCAATTGAAAAATCAATTTTGACCTTCATGGAATGTCTTACTTAATTTTATGATGCCCGTCGAGGAAATAGCAGCAATTTGCTAATTATAAAAGATCTAAACTGCTAGGGTATTGTATTACACAGGTCAACAATTTTTTGAGAGTTATAAGTTAACTACAGAGATTAAACGTGCCATCTTAAGGAATATCAAATTCGTTTACCGTTTTTAATAAAACTTAGTTAGTCAGTTATAAACATTGAGAATATTAGAAAAAAAGGTCAAAAAACCAAATAAGATTCAAAAACAAAAATTAATTGAAATTGCATATTCACAATATTTAAACTGTTAAATTCAAACCTCAAATAATATTTTCATTAAAACCCGATAATATATCGTGTCGTATTTAAATTTGGACGCAATATTTGGTATTATTATCTAAATGCCGATAGAGCTCGATATATTAATAAAATTTATTTTTTATTATTTGTGATTTAAAATATAAGTTACAAGGAATTTTTATATGCAAAAAAGATTTTTAAATTTTTTCTTCTTAGGGTATATTTAGATCTGTCAATTTGGTCAAAAAAGGCTATTTTTCGTTATAAACGGATCTAAGGAGCCAAAGACGGAACTAAGAAAAACGAAAAATACATATGAGATTAGTCCATCATGGGGATAAATTCTTTTATATTTCATAATATTCACGTTTCTGACGTTGATATTTGTTGACCTGTGTTATAGGTAATCGCATTTTAAAACTGCCTGATTCATTACATATTTATATTTTGACAAAATCTTAAATAATATAATTAAGGTTGGCTCTTTTTGCCATTCTTAATTATGATACGTATGAGTCTGAATGAACATGAATATTTGTCAATTAAGCATGTCAAAAATTATAAGTTTATTTAGAAGAATTTGTTTTTATTTAAATTTATTCAAAAAAATGGAAATTCATTTAATTAATAATCATGATGAAGAATATTGATCAGCCGGAAATAATAAATCTAATCGATAGGGAAAGGTGGCATGTCAATATATTCGCTATTGATGACGGTCCTTGACAGATCCCTATAATATTAATATTTCGAATGGCATTAGATGGGCTGATTATGCCGATATTTAAATTGAAAGATATATACAATGCTTGAAAAATTCTGGCCTAATAATTTATGCATTTAAATTTAAACCACGATTACTTAGAAGGTAATTTTTGCCACACCCTTTAAAACTGAATTTTATTGTTTCTTTAACGTTTCATTTAAAGAATTATTCATGCTTTTATTGTTGTTGTTAA
The DNA here is from genome assembly GCA_030555515.1 of Acutogordius australiensis. Classification (NCBI taxonomy): domain Eukaryota; kingdom Metazoa; phylum Nematomorpha; class Gordioida; order Gordea; family Gordiidae; genus Acutogordius; species Acutogordius australiensis. The sequence continues at coordinate 20,150,821 of CM060243.1, forward strand.
TTTATCTTCAGATATGAAAAAATTTTTAAAAAACCAAAAAACCGAACTGACGTTAGCTCCAATCTAAAACGTACTTTTCTCTTTTATTGGTTTTATAAACACTACTAAAGACATCATGACATATTGTAAAAAATTGACAAAGTAGATTGTTTCCTAACTATTAAACAGCTAAACAATTTTTAAAAATTATGAGCTAACTTCAAAGACCAGGCCTGCATCTAAGAAATTTTACCGTTTTTTCCATTCAAACTTTGTAAGCCAGTTATAATAAACATAAAATTGAAAAAATGTAAAAAAATTAAAATATTCAACACATTGGAAAAAATTATTTTTATATTAAAACAAGTAATTAGCTTAATCCAAGCATCAAATAATATTTTTATTTACAACCGTCAATATATCATGTCTTGTTTGGTTTGGGGTTTTATTTTGTTTAATTAAGTTATTGTAGGAGCTTGATATACTTAAAAATTTTATTTCTCATTATTTGAGATAAAAAATATAAGTTAAAATTAATCTTAATATAATTTTTTTAGAGTATTATAGGTCGGAAAATCTATCAAATTGGCCACGAAATACACCTAAGATAATGTCCGAAGAAACTTTAGAAAAGAGAAAATATAGATAAGATAAGACTATTATGTTATTTTCCCCCCTGTCATAATTTTATTTTTCACTGATTGATTTTTATCGAATGTGTTATATTACCTTCTATATCAACAACTCAGTTTAACGTTTCTCTAATTTGCCACATCGTTATATTTCGCATCAATTTAAATATGGTATATTGCACTATTTGCGAAGTAATCATTGGCCAAAACTCCAAATTTTATGTTTTTTTGTAAAAAAATGTGTAAATTGTTTTTTTATGTTTATTTTTAGTTTTCTTTTAAACAAACATTAAAAAATGATACATTTTGGCAATTTTTCCTTACTGAGTTTGGCCAAATTTATAAACTTTTTGGATAAGTTAACACAACATAATATCCAAAAATAAATTTTCTAGCAGACGGAATAAGCCAATCATTTAATAACCGAAAAATAAATATTAACAAATGATAGGTAATCGAGGAGCTTTTAGGTCTAGAGCATTTATGACTTCATAGTTAAAATTATAGTAAAATCTGGGCGTGTTCGGAAAAAACTGTAAACGGATTTTGAAAAAAAAACACAATCTAAAAATTTTAAAGATATATCGAATAGAAGTTTTAATTTGTCGATTTATGAGGTAATTATAATTTAATATATTTACAATCTTTTCTGCGTTTTGTCATCGAGGAAATCAAACACGTTAAATTTCATCCAAATATGATAATCCAAGTCTTTGGAATGACCGAGTAAGCAATCGTGATCGTTCTTTTTGCCCAGCACTTTAGTTGAGGGACAAATCTGAATAAGTTTATATAATTACTGGAATTATTTATATTAAAACATTTTTTCCGGCCTATTGTTAGGGTTTAATCTTAAAATATATTACTTTTGAACTTAGCAAAAATTTGATAAAAATGGAAAAACCTAGTAACAAAAGAGATGGTAGTTTGCGAATCAATTAGCCAATAAATAAAGCCTTTAAAATAATTTATGGCAAAAAAGTTTTATGAACGTGCCATTAGGAACGTTAAATACATATTTAGTTAAGAAATTAAAAATAAATATAATTTTTTTGATATAAAATTTTTTAAATTTTTCAGAACATTTTATTGATAAAAATATTTTGAATTTATGTAGGCATCTTTTTAAAAATAAAATTTTTTAAAAAACAAATATGGAAACATCTCTAGCAGCACGTTGTTAGGTCGAAAATTTAATTGTGTACAAGATTGTTTCAAAAAGTTTGGTAAATTTTATTATTATTGCCAAACTTTCTTTGGTTGTATTTTCATTCATGAGACAATTTATATACATAAAAATATTTAAAAACTATTTTTTTAACAAATTATATTAAATTTATTTTCTATTTGAATTATAGGATATGACACAATAATATCTTTTAAGTTTTCTTACCATCTTATATTCGTCCATGATTCAATTTATAATTATATAAAAATGTTTTTGTCGGCCTAATTTACTTACGATTTTTATATCATGATATTTAACAACTTAAAAGATCCTGTTTAATAATATTCAGCACTGAGAAAGTAAAATTCAAGCTCTTCTTTTTTAAAATATTTTTACAAAAATTCGAAAATATCATACAAATTAATAAGTTCAAAAGTTCATTTTACGTCCTTTATGCAATTGACTAAGGGTAATGGTGATTGCGACCTTAGCGCAAAATATCAAAAGCAATTACTATTAAATAGCCCTGTGTCTGGAATATTTTTCCAAAATGTGTCATTAAAATTTACTATCGAAAATTCTATTCACCTTAAAACTAAAATATTTTAGGAAAATTCTTAGAACTATTTTTTATTAGATAACTTTATTTAGGTTGTTCTTGGTACCCATTTACAATTTTTTTATTAATTTTTTTTAAAATTTACACTAATATTTAGTAATAAAAAAATTTGCCTATTAAACGTCAAAAAATAGTTTTTGAAATTAATAACATAATGCTAATTTTAAATTCGCTTGCATTTTGCTAGCTTAAACCGCTATCACTTCTGTCAGAAAATGGACAAAATGTATTTCATTAAATTAAACAATTTTCTTAATAAAATTGCGTAAAACATTTTGAATATTATGATTTTTATTTTTTAATAAATTTTGCTATTGCAAAGAAAAATTAATTAAAAAAAACAAAGATTTAATTTTTTTTTGACATGAATAATTTTAAGTTTAAAACAGGCCTCATTTGAAATTATTTTTTAAGCAATTTAAACTGTTGTAAAAGAGTTTGGCTAATTTATAAGATGAGATTGAGGAACTATAAATCTATATTACAAGAGGGCACAAAAAAATACGTGATATTGTATTCTCAACTTTTAAACCAAAACTCAAAAATTTTGATTGGATGGCTTCTAAAAGACTGTGTTCGTCCATATTCTACCTAAATGCTATAATTATTTTCACAATACTTGATTGCCAAATTAATTTATTAATATAATGAAAGGTATTTTACATGCAGGGCCGGTCCGTCCACAAGGGCAACCTAGATGCTTTGGTGCGTCAAGCAATTTTTTATTAATACTAGAGTTTATAAGCTAAACTAAAACCCGTATTTTAGGCGTCTAAAAAGAATTGAGGGGCGCCAGAGAATCACGAACCGGGGCTATTCTGCTTTGATATTGTTTTAAGGATAAATTTTGTGCACTTGTATATTTTTACAGTCGTTCAAATCAGTATAACTATATGTTTTAATTTTAATTTTTCCGTTTTTTCATTTTTACTCTACATCATTATAGCTCCTTCTTACCTTTATATATGTAAAGCAATATTTAGTAATTAAAGAATGAGGTGGGCAGAAGTTTTTATAGGCTTCCCAAAAATGCCGAAATTAGACTGGTCCATTATTAGTAAACAGGCCGATTTAAAAACAAAAATAAAATGTTTCTTACATTACTATAGGAAGGAATTTTTCCAAAACGAAGTTGACCAATTGATAAATCGTATTCGTGCTGAAATACCTCTATATATAGAAATTTAATGTATTAACGAGTTTGTTTCAAGAATTGAGCTTCGAAGTAGAAAAACTTAATTTTTGAGACTCGATTTAATTAAATTTAAACATTTTCATGGTGCTACCTTTTTTTCTAATTTTTAGAGCCAAAGGAATAAAATATACCTTAACCGCTGCCAATTAAATTTCTCATTGATTATTTTAAGGAATTATAACAATAATAAATGATGATTAATAATTTAAAAACCAACTACATTACCTACGAGCTAAAAGCTAAAGTTATCTGTCTTTTTATTTTAATAACATTGCACAGTTCAACAAACATATATGTCAGAAACGTGAATTTTATGAAAACATAAAAGAATGCATCCCCATGATGGCCTACCTAATCTCATATATGTTTTTCATTTTTCTTAGTTTTCGTTTTTCTTAGTTTCTTCCGTCTTTGGCTCCTTAGATCCGTCTATAACGAAAAATGGCCTTTTTTGACCAAATTGACAGATCTAAATATACGCTATTAAGAAAAATTTTAAAATCTTTTTTGCATATTAAAATTCCTTGTAACTTATATTTTTAATCACAAATAATGAAAAATAAATTTTATTAATATAACAAGCTTTTACATGGGCATTTAGATAAAAAATATTTCGCGTCCAAACTTAAATACGACACGATATATTATCGGTTTTTAATGAAAATATTATTTGAAGTTAGAATTTAACAGTTTAAATATTGTGAATATGCAAAAATAAAATTTTAATTTATTTTTGTTTATAAATCTTTTTGATTTTTTCACCTTTTTTTCTAAAATATTCAATGTTTATAACTGACTAACTAAGTTTGATTAGGAAAAACGGTAAACGGATTTGATATTCCCTAAGATGGCAGGTTTGATCTCTGTAGTTAACTCATAACTCTCAAAAAATTGTTGACCTGTGTTGTAAATGTTTTTGTTTTTATCTTTTTCCCCCCCAAATCGGTAAGCCTACTATTAACAATAGAAGTTTTTTGAAATCGAAAAAGTAGAAAAAAAATTTCATCCTGACTAAAGTTAAACTTTTACATTGTATTACCAATTACCAAATTATCTTTATTCAAAAATTTTAGGCCAATTAAAATAGTATATAATGAGTGTCAATTTCAATGCTGATATGTATGAAAAAATGGAAATTTAAATTGAGCACAGATATAGTCCTTAATATTAAATTTTTGACAAAATGATTACTATAATTACGATTTAATCTGATCATGGCTAAAAATGCAAAATATTTTGTGAAAATACAAAACGACTTGTACAAGAAATTTTGTTCCTTCTAATTTGCTGAATATTTTTAGTAACTCATTAGATATGATAACACCCTTGTACCTAACAGTAAAAAATTAGGTAATGTAGTGTTATTTATATTAATTTGAAAAAAAAAATAATTATTAGATTATGCGGACCCTGGTAAAAATATTAAAGCAGTTATGTATTCAACCCAGGCCTAAAAATTATTATTAATATTATTAGTTATAATATTAAAACAAATATTACCTTCGCCATCATATCCATAAAAATGGAAGTCTCCTGTGTAATTCCTATCAATAATTTAAATAATAATTGTTACAAATAATAATGAAAAATTATATACTAAAAATTGATTTTGATAGGGTATACAAATTTGATCGAAAAATATACTTGTAAATGATAGTGGCCGACAATTTAAATAAATTTTATAATCAGATGTGATTATTTTTATATTTATTAAAAACTTTATTTTTTGAATATATATTGTAGATCGGACGTCTTTGAGCGTTTGCGAGCTTGTGTTGTGTTCTACGCAGTTAAACAGCGTTAAGCCTGTTTAGTATTTGATAACCCCAACAACTCTCAAATCCTTCCATTTAAGACGTTAGGCACACAAACATAGACCGGTTTGTATAAAAGCAGGGCCACTCGTTATAGAAAAAGAAACAAAGTGCGAACGGGTACGCTTCCTGGGAAAAAAAGTTGGAAAACTTTTTTAATATACATTTACTGCAATTAATAATTTAGAATTTAGAAAATGTGTTAATTTTATTTCTTAAAGCGTATTATAGCATTAGCCGTGACGTCATATTGATAACAGAAAAGAAATAAAAATTAACGGCCTTTTAATGAAATTAATATAATAGATAATTTGCCTTTTACAATATGCCTCAAATTTTCTTATAATATATTTGGCAAATACCTAAATAACGCTACTGCATTATGTTAGATTTATTAAAAATTATATCAATTATAGGCCGTAGCCCTTTTTAAAGATAAAAACAATTACTCGATGCATGGCTCGGTCACATTTTTGACTTTGTCGTATATTTCAAAGCATTTGTGCTATAGTCAATTAATAAAAGGAATATGTTATATCAAATAAAAGAAATTGTGTGCTAAAGGAGATAGTGTTTAATGTTTGAATGTGGTATTGATTACGAGCTTAACTCAAAAAACGCTTTAATCGCACGATTTTTATGTATACTACAAAACGCAAATTTATAAACATCCTGCAAAAAAAAACTCATAAAAAGATTGTGTAAATTTATTGCCATTCTCGACTAATTTTGATATCATCAAAAAGATTTAAACAAAAAATTGTAACTCAATTGAATATCCTATTTTAATTTAACCATAGCAAAGTTCCTTTAAATAAATAATGGTAAAGGAGTATAAAAACAAAAATGTAAAATTTTGGTTCTACAATTGATTTTTTTTTTGAATTAATAAAAATGGCAATTTTTTATGGTTCTGATGGGGTTTTTTAACTTTATTTCAGGGACAGGGATTACGGAAATATTACACCCTAAAATTATGCCCATTATTACTCTTTTTTTTAACAATGTATAACTCCTTTAATTTAAATTAAATATTCTATTAAAAATGCAGAAATATTGGAAATTTTTTATAACGCTTGCTATTATAAAATGGTAATTAAAAATTTAGAAATTAGAATTAAAAAATAAATATGAATTAATATTTATTTTACGCCCTTCTTTTTCTGTGTTTTTATGTGGTCCACAATTTCGCTTTTTTCCCTACACTAACATTAAATTTTCTAATTTTTTTATCAATTTTGTTGGCAAGTGAAGAGGTATAAGAAATACTCACGGAGCAGAAAAGATTACCAACCATTAATAAAAGTAGGTTTTTTTATTTATTAAATCTTATTAATAGAAGAGTTTAATAAAGATTTTCCCCATATTTTTATACCCTTATTTTATATAACCTTACAGTAAAGGTCTGTTTTTAATGTGAATAATCATTCTTTTTTTTTTGAGATATAATTTCTTGCCCCTGGGAAAATCTAAAAACGCTACCAGATTCTAATATATGCGGTAAAGTTTAGAGTTTTCTAAAAATGGCAACAAAAATTACGTTCCCTAAGAGATTATTTGCTGTAATTATTGCGTCCTTTACCCAGAAAAAAGTTATTAATTTCTAGCTTTTGTCGATTAGCTGAAATTTGAGTTCTCCCATATAATTTTTACGTAAAATTTAATAAAAAGAGATTACCCCAATAACCAAACAAAAATATTTTTTTTTCTACTTCCTTACGATATATTTATAAATTTAGTATGTTTTACAAAAATTTAAACATCTGTTTCTGGCTTAATATTGTGTTTTAACTTCCTAACTTTTGTGCACCTTTATATAGTCTTTTTTTATAAGTTAAGTTTAATTTTATCAAGTAGAACGCGATGAATTACTAAGGTTAAATCATTCATTTAAAATCCATAACTAATGCAACACAAATTGTGTCTCAATTTATATTTTCAAAAAAATAACATCTTTATATATAAATTTTATATTGTACTTGTCTGGTTTCTAAATAAGTAATTTATAATGTTTATTTGTATGATGTTGCAATAAAAGACTGCGCAAGAAATGCTAGGCGCTAGGTATTTTATAATATTATTAGGGGCATCTAGCTTATAGGCGCTTAAATATGACCCGAATAGGTCCTTTTTAAGGAAATGGAAATATTAATTTGGTATGTTAATAATATACGATATTGTTTACTTTTTAGTTCAGACTTCATTCGTTATTACAAATAATTCTGAAAATTAAAATTTAAGTTTTTATATCAAAATTTGATAACCATTGTTTTTTACAACATTTTCTTACACTCGACGCAGTTGCTCTAAGTATATTTAATTATCTTGATAAATTTATATCTAAATATATATAAAGATAGCTGATGATCATTTCAACCAGATTTGTAGAAAAATTCTAACCCTTAAAAAAATTATAACATTGAACCATTTTATATTTAGAAAATCTTTATTTTTTTAAATATTTTTCAGAATGAATGAAGTCTGAACGCGCCCTTAAGTTTGCAAACGTAAAAATAAATTCAAACAAATTATTTCGCTATGCAGTGGCTAATTATATATTCGGATTTAAGGGTGCGTTCAGCGTTCATTGGTTTTCAAAATATTTTATCTGAAATTTACAAAATTTAAGTTTACATTAAAATTTATCATTATTTTTTAACCGGTCCAGTTGCACTAAGTATAATTGAAAATCTTATATTTTTATATGAATGAACTCTGAACGCGTCTTAAACAAATATTTTGCATTTCGAAATCGAGATATTAAATACAAAAAAAATTTGATTTATAGCATCATAAGCATGACTTTATTTTTTTATTTATAATAATGTTCAAAAAATTATCTACTATTATTATATTTCTGTTATCATGTGGATTTTTTAAACAATTTCTGTTAATAACCTTTGACAGAGTTTTTCATAATATTTCTTAGTTAAAATGTATTTTTTATTTGAATTTTGCCATTTTGTAGGAATTAGGTATTTTGGTTTCTTGTCAAGAGTACATTACGTCTAGCTTTTGCCATATTTAAAAAAAGCCTTAACTGTACTATTCGGACCATTATATCAACAAAAAACCTTAAGCTCGCTCCAAGAAGTTATAAGTAGTCGCATAGCTCAATTCTATCCTTTCCCTAAATAAAAAAAAATAGCTAAATAAAAAAATCTATTTGCTACCGTTTATGTAGGGCTGAATGTTAGTCATGAGTTTGGATATTTCGTTATGTACATTAGCTACATTACTTGGATCGTTACTGAACGATAATGTTATTTTATTTTCTGTTTTGCCTGAGTAACAATCCTCCACGAACATCTTTGAATGTGGGCAAATCTACGAATTGAAAATAGGTTATTAATTGAAACTATATTTAAAATTTTATTAATTAAAAAATATTAATCTTTCTCTAAGTAATTTTGTCTATGTGTTTTTTTTTAGTTTTAAACGATAAAATTTGATTTATATAATACTTTAAATTTGTGACTTGGGATACGTATATTTTCGATAGTTTCTTCAAATACGTTATACACAATCGAAAAAAGGGTGATATTATTAGTCGCTTCATCCACTGCAAAAATATAATTATAAACGATTTGTTGCTATTGACTTTAAAGTATATTCACGACTCAGATCTCAAATGCCGAAGCTGGCAATGCATGCAAATACGATTTCCCTGTCCTTTGCTGAAAACAATGCTTGGTAGTCATAACTATCTAAAATCCTAGTGGAGACGATTAGTGTTTAATCATAATTAAAGAAAAAGGATTGCACAGCGACAAATTGTTGCAGCACTTTTTAGATAAGAATTTTTTGCTTTTTTCACAAACAAATTCATAAAATTATAGGCATATCAAGCAATAAACTTTCTAGACTCCATCTAGTTTGTCAGACAAGTCGGACATACCAGGCCGCCTTATAACTTAAGAAATTTTATAACATTTTTAAAATCTGGGGACCTTTTAACATTTGCCGCCCAGTTTATAATATTATTAGGGAAGTTTTAATAATTGAAAAGCTTATTGGGTCAAATTTCTAAATCTTTAATGACACAAACAAATTTTTGAAATTTAAGAGGTAATTTTAGAGATCTGCCATTTTAGGGATTTTAAAATTCGTTTACTTTATTTTTAAATCTAAACATATATATTGTTAAAAAAAGAAAATAAAAACAAAAATATATTGCAAAAAATTATTTTTATATTTTAAACAGCTAAAAAGTGAAATTTTACACTACAAAAGAAAAATAAGCGATTATAACAGGGGTTTATAGAGAATGTTAATTCAATTACGTTTCCAAGCTTAAGTTCTCTTATGCCTCAAATTTATTTATATTGCATCTAAGGTTTAAAAAATTTGTAAGATATTTTAAACTGCCAAATTTCAAGAAAAATCAATTAGCATGAAATATATTCTCAGTAATCAAAACATTTAAACTTTTGTTAAAAAATAACAAGATGCAATAAAAAAATTAATAATTTTATTATTAAAATGCAATAAACGCGCATAACTGCTAATTATAAAGAGGACATTTGACAGCAAAGATAAAAAATGTAAAGCTATCTACGAAAATAATGTATAAATAAGATAATAAGATAAAAACAAATTAAATGTTTCAGGTTTAATCTTAAATATAATTGCTATTATTAATGGTATTACAGTAATATGCATTGATTCTTGCAAAAGGTGACCCATGCGATGTTCTGTAAATAGATTAAATATCATTAATTCTTTTAAAAATATAATTGAACGCAATGGAAGTAATAATTTTTTCTGAAGGCACAAAAATGAAATTTTCCAATTATATTCCATAAGACTATATCATAATCAAATAACTGACCATATAATCTCCGTCCTTAATAAAATGTGACTGACCATGCTGTGAATTAAAACCTAATTTTGTTATTAGTAGAATTTAAAAAAATTCACTAAAATTTATTAGATTTTATTGCATGTCCCTTAAATATAGAATATACTGAAGCCTGTAAACCATACCATACTCACCAAAGTTACATGACGCACAAGGTGTAAAAATTATTAACATCTTTTCTTTCAATTAATAAATCTTGCACACGGTTCTTTCTTAAATGTTTTAACAAATTTTTACACCTAAGAAAATTTGTTCAACAAATTTACAAAAAAATTATTGACAAAATGGATGGACGGCGGTTTCTTAATTACGACTTTCGATTAATTCGTGTAAATGCTCTTAATTAATTGAAAAATATATAATATATATTTGTTTAAGCGAATTTATTATACTGGCAAAGAGTTCTTTGATCAGGTTTGGCACAGAACTCCTAAAATATATATCATCAAATATTATAAAGTTCGGATACTTATGGTACATACAATCCAACTTCCAATGCAAGTATTTTTAGATATGTAAGAATGAAAGTTTAACAATTATGAGTAAAGCGTTGACATAAAAGAAATATTACCTTAAAAATTGCCTTAACCTTCAAGAAATTCTAATTATTTTTAATATATGGGCCTTTTGTCCGGATAAACTACTAATGTAAGATCTGAAGAAAATCATATTACTATAAACTTAATTGAAGTAAACTTTTCGTTCAAAAAAAGCAATAATCGGGTTAAAATTGGTGGCTGTTAACTCTTATAAAATTTTTTATTTAAACATATATTATTCATTTTTCGTAAGGCACACCTTAATTTTGTTAAATTGGCTGCGCCTTGATTGAAGGATTTTGACCATATTTATATTAGATTTCTTTTCGAATAAAAATAAAGATTATAATATGTAAAGTGAATTTTTTCAGGTGAATCAAACTTATAATTTTAGACTGGTCCAGGAAAACAGGCAACGGGCTAACAAGTTTACAATAAGAGTTTAATCTTGACATAATCAATTATCAACACAAATATTTTTGATACCCTAATTAAGCATAAGAATAAAAATAAAAAAATGTTTTTGAATAAGTTTAAAATTACAAAAATTAAATTGCAAAAAATTTAAATAATTAAGGCAAACATAAAATTTATGCATAATATATTTTATTTCCCCTATTAAATTCGTAGAATTTTATTTTGCCCAACTCTGTTTTAAAACAGCAAAACTTGCTTACATGTATATCAAAATCACTCTGATGTTTTGCTATATTTAATACATTAAATTAAAAATAGTATTAAAATTTGAAATAATTTATTTAAAAACTAGGGAAATTATTGTCGGTTTTTAAAGCGGGCAAGGCATAGAATCTTACTAAGCGATTTAGGGCAATAGCTTATTTTAATTAAATAAAAGATAAAATTTAGAACCGAACGTCGATATTATCTTTTATCTATGCTTATAATATTTTTTTATTTTTAATTACCAATGTAGGTCAAAAAAAGATCTTTTCTCTTCTTAGATAAAGAGTTAAGAAAAAATGTAAAGACAATTTCACCTAAATATGCCGATTTGTTTGGAAAATACTGTTTTTAAATAAAGTTATGAGAAAACTTAGATAAATCTTAATTTATCTTTTTTTTTAATTACAAAACATAAAAAGAAGCTTCTTAGGCAATTCCAATGCCGTAAGGCGATTTTTTAATTTTGCTAAACATCCTAGATGCATAAAGTTGTCTTATGGACTTACGTAGAGGATATTTTCTCAATAACTCTAAATGGTTTAAAATTTATGTATAATATATGTGTAAGTAAATAGACCCCTTCAAGATCGTAGTTTAAATAAGTTTCTCGAAAAAAGGAACATGAAAATTTATTAAATATTTTATAGGTCATTAATTTATCTAATTTAAGAGCATTAGATGGCCAGTGATAAAAAAAAATTTTTCAAAATAAATAAAAATTGATTACAATGGCCAGTTTTTAACTTTTTTTATAATAAATTTATTTATTAAAACTAAAAATATTTTAATTAAAAGTAGTACTGGATACAGCCTTAATAAACTAAATATCTCAAACTAATTTAAACGTCGTAAACTTAAAAAATTTAATATTAAGTTTTTTGCCTCTTAAATTTTTTTATTTGTACATAATTTATAAAAATAAAAAAAATTAGCTTTTTTATTGTTAAATGCCTTTATAAAATTGTAAATATATGCAATTATATGTATTTTATATTTTAATAAAAGTTAAATCAAATGTTTTTATTTTTAAACAAGCATTTTCAATCTATACTCATACCTTTTTTGTATTCCAAAACGGCACTGGGTAATGCACGCAAAATTTTACGCTTTGATTTGGTTCCATTTGCATTTAAATGTATTATATGGGTTTTGTTCATTTCGCCAATAATACAGTTTTTCAATACGATTAAAGATTCAGGACAAATCTAAACAAATAAGAATTATATAAATGTACTATTAATATAAAGTTTTAATTTAAACAAGTACCATTTTTAAAGTAGTTGCTATAATACTCATATTTATTACAAGTTAAGAAAATTAAACTCAAGTCTTTTTAGATTGGGTTTAAACTAGGCATACTTTATACACTAGTTCAACCAGGGCATGATATTCCTGCCTAACCCGCCCATAAATTTAAAGACATTAAAATTTGTTTATTTTAATTGTAGAAGTAGATATCCTACATTGTGTGATAAACAAATTAAATTCTATTTTTACAAAAAAATAAAGCAAAATGAGATATAAAAATTGATCTAGCCGGTTTGGGGCGGCACCGGGCGGGCTTTCGGATCCCGACTCTTACTAATTTATAATAATGATTTTTTTCTCCCTTTTTTTGGCCAGGCATTTTTTTTACTTTTCACATCCAGACTTCGAGACTCAAAGACAAGATTAAAAAATCTTAGCTGTATTTTTTACCTTGTGCAATAAACTTTTATTTGTTATTTTAATCAAAATCAAGTCAAATTAGAAAAAAAAATACACATTTAAATAATTTAGTTTTCTTGTATTTAGACATTTAATTTAGGGGCGTTCTAACTTAAATTTTAAAATATGATTATTTCGGCTTTATACTAAGTTTAACAAAATTTTAAAATGGCCGTATATTGAAGTATAATAAAAATATTATGCCTAGACACGAGAATCGTGAAATAGAATGGCATCGGCATTTTTAAGATAAATTTTTGTCATAAAAGCTAAGCATGTTATTTTTTTTAGTTCTATTTGATTAAATCAAAAAAGTAAGTCAAAAAATTTAAATTTAAATGCCCATCCAAATTTTATTCCTGTTATTATATAATTTTTAAAATTATTAATTATTGAAATAATTTTTACCCATGAGACACGTGGATCGATAATAACCTGTCCGGTTCTCAGGTTAAACGTTGTGTATAATATTTGGTGTTCCCTTATATCATTCCACGTATCTAATTAAAATTTTACAAGCTATACATATTCAATATTACTATTTTTGTTTAGCAACTAATCCTTGATATAGGGTCGCTACATTAACCTTTTTAGAGTCATAACAGCTCGCATTTAAGGTGCCTGGTCGCAACCATTTACGACTTGGTCAAGTTCATTTGGCTGCGGCCTTTAACAAATTACTGTTTTGCATCCAAGTCTGGTATTTTATTATAAGTTTAAAATGAACGCCTCAATGCCGCAGAAAATATGGTTTAGATATGAGAAATTAATAAATTTTATAATAAGCAACCGCCAATGGCAGAAATGAGTTGCTATATAATTTGTCAAGCAGCGTCAAGGACCATTTTATTGTATGTATTCACCCTTTCTAAATGTTAAATTGTGACTTGCAATTATTGTTAGTTGAATAATGTTACTTTTGATGCCTTTCACCACAAATATTATTCAATTTGTGGTTTGGACAATTAAACATATTCCCGACCTTGATTTTTTATATATTCAAGTCAATAATTAATTTTGTAGTTTAAATTATTTATCCTTCTTAATGATTCTGCAATTACGATAAATAGGTTTATATAATTATAATAAAAAGGCAAAATTTAGGCCTGCCGGATTGTCAACATTTATTTATACCTCTTATATCCATAATATAAACTAAGATTTGCGTCTAATCTATTTTCTTCCAATCGGCATTATCGACTTAAAGCTAAACTGAGTATTATTTTATATTAAAATTTGTTTTAAAATTTTTGAGAAATGTATAAATTTTGGAGTATTTACGAGATATTATTATAAAATTGTAACTCTTTAAATTTTAATGATTTGTATTTTATATTAACGCACAAAAATATACTTGGCACTGATACAATCTTCACCCATACTTCTCTATGTTCAAAGTCTCTAAAAATAATTTTTAATTAATATAATATAATCAATTATAAAAATAGATTGTGCTTTTGTAAAAGTTATTTTGTATTAATTAAAACCTAAAAAACGGGATTGACATTTAATGTTAACCCATAAGTAACAGTCTGCGTCCACCAGCACATTTTAAATTTTGAATATCCTAAAATTATAATATATTACACAGGTCAACAAATATCAATGTCAGAAGAGTGAATTTTATTGAAAAAAAGAATGCATCCTCATGAAGGCCTAATCTCATATATATTTTTCGTTTTTCTTAGTTTCTTCCTTCTTTGGCTCTTTAGTTCCGTCTATAACGAAAATGCTTTTTTGACCAAATTCACAGATCTAAAAAAAGAAAAAATTTAAAAATCTTTTTTGCATTTAAAACCTTGTAACTTATATTTTTAATCACAAATAAAAAAAAATAAATTTTATTAATATATCAAGCTCTTACATCGGCATTTAGATAATACAAAATATTTCGTGTCCAAAATTAAATACGACACGATATATTATCGGTTTTTAATGAAAATATAATCTGAACTTTGAATTTAACAGTTTAACTATTGTGAATATGCAAAAATAAAATTCCAATTTATTTTTGTTTTGGAATCTTTTTTGATTTTTTAACCTTTTTTTTAATTTTTAATGTTTATAACTGACTAACTAAGTTTAATTAGGAAAAACGGTAAACGGAAATGATATTCCCTAAGATGGCAGGTTTGATCTCTGTAGTTAACTCATAACTCTCAAAAAATTCTTGACCTGTCTTATAAATCAAATTTTGGTAACATTTTTTAAAATACAAAAAAAACAAAACTTGTTATTAAAATTAAAAATTAGAAGTCTATTGGGGTCCGTATGGACCCCATGTGTTCAATTTATATATGAAAAATTATGATATAGCCCATTTATAATTCTAAACTGAAAAAATTGCAGCCATATTTTCTGGATTATAGTTTTATTTAATACGTATTTAGATGGCTTTTATTGTATATTAATATTAGTAATTATATTTTTTGCTATACAAAATATAGTTAAGGTAAGTATTAGAAAAAAATTATCTTTTGTTTTGTTATATTTTTTTTTTCAAATTCTTAAAATATTCTGCCAGCCCTATTAACACAAGTAAATCAATAGTATTGATATATTTTGTTAATTAAGAGAATATAGAAAATAAGAAAAATTTTTATTCTGTATGGTAAAACACGTTTTCTTTAAATAATGAAAAAAAATAATACCATTGCAAAAAATCTTGAAGTTATAGAGGTTTAAAAAAGGACCCTATAAACCCCACTGTTGCTTACCCTAGCATTTGCAGGTTAAATAAACGACAATATTCCATAAATATTAAAATATATGAATATGAATAACAAAAATATAAGTAAACTAAAATAACGTTTTGCAGGTGTATTCACGCATGTTGAGTAGTTGTTTTTGAATTGCACAGTAATGCTACAATTGATTAGTAAATTATATATGTCTAAGGTAAAAATAAATCCATGCGTTAGCTCGATTAATATTAAAAAATCCCTCAGCAAGCCAGCCCATTATTAATTAGACACATTCAATTAGGCAAGATTAGGTCTGTAACCTGCACAGGCCCGATTCTAGCTTTTTCATTTTAGGGGGGCAAAAAAAACTTGTGGGGGGGGGGCAGAAAAAATTTTTTGCCGCCTTCGGCGGCAAAATTGGCCGTGACTTTCGGTCAAGGCAAAAATATACATGTACAACAATAGAATCCATGTTCAAAATTTTTTAACAAATTAATAGTAATTTATTATATTCATAAAATAAAAAAAATGATTGCGTTTATAATTTGGATATGTGAGTTAAAATTAATTGATTTAACTAATTCAATTGCTTAAAAAGATATGAGATTTTGAAATTAATTTTAAGTATAATATTATCATTTGGTATCAATGCGCATGAAAATTAAAAATATGATATATATGAATGATAAAAATGAATTACATAAAACTTTGGATTTTAGAAAATGAATAGTAAAATAAGATTGATTATCATGAAAACAAATTGTATAAGTATGCTAATTTGGAAGAATATATATGAAAAAACACTGGTTATATATAACTAGTAATTAATATTAGGGTAAAAAATTAAATAAAACATGAACATAAACGTTAAATGCACATAAAAAAATTGCAACCATGTCTTAAAATAGTAAATAATTAGCTGATTATAAGCAGTGTTTTTTATTAAAACAATTTTATGCTAAAGGTTGTTTTGATTAAATTATAAAATTCATCAAAATTCACCCAGTATATGATTTTTCGTGTCCTAGAAGAACCAATCACCTTTACGCTGGTCACTACTTAACAGCTAGAAGTTATCATCCTTCTTATAGAAGAAAATGTGGGTTCACAACTCGACGTTGAAGAGCCAATTAACAAACTTATAGGAAAATTGTTAAATAGATTAGAAAACGCATCTTTGTAATCATATAAAAATTTAACAAAATCATTAGTAACACATTCTTTGTAATTATTAAATTACTTATTAAAAAATTTTTGGCTACGTCAATTTCTTTAAATATTAAATTTTATCAATATCACTTATTTTTAAAAGAGGCTCTAATTTATTTGTATCTAAAATAAAGGTAAATCAAATTTATAAAGGGAATCTAAAGATTTTAAATAACTATTATCGGTAAATAATCTATTACCATAAGAATCAATATATAAATCAATAATATTAAAATAAATACTTTTTACTTCATCATTAATATTTAAAATATTTTTAAATAAGTAGAAAATAAATAAAAATCAGAAAAATCTTTAGGTTTAGTTTTTCTTTTATCCATAGAAAAAATTATTGTCATTTAAAAAAATGTTAATATCAAAACAATTTTTGAATAAATCTTCAGATGTATTTTTATTTCTTAATTGTTTAAAATAATGGTATATTAAATCAGAAGTTTTAGAAACATAAATCGTTCTGCATTGAAATTGATCTTAAATTATTTTTATTAAATAAAATAATTTTTTAATTAAATACAAAAAAATAAATAGATGATTATAAATATGGTCAAAAAACCCCGATTCGGCCCTGTGACCTGAAGATATAAAAGTTTTCTTAGTTTTAATTTTTACAAGAATATTAAATATTTTTTTGTAATTTAAAAAAAATGACACCACCGATGGGGCAACAGCCTGGGTTTGGTTACGCATTCCCTAACTTCCTTGATTGCACCATGTTGAAAAAATTTATGAAGGCAAGAAAAAATCAAAAAAAAATTTTCCCTCACTTAAAATTTCAAGACAATCTTTTACAAGATGCAATCGGTGGTTAAAGCAGTGAATATACGGGACATGGTGTCCAGCTATTAGAAATACTTGAATACCACAGTTTCCCCCGGGCTACGTTCGCCCCATCGTAGCATTGTGCGATCAGGTTCTTTGGTTCTAGATTATATTCTAACAAAAGATTGATGACAAGGGAGAAAATTTCTTAGGCATCATATTTATGAATTGCTTTCACAAATATAAAGCTTTTTGTAAAATCAAATTTTTCTATATATTTCTGTGTTAGTTTGATCTCTCTGCTGATAAGAAGTATTAATGATTAAAAACACTTTTAAAAAAAGTAAATATTTTTAAGATAATATTTTTTAGATATTTTTGACGGAGCAAATCTAATTATATTACACAGGTCAACAATTTTTTGAGAGTTATGAGTTAACTAGAGAGATCAAACCTGCCATCTTAGGGAATATCAAATCCGTTTACCGTTTTTCCTAATCAAACTTAGTTAGTCAGTTACAAACATTGAATAATTTAGAAAAAAAAGTTAAAAACCCAAAAAGATTTAAAAACAAAAATAAATTGAAATTTTATTTTTGCATATTTACAATAGTTAAACTGTTAAATTTAAACTTCAAATAATATTTTCATTAAAAACCGATAATATATCGTGTCGTATTTAAGTTTGGACGCGAAATATTTTGTTTTATCTAAATGCCAATGTAAGAGCTTGATATATTAATAAAATTTTTTTTCCATTATTTGTGATTAAAAATATAAGTGACAAGGGATTTAATATGCAAAAAAGATTTTTTTTTTCTTTATAGGGTATATTTAGATCTGTCAATTTGGTCACAAAAGGCCATTTTTCGTTATAGACAGATCTAAGGAGCCAAAGATGGAAGATACTAAGAAAAACGAAAAACATATATGAGATTAGACCATCATGGGGATGAATTCTTTTATGTTTTCATAATAATCTCGTTTCTGCCATAAATATTATGTGGAAGAAATAAAATTACTATGTATTTTTGGGGGGGCAAATTCAATTTTTTTTTGGGGGGGGGGGGGGGGGCAAACATAAAATTACTATGTATTTGGGGGGGGGGGGGGGGGCAATTTCAATTATTTTGGGGGGGGGGGGCAATCAAAAACTTTTGAGGGGGGGGGGCAATCAAAAACTTTTGAGGGGGGGGGGGCACTGCCCCCCCAAAGGGGGTCTAGAATCGTGCCTGAACCTGCAATAATAAGAAAATGATTTTGTACTTGGGAGAAATGTAATTTCTACATATTTTCCGCTCCTAATCCTCTTCTAATACCAATTCTCAACAGGAAAATTATTTTATGCAAGCTGAGCCATAAATATATCAAAGTTAGTTTGTCCTAAATATTAACAGCCGCTATGCTAAAATTTAATAGGTTTATGAGAGTCCTAGTAATTTGATATATATTACTAGTAAAAGAAGCCTTATATAAAGACTTAAGAAGCAAAAATATTTTAAAATATTATCAGGTAAGAAACTAATTATACTTTGACATCAGCAACTACATAAATTAATTTTCATAGGGTCAGATAAGATGGCTATAAACATAACCATGACCTTGGCGCAAGCTGTAGAAAATTGTGATATTAATGTATGTATCTTTAATGTAACCGCCCTCAATTCTGCTCGGCCTAGGGCTAAACCAATCCCGGTGGCTGATTGGTACGTAAGGTACACATTTGAAAATGATTTACCTTTTAAATCAGTTTTGAACATCTCCAAATATGCTATTAAAAATTTTTGTTTTTCTTAAATATATAAAATACAATTTGTCCTAAAATTGGAAGTTATACTGGGGCAAGTAAGAACTCCGCCTGCTTAATTTCATTGTTATAACTCATAATATAGCCCCAACAAAAATTAAATTAAAAAAAGTTACAGCCTTTTTTTATAGATGTTCTTACTTAATATATACTTTTCATCATTAGTTAAATGTTGTTTGTATTTTATATAAAGTTAAGTTAATTGTTCCTTGTAAAATGTTATAACATTTATAGGGTAAATTTTTGCCAAAAATAATTTTAAATTTATTATTTTTTATAAGTTATTTTAAAATTACTTAAAACACATTTTATTTAATAGTGTATATATTCAGCCTTAATGTAGTGTGGCAAAAAAAATATCGACATTTATTTAAATCAGCGTTGTGCCAAATAAAATGTACAATATGCATAAATAACTTTTGTTAAATTTTAAGATCTTAGATGTTCGTTTACAGAATATTAACAACAAAATTTAAAATGTTAATTTATTAAATATATTTATGAGTAATTAGATCCTGATTTTAATATTAAAATACATATTAATGATTAGATTTTTCGAAGTACTTAATTATACAATTACGTCATTTTAAATTCCCTTCGCATATTTATGTACAATTTTGAGCTTTTATTAGCTAAGGAGATACTAATAAAAAAAGTTTAATATTAGGACAGACAACTGTCTGATTGTAATGCGGTTTAAAATCTAAATGTATTTAAGATTCTGAGTAAAATGTTCTAAAAATTTAAACATCGCTGCGGTTAATTTACTAGTTATAAAATAAGTAACCTGCCACAGTGTTGAAATTTCTCTCTGCTAGAAATGTAAATCAAAATTGTAAAGAACTATTTATCAATTTTCGCCCCTTCTCTAACAAGATTGAGTTTTTATTTAAAGGCTTATGTAAAATAAGCATTGTAATACCTGATCTTACTAAAACCGGGGATATACATACATAGAATATGAAAAAAATTTTCATCATGACTTAAATGATTTAACCTTTAAACTGGAAATTTACAAAAAAAAAATAAAATATATAAGGTACACAAAGAACATTTTGAATAGGTTTAAAAAATGACTTCGAATATTGATTGTTTGCCATAGATTGACGGATATGTCCCACTATTATATTTGTAGGTCGGCTCTTAATTTTATTGTTTTGTAAGTTTAGCTACCAATTTTTAATTTGTCTAGCGCCAAATTTCGGAGAAGTGTTAAAGGTGCAATTAGTTCAAGTAAATATTTATTCACTGTAAAGAGGACGCCTAAAAATTTCTAGTTTATAACGCAAACATTGGACAGAATAAATGAATTTTATTTGATTTAAACTCGGTGTAGGTAATCAAACATGTTTTGTTTTTGAGTGAAAGAGTCGAATAGGTATACATTGTAGTCGTCAGATAATTACGTGCCCTAAGATTAGAATTGGGTGAAAATTTAACATAATGGTGAAATATTAAGTGCTCGGTGAGAACATTTTTTATAGTATATAATAACTATAATATGTTATAAATTAACAAAAATAATAGTTTCTAGTCCTAAACGTATAAATATTTTTTAAACTACACTGATGAATTACTGATCTAAACGTAGATGGGAAAACTTTATTTGCAAGAGAGCCCGCCATATTAGTTAGTCGCAGATATACCTAGACAAAATTCAAATAACTTTAAATAAAAAGCCAAATGACATGTTTTTCACATAATTAAACAAAAATTAATATACCAAAAGGCAGAGCCATAGCCAGGGGGAATCAAACATAGCTCAAGCCCCCCCCCCCCCCCCCTTTTTCCCGTAGACTTTTTATTTTTACTGGTAGTTTAAAAAAATTGCCTGGCGCGCCCCTTTAATAAGGGTAGTTGGGTTTTGTCAGGTTAGCCGCTTAGATTTAAAACGGCTGGGCCAATTCAGAAAAATGTGCGAATGCTTATAAGATATCATTATGTAGGCAACTTGACCAAAGCTGGTCCATGACCCAATGGGACCGCTAAGTCAACTGTTTAGCGCCTGAAATGCGTACTTTTTCAATATTTTTTTTAAAACCTTATTATTTAGTAAAATTAGCTTGACGCCGAGCATGGTTTGGATCATAAAGATGGCCAGTTTTATTCCTGACTCTTAATCTATTGATCCTAACTAAAACTAAAGATCAAAGTTAGGAGCCATATTTATCATTGTATTGTTTCTAGCCCCATTATAGGGACTTTAAAAACCTGTTGCTTAATTTCATCCAAACCTTTAACCTATTTGCGACCATTAACGCTCAGCAGGCCCCACAGAGTTAAGATTTAATGGGCGCCGGCGACCTAGGTTTGCCAAGGTTTTCAGAAAAATAAACGGCTTAAGGATCCGTTGGCGGTCGCCAATTTAACTTCTAAACAGGCTCAACGCTGCTTATTGAGTCTAGAACACAACCAAATTTACATGTGCTCAAGGTCGTCCGATCTTTAAAAGGACTTAAACAGACGATTCTATTATTACAATGTAAAGGTTGATATTTAGACGCACTGTAATTTATTTAAATTCTATTGCACAAAACTTAGTGCTTGCAACATAAAATTTCCGGCTCTATTTATAACACAGGTCAACAATTTTTAAAGAGTTTTGAGTTAACTACAGAGAACAAACCTGCCATATTAGGGAATATTAAATCTGTTTACAGTTTTTCCTAATCAAACTTAGTTAGTCAGTGGGGGGGGGGGGGGGGGGGGGGGGATATGCATTAAAAATTTTAATTTGGGTGGGGATATGGCATGCTTAGGGGGTGTTTCATCCACAAACCCTCCCCCCCCCCCCCCTCTCTTACCCCAATGAAACAAGGTACCTTTATTTTTTAAATACTAATTAATGAGATCAAAGCTACGATCATTCAAATATTTAATACGTGCCGTTACTTGTCAAACTAAGCCGGTTCATTAAATATATTTAAGTTAAAAAACAAATGAGACTAAAGTTAGAAAAAATTTACATAAAATATGCTATTTTGTGGTAAAATTGGCATTCAAAATGTATAAAAAATTTTTGTTCTTTTGATTATTTAGTTATTTTAGAAAAAATACGTGGCATTCATAATTTGAGGTGTATTAATAATCCAAATTTTTTAAGTTACTTATTGCAAAAGTGTGCCATTTTTTTGACTCCAGAGGATTAGGAGGGCTCTAATGACAATTGGAAAAATAAAAAAAAATAAGTCCTACAAATAATTAATATAAGCAAATTAGGAGATTTAAAAAAATGTAAGAGCGGGATTTAATGTAAAATATTTCGAAATAGGCTAGCAAGTTGGCGACATAAGCACATAACTCGTATAAAAAAACTATCTAAAAAAGTTTATTGGCCCGCTATTTTATTGTAAAATTTCTCTAACAAAAAAAAATTAAGTTTGGACAATCTATAAAATGTAGCTTCACTGTGCTTTTATATTTTTAGAGCGTTTTATTTTTCTGAAATCTTTATTTAACAATAAGATTCACATTTCAATCTTTCATTCCCATAATCTAAAAAGGTTTTTGCTCTCATATTTTATGATATATAAAATTTTAATACTATTTATAATAAACGCATGTACTTTTGTTTTATCATAAATTTAATTCCTGACTCAACAAAATATTGAATTTATTTTAAAGCAACGAACTTTTTTCCTCTCAGATCAACTACACGATTCTGAGCAACATTTTTACATATTGAAAATTTGTTAAACTCAAAAAAAAAAAAAATTATTTTTACTTAATATAGATATGAACATTAAATCATCATGATAATAATCATTTTTATTCTTGACTCATTTTTTAATTGCATGAATATTATTGTCGCTTTGGATCAAATGAATATTTTATATCCGATGTCGTTAAAAAGTTCAGTTAATTATATCGCAATTGTGTCTTATATATGACTTTTCAGACCTAAACTAACTGTTTTCCGGGCCTTAAGTTTCACATACTCCATTTTAGTTTTATTATCTGTAAAAAACTGGTTGTCGTTCCCAAGCTGATTGGAAGCAATAGACATACTTCAGATATAAATAAATATTTGAAAAAAAAGGTCCCCTAAGGAAGCGCTCGATCATTATTTTTTCGAAAATAAACATTGTTTTTTACAATGTCTTCTTACTCCCCGTGCTACTGCTCACAGTATAGAAATTTTATTAGATTAAAAAAAAATTATAACTAATAATTATACATGGCATAAAATTCTATCGATTAAAGATCGGTAACCAATATTTTTTTTTATATTTATGAACTCTAAACGTGCCGTTTTAAACAAAATTGTTAGATTAAAAGATAAAATACCAACAAAATTTAAAAAAAACAATAATTTAAACAATTATCTAAATATAACACTTTTTTATTATTAACAATTTTATCTGCAAATCAAAAGATATATTTAGCAGGACAATGTGGAGAAAGATTAGAGGGAAAATTGACAATATTTTTGTTACCTCCAAAAATTTTATTTTTATTTAAGTTTAGAGGTTTGTAAGACCGGGACAAATACGCAGTCTCCTAGTTTTAAATAAATATTTGCGTAAAAAATAAATTTTAATGCAAACGATTTGACCTCTTATTTAGACATTTTTTTAAATATATCTAAGAAAAATGTCATTTTTATAATTTAAAATAGCTATTATAGCTCATATTTTACACACAAAGCAGAAATACATTCGAAGAATGATTTCATAATACATTAATTTAATCTTCTCAATTTACTAAATATGTCAATATCTAAATAAATTGTGTCTATAGGTCTATCATTTTAAAACAAGATTATCAAGAAATATAATTTAATAGATAATTATATGTTTGACTATTTTTGTCTAAAAATTAGAAATTAAAAAAAAATTAATTTTTAACATTAATGTAGAATAAAACTTTTACACCTATTAAATAAAGGGTATTCTAAGAGAACATTATAAAATAAGACTGTAATTTAAAAATACACAATTAATAAATTTTTTAGTTGTTTAAGATACATTTATGAGCTTGAAATTTTTTAAATAATTTGTTCTGGAAAAAACAACAGTAAAAGTTTTTAAAGAGGTAAATAAATAATTTTTTATTCAATATCATTACTTGAGGATATATATTTATATACAGATATTAGTTGCTATTGCACGAATTGTGGAGCTTTAAATGGCATATGTACAAAGTATGGTGGTTCTTGCTATTTACAATACAAAGCGCCTAATTATAATTATGGGTAATAAATTTTATAGATCAATGTATTTTGTAAGCCTTATAAATTTTTTTCTCAGGTCTACAGAAATACATAAAAGAGCTGAGAAGCTCATGCAATTTATATGTATTCATCTAAATTATGGCATTTCATTGTTTTTTATTTTCACAGCCTGCGGCCTCGGCCCAATTAGTCTGAAAATGCCAAAGAATAATAAGTCTTAAAGCGACGCTTTTTGCGACCACGCGATAAAATAAAACCAATTTTCTTTAAAAACGTTGAATTTGCTTTGAAACGTCCATACTTGCCGATTTTTAGATTTTTAATGTCTCGTGCCCAAATCAACCAGGCTCAATTTTTTAACAAAACCTTTCCTTCCCCGGGGTGACCTACAACTAAATCTGGGCTAAATATTGTTTAGAGTAACAGGCCCTATACTCTTCCAGTATGCCAAAATTTGTGCTGACTAAGCACCTTACTATAATCCCGTCTCTCTATGGTAATATGAACAAATTTAAAATATTTTGTTCTTATGTTATTACCAAATTCATATACTTTATTTTAGGTTACCTTTTTTAATTTCCGAGGTTTCAATTTGGAACAATTGCATTTTATAACTCTACCCTTTTAGAACTTCTAAATCAAAAACATGTTTATAAAAAAAAGTTTGTACATTTGCCTCTCCGTTCTTTATATCTTAATTCTTATGTCATTAGGCTTCACGCTGTAAATTTTAATTTTAATTGACAGAAAATTAAAAGATAAAATAAACAAAATTTTTTAAATTTTATTGTGTTTTTGCTGCTGATATAAAGATTAAGGTAAATAAAATCTCATTTAATTTTTAATATCATTTACATTTCATATATGCCTAAATACAGAAAAATCAATATCATGTAGCTTCTTTAAATTAAAATAGACCATTCTTAAAATGCGGAATTTGTTTGAAAAAAAATTTGGTCGTGCAAAGAAAACTCTTAAGGATTTTAAATTTATTAGGTTAGCTTGCCCCAAAAATATTTTAGCTGCTTTAATTATTTTTTTAATGTATAGTTTATCTATATATATATTATTTTCAAAAAAACATTTAAAGTTTCTAATTATTCTTTCAATAAATTAAAATAATAGGACTTGCAATAATATTTTGTTAAAAAAATAACGGTTTGGATATTGGACTGAAAGAATCATATATAGCTTATTTAGCCTTTCTTTTTAACTAAAAAATCTTTAAAATATAAATTGAAGGAGTTTGAATTTTTCAATAACATACATTAAATCTTCATCAATGTAACCAAAGAATACTATTTTAAAAATCCTATCTTGAAATGAAGGTCTAGATTGAACTCGTGGACTCCTGTAAAGTGGACTCGTTTAATAGTTTATTTAACAATTGTAGTTTTTAATCGAACTTGACTTTGTGACTTCAAGCAAATATTAGCTAACTTTAACTAGTTATATTTCTTAACCATGAAAACGCAAAAATTAAAAGATAATATGGTTGGACAAATCTTTGGGATATAGCTAATTTTTGAGATAAAATCTAAGCTCTCAGATTTTTTGATTTGTTAACCGATTTCTGGGTCAACCTTTGTAAGCAAGCTATAAACATTAATAAAAAATAATTCAGACTGGTAGAAAATTACCGTGTGTAATATTTATTGTTTAACCTAAATATGGATGTTAGAACTTGATATGTCAAAGATATAATATCTCAATTCAAAAAAATTTAAAGTTACAGTTGATTACAATCTATCTGTTTCCATGCATAACATGAAAAAGAGAAAAATTTAGGCCATCAAATGGGGTGTTTAGTAACCTACTCTAGGAACATACATTAATTTTTGTTGACCTGTGTAATATTGCACTTGTTTAATATCAAAGGTCAACAAATATCAATGGCACAACCGTGAATTTTATAAAAATATAAAAGAATATACCCACATGATGGCCTAATTTCATATATATATTTCGTTTTTATTAGTTTCTTCCGGCTTCGGCTCCTTACATCCGTCATATAGAAAAATGGCCTTTTTGACCGAATTGACAGATCGAGAATCCTCTAAAAAGAAAAATTTAAAAATCTTTTTTTATATAAAAATCCCTTGTAACTTATATTTATCATACCAAATAAAATTTTATAGTATATTAGCTCTTACATCAGCATTTAGATAATACAAAATATTTCGCGTACTAAATACAACACGATTTGTTATCGGGTTTAAAAAAAAAATTTATTTAAAGTTTGAATTTAACTGTTTAACTATTTTAAATAAGCAAAAAAAAAATTTTTTTAATTTATTTTTGGCATTTTTGCTAAAATTTTTAATGTTTATAGCTGACTAACTAAGTTTGATTAGAAAAAACGATAAACGGATTTGAAAATCCAGGATGGCAGGTTTGATTTCCGTAGTTAGCTTATAATTCTCAAAAATTTGTTGACCTGTATATTCACAAAATTATGTCACGGGTTAATCAGGTAGACCCTACAATTTATGCATAAATCATTTTACCCAATCAACCTTTGATTAAATAAAGCATTTTGGCATTTCATTTTCTCTTCTATTTATTTTTTTACTTAGAATAGTTTTTTTTCCTTGCAAGATTGTTTTAGCTGTTTGATTTACGAGCTATAGCTGGTAAAATACAGTGCAAATTCTCTATTTATTGTAAAATTTAACGTTACTTAGAGTTTATTCAGATTTACCAACTTAGTTAAAAAAGTTGCCCTTTAATTTCAAACTATTTAGTGGATTTTTGATTGGGCTTCTTAAACTTATACCGGAAAATGTGATGTATTTTAAAAGATGTTTTTCATACGATGAGAAATTTGCCGAATGTGTAATAGCACCTCACCGAACAGATGTCAATTTTAGTAGTGAATCAATGGTCATGGTTCCTACCATAGCCTGCTGCGAAGAAAACGAATGCAACCGTCGTTTAAAGCTTCACATACATCCTAAATATTTCAAAGGTTGAATCATTTACATGTTATAGACTATTATATTAAAAATAATTTTTTCTAACCACTTTTGTAAATAACCAAGGAGAATTTTATTAGTACTCCGCCGTAAAAAATGAGGCCTTTTACAATGAAGCTGATCTTTTAAATATTAAAAGTTTACATAATTGATAATTTTTGTAATGTGTTTAAAAAATTATCAAAAACGCGCACTTATTTAAAATCTAAAATTGATACGTTATTTTAATTATTAACAATATATTTTATATATGCGTATTTATCTTATTAGATAATAATAGCAAGCAAATCGTAACAACAGCTCTTAGCACAATAATATTTAATACGGTGAATGAAACTAGTACATTACAACAATATTACAAAGGTATTCATAGATATTATATCGTCGCAGTCCAAACATAATATGTTGATGCCTAATCTTTTATTAAGTAATTTATACCAGAATTTCACATAAGGCCTGCTCAGACCAATTCGGCCGATTTAATATCCTCAGCCTATGGACAAACTTGCAGTCCAGTTTCATTAGTTTTTGAATACTAAAAAATTTATCTCATTTTAATTAACCTGTATAAAAAAAGATTAACACTAACGGTATTAGATTAATTCTAGAACTTTAAAGTTTTTAATACTTCAATTTTTATTGTTCTAAAAATTTACGTTTTATCGCTGAAAACCTTTTAATTTAAACAAAATAGTTGGCCAGTGATTTGCGGTTTTTTTAATGAATCGGCATGCCCAAAAATAAAATCTTCTCTTCCGCCCTCCACAACCCTTTATAATAAAAAAAAATTTCACCTGATTAGCAGCAGTGGACGACAAATATAATGACTGCTGCGAAATATTAATTTTATCACTCCTTTCTTAAATCAACATTAATTCCTTTTTAAAAAAAACCCCCAACTAGGGTTATTTGCCTTCGCTTTTTCATTGAAGCTCCTACCCTCCAAAAATTACGTTTGATATCTTAAAAATTTATTTGAAGCAGTGGGCAAATTATATTTCAATATATTGTAATAGGTCTTACCCTTCCAAAAAATTATGCATCGTTATCTCTAAATTAAAGCTGTTTGAAGGGAAAAGCCAATCTTTTAAGGTGGCATGTGAAAAACAAATTTGCTATATGATAATCTTGAAAACTGAGCTTAAAATGTGGATTTAATAAAGAAATATTTTGATTAAAAGTTCAATTGCTTATTGTGCTAGAGAATGGTAGATTAGTTATAAAAAAGGCAAAAAAATTTTAATATTTTTAAACTACACATATTGATACGCACCCCAATTATTTTGAAACCTATATTTTTTTGTAATACGTCAATATATATTTCTTATTTATATACAATTTTATAATTTATTATGACGGTTATATATCATGGCGTCAGTTTTATAGATAAACCATTGATAAACAGATTTACAAAAATATCAAAAGAAAAATTTTGTCTAGACTAATATTTTTTTTCACTGTGCTTACTTTTTATTAGCCTAATAAAAACATTTATTTGGCTTAAATGACTGTGACTATTAACAAATGAAAGGAAAACTAGAAAACATCAAAAAATATTATATTAGAATATATATTTATACCAAATTAATTTAATAAAATATAATTATTGTATAGTTAAATGGAAAATAAAAAACATTTTATAATAAAAAACGGAATAAATATAAACGCCTGTCCCTCCCACTTATATTATTTTCTTGCTATTAACACTGTTAAGTTTATATAGTTTTTTTAAATTTTAAAATTATTTAAATAAAAAAAGTTTATATGGCAATAAAAGTTCTACGCTTAGTTAAAAAAATTCTAAATAAAATTAAAAAAATATAGTTAACATAAACACCATTTAAATGACTTGTAAAAAAAAATAAATGGTTTATATGGTCATTGTTATACATTTAAAATTTCTTTTAGTAAATATTCTCAAGAATGTTACCATAATGTTTAAAGGTAATTTACATTATGCTTAGTTTTATTCAAATTGTTACATTGTTTGACAAAATTTAGACATATGAAACGCCTAATTAGACAAACCAAGCCTACTTTCTTGATTTTAAACAATGTACCGTTTTCTTAATTTAAAATGTTAAAAAAAAACAAAAATTAAAAAACTAATATAATTGTTAAAATTTATTTTTGAATAAAATAACTAAAATGCAAATTTTAAACAAATATTTTGTTACAATAGTGTCATTTTAATGTTTGAAAGAGGACATTTCGTAAATATTGGAGCTATATATATTAAAAATTTTTATATTTCTTTATTTCGGATAAAAAACTGATATAATTGTTTCTAATATATAAAATAGTAAGGTTGAAAGTTTACATTATATATGGTTTTATTTTCACGACTTTTTCTGCATGACACAAAGTTAAAAAAAAATAAAAAAAAACATTATGGGTAAGGTCAAATTGTGGATTAGTTTTTCGCACTTATATAAGGTACGCAGAACCTTATAAATATTTATTGACCTGTGTGTATAGTTTAGGAGGGGCTTATAACAAAATAAGGTAAAATAATAATATATTTATATAAAAAAAACATCTTAAAATTTTTTTGTTTTTTTTTTACAAAATTTTGTCTTTAATTTAAATCTTATTGTCATTTAATTATTAAAAAATAAACTAATCTTAAATTTAATATTTAGTTAATTTGTCCATGTTTAGAAAAATATTTCCTTATATATATTTTTTATCCCTTGAGTAATGTATTAACGTAATAATAACAAAATGTTAAAACTCCTGTGTATATTTTGCTCTTAACTTTTGCTGTATAGATGATCAAAATGTCAATTATGAAGCCAAAATTCCTGTCTATCTGGCTCAAAGTATTAACTATATTAATTTCTACAATCTAAAATATGAGAATCGAGCCAATGGTAAACATTTGTTAACGAGATCTAGGCTAGATAGGCTTATCAACTGTGTTTATAATTAAGCTTTATAGGCGAGAAACAAAAAAAATTATGAATCTCCAAATTCTAAATATTTAGACCCGCCTTTTTAATTTCTAATAATGGTCTAGGGGAGGCAGGACTTTGTTAACTATTTAACATTAATTTATATTTTTTATGGAATATAAAGCAATGAAAACATCATTAAGGTCAATAAATGATATTAATCCCACAGGTCTACAAAATGTAACTCAGGTCGCCGTCTTAAGCTGAGATTTTAAATTTCTCTTAATCACACTTGCTTCAATTTTTGCGCGACAAACTTATAGCTCATTGCAGATAGCGTCGCAATAATGCCAAAAAAAAGATGAAAAAAAAACTTAAGGTAGTCTTAGATTTTTGTAAAATTCATTTTAATATTATAATTATTTTACGATCTTGTATAAATATTTTGAAAAAAATTCCTAGGTTAGTATTTTATATAAAAAGATTTTTAAATATCTTTAAGTTTTTGGTCTGGAATAGTCAAACAGGGCCGTGATATTTCGGCTCGCCCAACATATTTTTCAAATTCCCGGCGTAGTTTTTGTTATTTTAGGCCAAGTATAGAAATTTTTTTGTCAATAATCTCTAATAAGTTATGGGCATATAAGGCTTGGAAATATAAAAGATGCAGAAATTGGTGAAAATAATACTTTTCTATTATTAAGCAATTCCAACATTGTAATTTTGGCCGATGTGACTTTAGCAATTTTTAAATAGGTGCCCCATCACAAGTATCGGCACATAACAATAGCTTGTTTGATTGGAAGGCTGCATTAGGTATAATAACGTTTATAAGAGGTAACTTTTTAATAAAAAGAGCCTAAATGAACCATCATAATTTAAAACTAAGTTTTTGAACATATATTTCAAGTCGAAAATTATTTAGCTAATGGGTCTTATACTAATTTTCAAAAGTATATCAATATTGGCGAAACTCAGTTGAAACAATATGGAACATAGCTTTTGTTTTTTTTAAACCTTCATTAAATAAGAATATTATTTCTAATTTGAGGTAAAAATATTGAGTGCAATTATTATTTATCAGATTTTTGATTTTGTCGGATTATTATAAAAGAAATGTTTTATAAAGTTTGAAAAATTTTATATATAAGCTAGAGTTTAAAAACAAGAAAATAATAAAAAATATATATAATAGTAAAACTGTTAAATTCAAACTTAAAAAAAATTTAACTGTGAAAAGCCTTGTAGAATAGCAAAATATTATGGATAACCTAAATGTAGAGGTTAGAGCTTGACATACTCAAAAATTTATTATTGAATTAGTTAATAAAAATCAAGTAAAATATATTCCTCTTATTTGAAAGAAAGATGCCAGAGACCGAAATTTAAGCTCAGTGAATTAAAAATATTTAAAATTAGCCTAGTAATAGTAGTAACAAAATTTTGTGATGTGAAAATAAGATAAAATAAAAAGAATGTGATTCAAAAAATTTCATTGATATATATGTTATAAAGGAAAAAAAGGGGGCAGATAAATAAAAAACAAAATATTACAAAATTGTGCAAATGGATTTATGAAACACGTGTAATATTTTTAAATACTGATGGTTGCGTGTTCATAACACCTTTGTTACGGATTGATTTTGCTTTGTGTCAAATAAAATGCAGTATGGATCAATTATATTAAATATAATAGAAAATAATTATTTGTTTTTTAACAACAAATCCAAGTCTATAGCTTTCAAATAGCAAAGTAGGAACTTTTAGGCGGCCCGTGAGGACCCCACAATACCATTCATTAGTGTTATTTTCTATCTAAGTGTTGCGTTTTGGATTTAAAAAATGGTGATATCATTTTACTAAAACTAAGTTTCTTAGCATCTTTTAGATGCAACCAAAATTTAGCTCCTATAACCTTACATTGACAAAATTGCCTTTTAATATTGTGATGTAAAAAACCTCATTTGCATTTGCGGTTTTATTAATACTACATTGTTCAATCATCTAGAATTATATATTTTTACAATACTAATATTAATTTAGTATCTACAACGGTTGCAACAGCAGGAGCCTATACAGTTTTACGTAACACATTTTTTTTTAAAAAATGAGATTTAAAATAAGAATAAAAATTGTTTCAGATTTATGGCTTAAGAAGCATTTGGAATTTTAAAAACTTAAATAGTCTATATTGCTTTAGGCACCTATACCAATGACATATCAAGTGTTTGAGGCTCGTACAGACATATACATAAAAAATGTTAAATTTATTAAATTACCAATAATTACTTATTTTATTAAAGAATTATTCTTTTTTATTAAATGTTAATTTATTGCTTATTTAAATATCAATTAATAGTACCCCATACACAATATTTATTTAAAAATCTATACTCCGATTTGTGGCTTCATTCTTGATCAGTTAAAGAATTGAAAATATTTTCAATAATTTTTAAATCTCGAGATACAGAATACATCGATAACAAGCTTAATATGAAGCAAGAAAAACGAAAATAAGACTAAAATTTATTATAAACAGCAGTTATAATCTAAATAAATTTTTCAAAATTTATGTTGACCTATAAAAAATTAAAATTTATACTTTTAGTTAAGGTGTTTTTAAAAAAGAGAATATTAAGATTAAGCCGCCATTTTACATTAGAAGAAATATAAACATTTTTTTAGACGTTAATATGTTATATGCCAAATTAGGCCGTCATGTTAGGCTTTTTAATGTTCTGAGCATAATTATTAAAATTAGCTATTGCTTATTCTAGATATTTAGCTAATATTTCAATAAAAATTAAATTTTTCCAATTGATAAATTTTGTTATTTGAAATAATAAAAATTACCACGTTTTTTTGATTTGGCTGTGGCTAATACAAATTTCAAAATTATAAAAAAAATGAAAAACAAAATTTAACGGCGAATATCAAAAAATAGGTTTGATGTAATTTGACCGTTTTAAATAAAAATTTTGTATTTAAAAAGTTATCTAAAACCAGTCTTAATAAGTTCAAAATAATAATAATTAACAATGTATAACGGATTTTATTTGTATATATATATTACACAAACAGTGTTAACATGATATATCAAAGAAGATGAAATAAAAATGTGTAAAAGACAGAAAAAAATATATCGAATTGAGAGTTAATACAAAAATTAACATTAAAATTGTAGGGTGCCTTTTTTAAGGTCAAGGTTAAAAAATTGTTATAGTAATTAATATGTAGTAAAAGCAATTAATCAATATCTAACATTAAGTTTCACGGCATTAATATTTTAACCTTGAGTTTCCATGACACCTCCCTTTTTAAGAAATTTTCCTAGCCGAAAAATTCAGTTAAAGATAAAATAAAAAATTTATGTTAATGACAAGTAAAAAAAATAAGGTTATAACAAAATAAATCCACCGCACACAAAAACTAATGTTATGTCAATAAAAGGAGCACCGCTCGAATATAGAAAAATTGAATAATTTAAAATTGATATATGGTTATGCTTGGTGCAAATTGAGTGTGAGATCTAATTTTTTGGTCTAATGTAATTGCTGATCTGAGTAATTAATTTGATTCCATCCTTGTTAACGACTCGAGTACTCTGTCTAACGTCAAATCCGATGGTGTTGGAGACACCGTATTCGTTGCTATCGTAACTATATCTGATGTCGCCTCTGCTGTTTGTCGTGCCTGAGGAACTCGGGTGTCCTGCATGGGCCATAATTCCCATTGTATTCTTCCGGTCGGGTGTATAGTAATTAAGAACTGAGTTTTATCCCTCCTCCGCCTCTGAAAAGGACGTAGGCGTAACTCCAACTTGAACCATGAGCCAAAGAGTCTCATTACTATATCATAAATAAAGTCTATATTATTGACGAATTTAAATAGCCTTATGACGGCATCTATGAAATTCTCCATTAATATTTATGTTAGGCAATACTTATTAAAATATGAACAATTTGAAAAATTTTTTATGTTGACCATCGTGGCCTGATATGGCCTTTATGCCTTCTTAATTTTTGCTTGTTCTCATCTTCAATACATACCACTTTATCGCCATCGTAACCCACTATTTTTCCTGGCAACCATTTGGGTCTCTTCTTATTATGTGATAGATACCAAACACAACCTTTTAATGCATTTTTATTATTGCCTTCTGTTAAGCCCTCTGAGACAATATCATTATCAATTACGCTATTAATCAAACTAATCTCTCGTCCCAGGCGGTACGGGAACCAAATATAACGGATTTTATTTGTATATATATATTACACAAACAGTGTTAACATGATATATCAAAGAAGATGAAATAAAAATGTGTAAAAGACAGAAAAAAATATATGTAGAGCAATTAATCAATATCTAACATTAAGTTTTCACGACATTAATATTTTAACCTTGAGTTTCCATGACACAATGTTAAATGCAATTATTAAATAATA
Source organism: Acutogordius australiensis (assembly GCA_030555515.1). NCBI lineage: Eukaryota > Metazoa > Nematomorpha > Gordioida > Gordea > Gordiidae > Acutogordius > Acutogordius australiensis. Next base: position 20,185,983 of record CM060243.1, read on the forward strand.
AAAAGACAGAATATATATTATATGTAAAATATGAAAGAAAGAAATAAAAAGTATTAATTTCCTAATTTTTTTTTACACCAACCATCTAAATGTTAATCAAAGAAGCTCAATTTTCTTTAAAAAATTTACTAGCCGCTGCCATCGCAAAAAAATAAGACTAAAAATATAAATAACTTTATCGCAAATTTAGTCAAAAAATACTTAAACATATTTAGTTTAAGCAGTGTTATATATAATGAATTAATTTTTTTATTAATTATTTAAATAATTGTAGAGTTACAATTATCTAAATATCATAATTTGAATTTGACTACTTTATTTTGCCAAGCCTTATACAGCCATAGTTAGAGGTTCTACCTCAAAAATTTAATCCATTATTAATTTATAAATAAACAAGGATGCATACATATACATTTGCCCTTGATTTTAGTCATAACGAGTAATCAAATATTCTTATAAATATAATTTTGAGTTCATACAGATATACATGCGCAAATAACAAAATTTATTTACATTAAAATATACCTAGATGCCAATTTAAACCATGAAAAAAAATTCTTAAACAGTCTTTATGATTGGCAGAGCCCTCAATAAATATTTGAATTGTTTCAGTTGACGAATATATAAATTTATTTTTACTATAGAAACTAAAAGTCTCCCAAATCTGGTTGAAGCCTCAAGGTCAGAAGGTTTATCTGTAACGCAAGAACAAGTTAATAGACCTAATACGATAAATAATAATCCCTCCATTGCCCGATCCATAAGTGTGCCAGCTCAGCTAGGAGCTGCAGGTTTTATTTAGAGATATTTGAAGATACGAGAATTAATTTGTCAAAAATAATAGGTTTTAGTTAATTTTTAGCGGATATCTTATACAATTAAATTTGGAATTATATCGTGCGGCATTAATCGACAATTAGGATGTTTTTGCTTAAATTGGGTTTATTAATTGAGCCTTTATATAATGAAAAAGCACAAAAATATTAATGATTCTTACGCATATTGATATAAAGCTTCACAAAGTATTTAGTACCTTATGTATTACTTAAAAACCTTTAACATTTCTTGATATTTTGTCAAATATCTGTTGTGTTATAGTTTTAATGGTAAAGAACGCGCTATTAGCGAGCTAACTTGGCTAATATAACTCCGAATTTTGTTTTTTTTTTGTAAAAAATGTATAAAATTTTAAAAATTAACAAACAAAATTATAATTATGAAACACTAAAAAATATTTTTATAATTCTTAATTGCCATAAAAAAACATAAAACCTGGGGTGGGACAAATTCCAACAAGATTCATCCAAAACAAACTATTTTTTTTTTGCATTTTAGACCCACTTTGAGTTTGGCCAGCCATTAAATATGAAAGAAACGACTTCCCATATGTTAAACGGAATAAAACCGTCATTTCAAAAAAAAAATCGTTTAATTAATATTGAAAAATTGATAATTAGAAAGGCTGGCTGATATTTTCACAATATTTAAAAAAAATACCAAATTATGTTTTTTGATCTTTTTAAGATATGCCTAACCAATAATTTTTAAAAAACTTTTGTTTAAAAAAAAATTTTAATTTCCTACATTTTTCACACTGGTCACCATAATGTTAAATATGTGCGCTTAATTTTTGTTTATCAAAACTTTTTTTTTCACTAGCCGTAGCCAAAGGCATGTATCTATATTGTAAAATCAAACATTATCCCGACCGAAAATTTGAATTTGTCGTAATTTCTTATTTAATTAAAAATGTTTTTCATGATAAATACTTTTTCATACATGTCATAGAAGCAGCTTAAATAAAAAGGCTTGCTATGTTTTAGGAATATGAGTTTGTGAAATAAATAAGATGGTTAAATTTAAAATTCCTTAAAAGTGTTTTTATATTAATTTTTTGAGAATCAAGCTGGCGTGTCTCACCCCCAGATGTCAGATTTTTCAGGGTTAAATTGTAAAAATATAATTAAATAAGAATTTTTAATAGAAACGTTTAGTAGGAAGTGTTCAATAACAATTTTTTTACATATGTAGGTGGAGCCTTAGCTGCGACAGCCGCAGGCGAGGTTGTCCTAACAGGGGCAAGTTTCTCACTTGGTGTTTCTGCATCAGCAATTATAAGCGCAACTTTGGCCGTGGTAGGGCTAACGAATTCTGTTTGGAATGGATTTGCCTCTACAAGTATAAACCTATTTAAATCAAAACAATGTTAACTTCATCTTAATAAAATTGAATTTTTCTGGGATTTATGTAAAACTGATATCAAATTTGTCTACCGTCTAGTTTTGTGCATATAATTTAATCAAAGTCGTTAAATATGCAAAAAGCCCCCAAACTTTCTAAATTTGTTTAGCCTTCGTTTAAATATCATCTTAAATATTTTTTTATTGAAAATTAATATTCTGTCCTCTTCAGGCCAAGTTTATATTAATTTTCCAAAAAATGAGTTATAAAATCACACGAATCATGGTAATAAGGCATCAGTTGATTCTTCGGTTGTGTTTGACTGGTGTGACATAAGGCGCTCAAAGCACGCTTCAAGACTTGCAGAAAAATTAAAAAAAATTAAAATAAAACAAATTTTATACATATATAAATAGATTTTATTTAAGAGAAAACCAGCATTAATATATCATAATAATAATTAACAATGTTAAATGTAATTAATGAATTATAAACAGGAAATATATTGTATGTAATATATGAAAGAAGTAATTAAAATAAAATATTATATATACTTTTTTTTAGAATCCTCTGGCCATGTATTAATAAGAAAATAATTATTTTTCGAAATTTCTATTGAAATTTTTTGCCTTATGCCAAAACTCGGTAAAATAAAATCATTTTTCATTAGTTTACCAATTTGTTTAAAAATTTTCAAGGCTTTAAGACCAAAAGATTCAGAAGTTGTGGCAACAATTGGTATAAAAATATTATCGAAATTTAAAAAACAATATTCTCTTGTCCAAAATTTCAACATTTAATTGATTGGACTTCGCCGGGGGCGCAAGTCCGTTTTGTTCTGTTTGACCCGAAATTATAAATATGGCCGAATAAATTTTTTTAAAAAATAACCTTATTAATTTATCGTGTGTAAATTAGATTGTCAATTTTAACCTTCCTAACAAGAACTAAAATATATCGAACCGCCCGACCCGAATAATTTTTACCAGCTATGGCTCGACTTTCAGGCAGACCAGCGCCTGGGTGAGATTTTGCGTCTCGACATTAAATCTCTATTTTACATCCCCTTTTCCATCATTTGTAATTGAACCTCATAAAACATCTTTATATTTGTTCAATAAAATATTTCTGTTATATTTGAAACAAAAAATCAATATTTTTGTAGTATTTTCTATTTAACTGAATCTTTTTTATAATAATTGTAAAATTTTTTGATTTTGACATTTAAAGATTTTAAATTAGTTACATTAAAACTGTTCAATGGTAAGGAATCATACTGTGATGGGTATTTTAAAATAAACACGTTTTTGCCACAAGCACCTAAATAAAATAGTTGTTTGAAAATTTTAATAATTGAAAAATTTAACAATAAATGTTACCTTTTCTAGTCTACCAAAAGTCGATTTTGTAGCAATTTAGGCAATTTTTAGCTACTACAGTAAATAGGAATTAGGTAAAACTATTCTTTTATGCTAAAAAGGGGACATTTTTAAATTTTTACAAAAAAATTAAAAATGGTCATTTGTGGAGGACTTTAGTTAAGAAAAAAACTAAGTGAGCAAATTTTTTCTACAAATTGGTATCTCACGGCTCACAGCATAGCCCCTTATTTATTCTGATATATAATTTAATGAATAAACAATATAATAAATATTTTGATTTTTAGGTTTAAGGACGTTGCCCCAAGGTATAGTAATTTATTCACATATCGAAAATACATTTAATTTAGGCCGCCGGATATAATGATCAATATTTTAACCCGATACTTATAAGTTACCTCTAATTTTAATTTTTTATTTTTAGAAATTAACTTTTTATGAGTAAACGTTTTTTTGTTTGATATATATAATAA
>CM060243.1:20190215-20300333 GCA_030555515.1 Acutogordius australiensis
TTCTATAAAAATAAGAACAATTAAAACATAAGAATATTATATTGGGAATTAGAATTGATAAGCCACAAAAAATATTTTTAACATTGAAATTTATAAAAATAGATAACATTTTTGGAAATAGAAAGAAATGTTTTTTACCAAGGTTTTTTAGTTTTTTGTTAAAGCGTCATAAGTCAATTTATAATTAATTTGTTTATAAGTTCTTTTTTGCCTTGGGTTTCTAAATAAATTAGCCGTTTATGCAAAATTTAGATATTCATAAATTGCTGCCCCTAAAAAACTAGAAATGACTAACATTTAAACCCTCAATTTCAGCCCTTTCTTTGGCTTGACAAAATATTTATTTATCTGGCCAGACGTTTATATGTTAGTTATGAAACAGGTTTTTTAATTTCCCTTATAATTATATTATTATTCTTCCTGATAACAGCGGCTAAAATTTCCAATTAAACTTTTAAAAAAACAATTATCCAAAAATTATTGTTATTGCTTAATATTTTTTTATCTTTTGAGGTCGAACGACCTTGAGCACATGTAAACATGGTTGTGTTCTACACTAAAAAGTTCAGCGGCGTTGATTCTCAGTAGTAGTTGGATGGGCTGACGGTCATTAAATTCTAAAGCAGGTCCATTTTGCTGAGAGGCTACGCCTAAAAACCTAGGTCTGCGTGTTTTATTTAACCCTGCGGGGCCTGCTGTGAATTTAAAAGTGGCAAAGCCCTAACGGATTAGCCGTTTATAGGGAAAAGGTCTAGAGAAAACTCTTTTACCTCAGGTTTTATCTTCCTTTTAATGCACCCAAAACTATGCTTAAATGTTTTACATGCAATTTCTATTATCGTCTTTTTAAAGTCTTGATAATGTCAATTCTTACCCCATGATTGAAAAATCTATTCACGGTAGTTGGAAAAGATCCTTTTTTATTGCTTATTTTTTTTTAACCTTATAACTTATTTTATCGATTTATGCCAATAATTTACCAATTTGTTTTTATCTCATTCTATGACCTAAATTAAGATTTCTGACATCAAATGTTACAGATTGCCACTCCGTGGTTAGCTAAGACATGAATTCGGTCTTTAATACCGAATATGCTTATAGAAAGAGCAAAATCAACATCATTTTTTATCTTTATTAAAACTAATTTCAACCCCTGTAAATGCGATTAAAAAAGTTGTTAAAAACCCCTTCGTTTTATTTAATTCAATCTGGGACTGTTTATTAGTCTCCAGGTAAGAGTAATTCAGTATTAACATTGAACATTTTTTAAATTTGAAAAAAAGGCAGAAATTTTTTTTTAGCTAGCCCTTCTTAAACCACATTAGCTTAAAAATTAAAATTCGTAAAAACGTTTGAATATTTCTATTTTAAATAAATTTAATTATATAATACATCCGTTGATTTTGATTTCCAAATCAATTTTACACAAAATAGATTATAAAAGCCAAAATATTTTTTAGAATTTATGCATTTTGTTCATATAGATACAGAAGGTAAGTACCTTTTTTAACAATTATTTTTACCGAAATATTAAATCGTGTTAATGCGTAAGTGAACTGGTATTTAAATTTCCCCGATTAGATGGCACGTATTGTTTAAAATATTAATATATTTCACAAAATTTTGTTTGTCAAGCCTAGCTACAGAACCTAATTAATACGTTCAATTAGATGGGAAAATTCTCTTTTTTTTAAAATATTGTGTCAATTTAATTTTTAAAATTAAATTTTTATTTTCATAAAAGTTTTCTATTAGAGGGTATTTTCAGTAATAATTATGGCAACGTTTTGTTAAAATAAATCATAATTAAATTAAAAAATTAATTTTTTATGAATAGTTGTTAATTTGATATCAAAATTTTTATTTTTTATTTTATTTTAGATAGACAAAAACTTTTTTGCTCATAGTAATATTTTTTCCTTTATAAATTAACATTTATAGGATTTATGTGCTACCCTCCCCCTTTTACAGCAGATCAGCCCCAGATAAAACTCAAAAAAATTTAAGGAAAGTGACAATAACTAAGGTTGGTCTTTTATTTTTTTATTTTAACTTACAAAAATTATAAAGATTGAATCCATTCCATAATTTATACTGCGCTTTTAATACTTAATATATTCATCAGTTGACAGGGTGCGATTTGCATTCAAAGGACAAAACTTATATAGTAATTATTAAATGAATAATTATTAATTCTCACGCATATTTGTAAATTTGTGAAAACAATCGTCCATTGAGTTTCGCCATTAATAAAAGGTTTTTGTTATTATTAAAGTTAATATTCTTAATAAATAAAAATTTCGTAATAAATAGAAAAAATGTAATACTTAGCATATATAATTGTATTTATGATTAGAGTTTCGTAGACTACACAGGTCAACAAATATTAATGTCACAAAAAATTAGTTTATCAAAAACATATAAAAGCATCCCCTGATGGCCTTATCTAGTTTTTCGTTTAATTTTTCCGCCTTCAGCTCTTTAGATCCGTCCTTTATAAATTGCCTTTTTTGACCAAATTGACAGATTTTGCGACCTCGAGAATACCCTAAAAAGAAATAATTATAGAAATCCCTTGTTATTTATATTTATCATATCAAATATTCAGAAATAAAGTATTCAGTATATCAAGCTCTTACATTAGCATTTAGATGATACAGAATGTTTCGCATACAAACTTAAATACGACACGAAACATCATCGGCATTTAATAAAAATATTATCTGAAGTTTGAATTTAACAGTTTAGTTGTGAATATGCAAAAAAATTATATTTATTTTTGTTTTTGAATTTTTTTGTTTTTCCGACTTTCTAAAATATTTAATGTTTATAGCTGACTTAATAAGTTTGATTTAAAAAAAAGGTAAACGAATTCGAAAATCTCTAAGATGGCAGGCTTCAACACTGTAGTTAGCTCATAACTCTCAAAAATTTGTAGACCTGTGTTATACAGGTCTGCGATATATGAGTTAACTGCAGGACTAGACTTGCTATTTTAAAGATTTTAAAATTATTTTTTCCTAATCAAATTTTGTAAGCCAGCGACTGAAAACATAGAAGATTCAACAACAAAAATATGTTGAAATTTTTTTTTTAATTAAAAGCAACCCCTAAATGTTATTTTTATTTCAAAACTAATATATCTCATGTCCTATTAAGATTGGGGTGCCAAATATTTTGTATAACCTAATTATATATGTAAAAGCTGGATATACTAAAAGATTTTATTTCCATTACACAGGTCCACAAATATCAAAGTTTTGTGCAATAAGTTTATGAAACATATAAGCATATATTCCCATAGTGGCCTTATCTCATATATATTTTTCGTTTTTCGTAGTTTCTTCCGCTTTCGGCTCCTGAGATCCGTCCATATCAAAAAAATGACCTTTTGACCAAAGTGACAAATTTTGCGACCTCGAGAAAGAAAAATTTAAGAATCATTTTTTATACAAAATCCCTTGTATCTTATATTTATTTATCATATCAATTAATGAGAAATAGAATTTTTTATTTTATCAAGCTCTTACATCAGCATTTAGATAATACAGAATATTTTGCATCCAAATTTATATACGACACTAAATATCATTTCTACTAATAATATTATTTGAATTGAATTTAACAGTTAAGCTATTGAATATGCATAAAAAATTAATTATTTTTGTTTCTGGATCTTTTTTGTTTGTTTTTTTTTGACATTTTATAAAGTTTGATTAGAAAAAATGGTGATGAATTTGAAAATCTCATAGATGGCAGGCTCTGTAGTTGGCTTATAACTCTCAAAAATCCGTTGACCCGTGTAATACAGGTCTGTAATATATGAGACTTCAGAGACTAGACTTGCTATTTATAGATTCAGGATAGCAGGTTTGATCTCTGTAGTTAGCTAATAACTCTCAAAAATTTGTTGATCTGTGTTAATTAAGCTAAAAAATATCAGTCGCAGGTGATTGAAAAAAAAATCTTAAATTTTTTTTTCTTTAAGGTATTCTGGACGTCGCAAAATCCGTCATTTTGATCAAATTTGGCCATTTTTTGATATATTCCTAAATTATAGCCGAAGTCTGAAGAAACTTTGGATAACGGAAAACATATTTGAAATAAGACCAGGTTTCCCTGGTGTCATATATTTCATTTCAGTCATTGATTTTTCTACCCGAAATAAAAACCTATTTTACTAACAAAGGCCTATTTCGTGATTAATACACATGATTCAATGATAAACACCTATTTCAAAATTAATAAAGGCCTATTGCGTTTTTCGCGGACTTTTGTTATTAATAAACATGATTGCTTTTTAAAACTTTGTTATTTTAGAATTTAATTTCGTATTAATAAAGCAATTTCGTAATTCATACATATTTTCTTATTTAATAATATTAATATTTTTAATTTTTTAAGGAGAAAATCAAGTTTTAAAGCTAGCATTATTATCGAAAATTATATTAGTTAATTGTAGATTTTTAACAAAATTTGATAGGAAAATATTAAAAACTTTTAGACCAGTTATCTAATTTGTTCTTATTCTATTGGGATACATAAGATATAAAATTTAGCAAAGTTTTAAGAAGTTTTTTGTAATTTGGTTCATTGTTATAAACTGATTAAATTTTCTTGGAATAATTAGCAATATGAACGCCCCTTGAATTTTAATAAAGTTTTAGTATGCCTGCTTCGTGGCAATGTTCGATATAGCCCTAGTCTTAAATCTTGTATGATCTTTTTAACGAATAATAAAATCTAAGACTGGAAATCGGATAACTCCATGTTTTTGCATCTTATATATAATATTTCAATAATAGGTCAGCCTGATCGATAAAATAGGTGAAAGGATAAGCCTTAATATGTTTGGTAGAGTATCCTCTCAGTTATAAAACTCCTTGCTGACTTGAAGGAAAAAAACCTTAAGATCCTGGTATTTAAATTGAAAAATTCTTAGTTTTTTTGAATGCATGGGGGGGGGGGGGGGGGGGATAACTTATATAAGATGGGCCTAGGAAATTTGTTTAATTGGTTAATGCAGCCGTCAACCTCAATAAATTTTTTTCTTATAAAATCTATACATTTTCTGATTTTGTTGACTGAACCCAACAATTCATAAAAATTATATTAAGGATTTGTGACATAAGGGTAAACCGACTGCCGTTAAATTTTATATTAAGTTATGGTAGTTCAAATCCATTTGGATAACCCGATATAAACAAATACGAAAAGTAGGTCTAAAAATTTTTGGTAGTCTACCCTATACAATTAATTAACTTTAAATAACAGTTTGTTTACATAAATTTATTAAATTTATAAATTAGAATTTACGTACTTAAGAAATAGCTTTATTAATAACGATAGGAAAAGAAATAAACCTTTATTAATTACGAAATAGATGTTTAGTAAATAATAGGGCTTGGCATTTAAAATTAAAAGCATTTTATTTTTGTTGGTTTTTTGTCAGTTGTTTTTTTTTGGTATTTTTTGACTTTTTTGTAACAATTTTTGAAATCAATTTTTATTTTTGACAACAATTTTTGTCTATATATTTGACCTTATAATTAACCATAATTGTTGCTTATTATATTTTATTTTTTTACAAAAAAAGATCACACTAATTTTTTAAATCTCGGCGCCACCTAACCTTGAGTTTAATTTTATTGTTCAAATTTTTATAATAGGCAGCTATCTACATGTTGTCCAAAATTTATATATGCTTATGATATTTATTGAGTCTATTAATAATATAGAAAACCAATTATATGTCTATTAACCACTTAATTACAAATTTTTAAATTTGTTTTCAAAAGCAATTAAAAAACCTCCGTTAGAAATAACTATGCCATTTTTTGTTTTTACTAAAATAAATACTGTTCCCTATTTGATTATTATTTTGACCATCTTTTAGTTTCTGACATGAATTTTATCACACCAGCCGATTTAACTGGACTACCATTAAAAAGTATGTGTCAAAACATCGCATCTTAAACCATGGAAATTAAATCAATTACTCATATTTATTCTATATAATAATCTAGCATTAGCAACCACGAGCTTTCTAATAGAATAATAAGTATAGGTTTTTAGAAAAAATTTATAAAAGGAGGCTATTTTACATTGGTGGACATTTGTTATTTTACAAGAAAACTTTAAGGATAACATCAAAATTTGAACACATGATAAACAAATATGTATACGCTTATGTATTAAATTAAATGATGGCTATAAAAAAATATGAATATAAATAAATAATTTACGAAGGCCATTTTATAAAATTAAAATATACCAAATATAGAAAAATGTATATATGTAATTAAAAAATAAATTGTTTTATAAAATAATTTTTAAATATATGATATAAAATAGTAAATAAAAATATTTTAATAATTTTTATGGATGTATAAATAATAATAATATTTAGATAAGATTAATTACATATAACCACGATGTTGCATCTTCTTTTTTACCTGGGTGGCACTGTTGAGTCGACATGGACCCCAGTTCATTTCAAAAATATAATACATTAAATAAAACTTTGGCAACATTTTCTTAAATATAAAATAATAATAAAACTAGTAATTAAATTTGAACTTGTGGTCCAAGGACTCCACATGGTCAAATTTAATGTTAGAAAAATTTATCCTCAAATAATTACTAAGTATTCAATAAGTTTAAATGAAATATATAAGGATAACATAGGTTAGTTTTTAATAAAATTGCACACTATTTTATAATAATAAATAACGAAATATTGCATTTTAAAGGGTTAAAATTGTGTCTGTCGAAACCCTAAAGTAGCATTTGCGTTACCAATTTTTTACCCTACAACTCGCGGTGTTAAGCATTAAAATTTTGGTGTTAAAGCTAATGATTTGATTGTGCTTTAATGTTTCAAAGAATTATTGGTGTTTACAAATGCCATTTTTAAGTTGTGGGGAATTTTAGGCTCCTAATGAAATGCGAACAAAATTATTGAAATTAATTATTAATATTAAATAATTGTTATTTAATAAATTTTAAAGTTTTACACTATTTAATTAAATATTAATTATTTTCATACTTAACGTCACATAGTAAAATTAGCCAGTAAGAATAAAATGCCGCATTTTGTATAAATTTTTATTGTTATTGCAAATTTTGATATAATTAAACTATTTAACTTTAAAGATACCACTTATTGTTTTTATAGGTCCGACAATGCCTGAACCAATCCATGTTGAAAGATTAGGTTTTTATTTCTTTTAATTTAATTTTAACGCTACCGCTTAGGTAAATTTCCCTGTAAAAACAACTTGCTGTGGTGTAATCGGACCTGAATAAAAAATTTTATTCAAAATAATTTTTTATCCTGTTTAAATTGTGAGCCAAAAATATTTATAAATTTAACAAAAAAAAAATTATTTGCATTTAAACAATACAGAAGGATGTCTTAACATCGAATTTTTCATATATTGCAAATATTACTTTTAATTTCACAGCTCGACAAATTTTATATATTAGCTGACTGACACCACCTGCCATCTTAATGATTTTCAAATCCGTTTACTGTTTTTTCAACCATTTGTTATCTATAAACATTAATTTTAAAAAAACACAAAAAAATATTGAAAAAATTTTTATATATATAAAAATGCTAAGCTGTTAAATTCAAATTTTAAATAGTGTTTTTATTTTAAAACCCATATAATGTCTCATCCAATTTAGGTTAGGGTGCCAAATATTCTGTAAACCTAATTGTTGATGTAAGAGCTTGATATACTTAAATATTATCCTTATGAAAAATAGAAGTTACAGGTGATTTCAATAAATTATCATTTTTTTCTTTCCATTTTTACTCTTAGAATATTCTTGAAGTCGCAAAATCCGTCAATGTGGCCAAGTTCAGACAATTTTTTTGATTTTTATTTAAAATAGTTGGGTCTAGATTATATAGCAAAAATTGGAAAATAATAAAGAAAGTTCACATCATATAGATTATTTCGTTAGTGTCAAAATTATCGGTGATCACTAAGTTTGTCGACTTGTGTTAGTTTTAAATAATTGTTTGACAATAATACTTAAATACCTTTTTGTGTTCCTTTTATTTTTTCTAGACCCATATAACGGCAATCAAGCTAGTAGCTATTCACAAAATGGCAATAATATAAATGACCAAGATTCGGACACGATAAGCAATGGAGGAGATGGAAGTGAGATAATTGATATCGATTGCGTCTCTTCCTCAGACGACGGGGGACAGAGCCTTTCAGGTCATCCGGCAAACTCTGCAAATGAGAATCTCCAAAATATTCATGAAGACAGCGTTAATTTCGATGAAGATAGTCTCGAAGCACAACAGATGCAAGGGCAGCCACGTAATTATTTCTAATGTAGTTTACGACGCACAAAAGATTATTTAAAAAAATTACGATTTGAGTCGTCAATAAATTAGTCTGCCTTGTGATAGTATCGACGATTAAAAATTTTGAATACCAGTCATTTTTATTTGTTCCTATTTGTGGTTACTATATTGGCCACGTTTTTGCCATATTTTCAAGTTTCTCAAATATAGAGGATATAAAAGGTATCAGGAAAACTGGAACCCCTATTGCTCTAAAGTTATAACGTAAATATAACAGTCCTGAAAGCTCCAAAGCCCGGTAGCATTAGTTTTTCTCTTGGAGTTATCTAAAATGATTGTCAATTCAAATAGGGGATTCAGCCTACAAATGTTTTTACTACGAAACCATAGTTTTTTAGGTAAATTTATAAATTATTGATGGATGAAACATTAGAGTTTAGTATTATTGTTAAATCAAATATAAATTTGTCAATATTAAGCCCTAAAACAATTTTGTTTTGACTAATAAATTTTTAAATGTCAAATCTCAAATTAAGACAATAAACTTGAGGAAATGCAAATAATTTAAAATACCTTGAATTTATATTATTTTATTGGTGGGGCGTCTGTGTTAGTAATCTTTATATATTTTCAATTAGGATTTATTACTACTTTATTAATTAAATTTGATTTCTCATTATTAAGCCTTCTAGTGTCACCTATCTGTGGCAAATGTCTATAATTTGACTCATATAAACTTTTTCATTTTTTTTGTTTTTAACCTTATTTTTATTAAATTTTGGCAAATTTTGTTAATATGAAGCCTGCTAAGGTCAATGTCACCTGAATGTCGCAAATTTTTATAATTTAACATTGAATAAATATTTTCGATTTTTTGTTCGGGCTGCCATATATGAGGAATTTTTGTGAAAATTATGTAGTTTTAAGCAACTAGTGACATTTCCGAATTGTCGCAAATGCCATTATTTAAATTTTAAAAAACTTTTTGAGTCTAATTTGTTTTTAACCTTATTTATTAATAAATTTTGGCAAATTTGTTAATATAAGCCTGCTGAGTCAATGTCACCTGATTTTTTTCCGACTGCCATATATGAGTATTTTTGTAAAATTTTTTAGTTTTAAGCAACTAGTGACATTTCCGAATTGTCCAAATGCCATTATTTAAATTTTGAAAAAACTTTTCGAGTTTTTTTGTTTTTAGCCTATATTTATTAATAAATTTTGGCAAACTTGTTAATATGAAGCCTGCTGTATGTCACCTGAATGTCGCAATTTTATAATTTTACATTGAATAAATATTTTCGATTTTTTTGTTCGGGCTGCCATAAATGAGTAATTTTTGTGAAAATTTTTTAGTTTTGGGCAATTAGTGACATTTCCGAATTGTCGCAAATGCCATTATTTCAATTTTGAAAAAATTTTTTCGAGTTTTTTGGTTTTTAACCTTATTTATTAATTAATTTTGGCAAATTTTGTTAATATGAAGCCTGCCGAAATGTCACCTGAATGTCGCAAATTTTTATAATTTAACATTGAATAAATATTTTATATTTTATTTTGTTCGGGATGAGTAATTTTTATAAAAAATTTTTAGATTGACATATTGATTAATAAAATCCAAATTTCTTTTAGCTTGTAATAAAAAAATTTCGTGGGCTGGCCGGAACATTTAAAAAATTCCGGCTGGACCAGATAGCAGATTGGGGGGGGGGGGGGGGACGGGGGGCAAGCAAATATATTAATAAGTAATCAATCGAGCTAGAAAATCGAAAAAATACCTTCAATATTGAATCATTCGCACAAGATTAAAAATTAATAATTTTACCAAAAAAACTAATTATATTTTACCACAAGAAAAAAATTTAATATAAAATTAGTTTTATAATACATAAATCATCTGCGACAATTTGGACATTATCATAAGAATTAAAATTGGAATATTTTTACTAAAAAAACTGAAAAAACATCGAAAATACCTTTATAATGCATAAATCCATTTGCAACAATTTGTTCATAAGTTAAAAAATGGATTAATTTTACCGAATAACACTTATTTTACAGCAAGAAAAAAATCGATATAAAATTAGTTTACAATACATAAATGCATCTGCGACAATTTGTGGCATTATCACAAGAATTAAAAATGGAATATTTTTACTAAAAAAACTACCAATATTTACCGCACGAAAAAAAAATCGAAAATACGCTTTATAATGCATAAATCGCATTTGCGACGATTTGGTGACATTATCACAAGTGAAAAAATGGATTAATTTTACTCAAATAACTGCTTATATTTTACAGCAAGAAAAAAAAATCGAAAAAAAATTAGTTTTATAATGTATAAAATGCATTTGCGACAAATTTAGTGACACCGTTAGCAGACACAAATTTGATAAAAATTACCATAATTTAATAAATACAAGTTGTACAAATCGTCTAATAAAAATTACCACCAAATACATAAATTATCGACTAGAATTCTATGTAGACATTAAGTTAATTATTTAGTTAGTTTATATCAAGTATCATAAAAAACTAAAAAAAAACAAAATTAATAACATTATAAATGTGAGATATTTGCATAATCAGCTGCTTTCATTTATTTACAACTTTATTTTTATAAAAAATGAGTTTGGACAAAAAAAATACACAATTCCAACATTTCCAATGGGCTAATGTTAATTTTAAACTCCCGGGAAAAAACCCCGAGTTTAAAAACGAAAACCGGGCGGTTTTTGAGGGTTTTTAAACGGAGTTCACCTAACTCCCGGTGAAAAATATATTTGAGTTCGTCCGGAACCGAAAGTTTGACATCCTAGTTACTATATCCTTATAGCCGGTTTTTGCCATATTTTTAAATTTTAAAACAATTAATGATTATCAAACAACTCATCGGACAATCAGTTTCTAACTAAATCTAGTTATAAAATTTAAAGTTAATTACTGAATAATGTTATCGACTAAGGTATGAGCTCTAATATCGCCGAGTATACTTAAAAAAAGTTCTTCTGACATTGGAGGGTAATTTTCTAAAATGTGGTAGCATTTAAATATATTCACACTAAAATATGTTTAAAAGGACCATTGCGTGGCGCATCTTAATTTATAAATTATTGAGCATGAAGCATTAGATAGCTAATTATTGTTAATTATATTTGAATTTATTGCGCAAAAACGATAAAACAATTTATTTTGGTCAATAACAATTTAAATAAATAACTGATATCAATAACGATTTGATTACTTCAATATAATGATTACTTTTAAAGTAATCATTATCATTACAACTACTTTACTAAAAAATGTAATTAATTACCATTACAATTACTTTATAAAAAATGTAATTGATTACTAATTACTAATTACTATGAGAGTAATTAGTAATTGTAATTTAATTACAAGTAATCATTACTTGCCCATCCCTGATTTGGACCAATAAAGCCAAAACAATATTAGTAATTTTAGATCTATAATATTCTAGCAATAAAAGCAATAAAATTTGTACAATTTTTATATGAATTTTTCAATTGGTGGTTTTGACAAATTGGTCTTAGCCATATTTGAAAAAAACATAATATCTGAAAAATGTGTACAGAAAGTGTTTGGTGTTTTAAAAATAATATTGGTTTAATGTTAAAAATTTGGGAATCATAACATATTGTAAAATTTTGACTTATTAAAAAACAATTGCATTTGAAACGCGCCCAAATTTAAAAAATCTAAAAAAAAAATCAGGTTTTAAAATATTCGACGGCATGGTGAATGAATTAAAAAAATTTAATTTATTACTGGTCTTTCATTCTAAAATTAATCGTATTTGAATATACCTTACCTAGCGGGTCATGCAATCGAAGAATGGGCCGATCCAGTCAATCTTGAATTTGAAGATGTTCAAATAGGTATTAAACGATAATTACGTTTGTTTTTTCAAGTTATTAAAAATGAGTGTCAAAATGAGGAACAAACATTTTTAGCTAATCAAAATTTTCCAATGAAAGTTACAATATTAATTAATAAACAATTATATCGAGCTTTTTGTTACTATAAATATTTTTGAAATTATAGAAGGTGTTCCCCCAAGGATTATGCAAAGTAACTGATCATTTATCTGCAGTGCAGTTTAATTGTTTGTTAGGTTATAATTATTATCAGGGCCGTACCAGGTTCAAGCGCCCCTAGGCAAAAAAAATAAGGCGCCCCTTATTTATTATATAGAAAGAACAAGAGGTAACAATAAAAATAATTTTTTTTAATATTAATATTGAAATATGATGCATGGTAAAAATCTTGTATAATTAGAAAATATATGATAAAATAGATTCTAAACAATGCATAATAGTAAAATCAAAATAAAAATTAGCGCCCTCAGCAAATGTCTGACCCATGAGATAGGCTGGTACGGCCCTGATTATTATTCACATGAGACTCTGATATTTTGAAATATATAAGACTTGATAATAAAAATTGAGAACTTAAATTTGATCCTAAAATAATTGATGCATAAAGACTGTTTAAATTAAACAAAGTTGGCACCCAGGTCTGCTTAGCCCCGTGACCCACCGCCCCCCCCCCCCCTTCCTTCTCATATTTTTGGCAGAACCAATAATTTCTATCTCATTATTTGCTTCTTTTAGCAATTTTAACTCTGAACTAAAATTGACAAAGTATTATTACTAAGTATAACATCAGCCCTGTTTTTAATTGATAATTTCATAGCAAACAATTTATAGTTTTTAATATAAAAAATGTTTATTGGGCCCCCAAAAAAGGCCTTAACCGATGGGGCCGAGTCGGAATAGCTCAACTCGGTGTAAACATTAATGTGAGGATTGACCTCGAGCGCATAAACTTTAATGTGTTCTACACTCAAAGCAGCTTTGAGCAGGGTTAGTAGCTATATGGATAACCACCAACGAATTCCAAACTCGATTTTCTGTGGAGGCCTAAAACTTTAAAAGCTATAAGGGGCAAAGCTCTGACTAGTAAGCTATATTCTTATGACGAAAAGGTCTGGAGGAAACTCCCATACACAGGTTTATAAGTTGATATCCTCCCGCCCTCGGTAATGCTTATAGCCTTGCGAAAATGTATTTGTATTTTTGAGGTGGCGTCCTAGCTTGCATGATTTTTTACTTGTAATATATTTTAATGATTTTTTTTTCACATATCTAAAATTATTTATTTTATTGATATTTTAATAAATAAAATATGAATTATTTCAATTTATCGACTAATTATTTTCTTCTCTATGTTTAGACATGTTATATATGCGTTACGGTATTTAATTTATTAAATAAAATTGATAGAATTAGTGTGTGAAAGTTGAAAGATCGTCGCCTTAGGCTGCGGTTAATACTAATTTCAAAATTGTAAAAAATATTTTTTAAAACAAAAATTTTTAAGGGCGAATATTAAAAATTGAGAATTAATGTTTTTCATTTTAGGATATGCCTAACAAAAAAATTTAAAAAAAAAATTTTACACTAGCCACCTTGATGTTTTAATGCGCTCGATATTTTTTTCTTCTAACATTTTTTAGTTATAGCCGCAGCTTTACATATATATAGTTGGTTTTTGTTAGGGTAACTTTAGGGACGTGATACAGTCAGTTTTGTAAGGATTGGTGTCCGTTCAAACCTCCAAAAATAAATTTGACTTAGTGAAAAAATTAAAAGATATCAAATATTCTATTTCGGATTAACATATTATTTTTTATTCATGTTGGTTTAAATATTAAAGGTAATTTTTTTTTAATTCTTGTCACAAAACTTTGAAAGAGGATTAAACATTATATTAAAAATCTAGAGGTCTAGATTAATTCTAAAAATTTAATTAGCAGATTGGAAGTAAAGCTGAGTGTTTAAATATCAGTGTAAAATTGGGGCCGATAGCTTGGTTATAAGATCAATACAGACTGTACCTAGATGAAATAAAATGCAAGAAAAGGATTATTAAAAAATTCAAAATCACTATACATTTACATTCATAATGTAGCATATATCTTAACTATTAAAGTACTTTTTTACTAAAAACCAGTTGTTCAGCGACTTCACTATACCGCCTTTCAAAATATATTTATATGTATTATCTATTCTAGTTGCAAGTACGAATAGTCTAAGTATGAAAAATTATACAATTTTACAAACTTTACTTCTGAAAATTTTTAATTCATTAACATGCCTTATTAATTTTTAAATTGTCAAAATTTTTTTGATTTTATTTAGTATAAATTTGTTTGTTCTGAATATGTTATAGTTTCCAAGAATATGTTTTTTTAGTAATTTGTCAAATTGCTAAGTCAAAATTGGTACTTTCTGGTTAATGACTCAAGATCTAAAAATTAAAAACATGTTCGCCATAATTTGAATTTTAGAATTCTTATCTTTGAGAAAAACTAAATAATTAATATGCCTTTGGGTGTTCATAGCAATTTAGGCATTTAGAGACCTTTCGAACGTAACTTAGAGATTTTGGGACCCGAAAACCCGCCTGGTCCAATGTCGGCCAGCCCGAACAGGCTGGGCCTGAAAAAATTAAGAATTAGAAACTAAACCGGGTCAACTTTTTATATCCTATTTTGATTTAATTTTTTTAATTACCTTAACAAAGACCGATCGCATTGGCGTAGGAGGGAGGGGGGATGAACCCCCTCCCCCCCCCCCCAAGCATGCCATATCCCCACCCAAATTAAAAAAATTTAGTGCATATCCCCCCCCCCCCCCCCCAAACTAATATACCAATTAAATATAAAATTAAATTACATTTAAAATATGTAGCATTAATATAAAAGCATATTCCATTAATATTTGTTGTGTACTTGAATATAACCATTTTTATTATATAAATTCTTTACATAATTGTATCATTAATATAAAATATTATTGCATATAATATATCAATAATATAATTTTCTTTATACCATATATGTTTGTTTATATAAACATTATTTATAAAAGTCCTTAATGAATACTCAAATTTTAAAAAGCAAAATTAAGTAACAATCATAAGAATCAGTAGATTTCAAACTAAAACACTATGGCACGACTAAAGGTCGTGCCCGCACTATGCCGCCGAATGCATAAATTTTTTAACCCCCCCCCCCCCCCCCCTAAAATTTACAGCTTGCTACGCCCTTGATCACACGATGTTGTGATGTTGTACTTCTATATATTTTATTTTATTAATAAAGCTTGTAGTATGCAATTCGGGACGTATCTATAAAGTCGTTCAGGGCCTAAATTCAGTCCGGTTTATCTAGTGTCGATTCCTATCTAGGGCTTTTTGTGAAGGACATGGCCGGGTTTTTCATAAAGGTAACAAAAGGGACAAGCCTTACCCTGTTTTCATTTTGGTCACAAGGCCCCCCCCCCCTCAAGTGCTGATGGCTCATAATAATATGCTAGTTTTTAGAAAACATATCGAAAATGCTTTTACGACTTAGGGTTAAAATAATAAAAGTAATTTACCAAAATTTATGTCAAAAATTTTGTTTTTGTCTTTATAACTTTTTACATTGCGGTCCACATTTTCCAGAAATTATTACTCTTTTAAGAGTTTTGAATAGCCCGATGACTTACTTTGCTGCCCTTTTTAAGATAAGGTCTGTTTTTGACCTGCCCATTATGATTACAGCTGTATCTACTGAGAGTTTGGTGTTTTTGAGTATGTAAGTTGCTTGGCCGCCCTTCAAGTATTATACACCTTTTAACAAAAAATACATTTTTTTTTAAATTTAAAATTGTCTGTAAAAAATATATACAAATTAACTGCCTAAAGACTATTTTTGATATTATATTTAAGCTTTAACAAAATATTAATTAGGTTAAGACCTATGTTCCCGCCATACAATATATCATATTAGTGTAATTGAAATGTTTAAAGCATTTATACAAACTGTTTTTTTTTACATTTATATTTAGCGTCTGGTCGATTAGCCACAGGTTTCTTGTCTAATCTAATTCTTAACAATGGTTAAAACTAATTTTTAAAAAACTCTGGTTCTTTATGTCAAACTGGCTTTTTTATATTTAAATAACTAATTGAAACAAACCTCTTTAGGCATTTAGTTAGGTGTCTAAAGCTATATCCTACTTCAACTAACATAGTTAACCTGCTATTAACCTGGATATTTGTAGCATTGATTGCATTGCACGGATAAAAAAGAATTAAGCTATAATTTTTTGTCCTACAATAAAAAAGGGAAATTCATTAAAGCATATAATTGGTACCTATAGTACTAGTTGTTGAATTAGATTTAAATAATATATTTTATCTTATTAGTTGCTGATGCTATCCTTAATCGTAAAAAACTTCTGAATAATTATTTTAATAAAATATGTTCACAGGGTCATAAGAAGATTTCAAACAGGAAGGCAGCCCAGATTTTACCGCTTTTCCATACTTAATTTATTATACGGCTCGACAAATATCAAATTCTAAATAAGAAATACATCTGATGGCCTTATCTCATATATATTCTCCGTTTTGCGAAGTTTCCCTTTGGCTATTTTCTTAAAATATCGAAAAAATAGCCCTAAATTGACAGATTTACGACCTCAAGAATACCCTAAAGAAAACAATTTCAAGCATTTTATTATATTAAAATAACTTGTAACTTATTTTTTATCTAAAATAATAAAAAATAAAATTTTAAAACTTTATCAAGCTCTTACATCAACATTTAAATTGTTCAGAATATTTAGCACCCCAATCTAAATAGGACATTTAATTAAAGTTTAATTTTAGCAGTAAAAATATTTTTTGTTTTTGAATTTTTCCTATTTTTTTAAACTTTTTCAATGTTTATAGCTGGCTTACAAAATTTGTTTTGAAAAAACGGTAATTGTCGAAAATCCCTAGATGGCAGATTTGATCTCTAAAATTAGCCCATAACTCTCAAATTTGTTGACACGTGTTATGTCAAATAATTCTAATACTTTACTATTAAATATATTTTAGGCTATTAACAAAAATTGTGCCTTAATTTATGTAACTTTTAAATTCATATATAATCAAATTAAGATAGAGCTAAAAAATATACCATATTACAAGATACGTTATCGGTTTTTAACAAAAATATTAGTTAATAACAACTTAAGTTTTAACTTTGTGTTTATTTTTAAATTTGAAAATCAAGCTACATTAATCAATAATCAAAATTCTGATTATTTTCAAATTAAATTCAAGCCTTATAAAATCCAACAAGTTGAAAAATTTCTTGGATTAACTCTTAAAACATATATGTTAAATATACCTAACCAAATGAAAATAGAGATATGGCCTACCATTAGAATTAATATGGTCATCAATTTCTTCAAGTTGAACTACGAGATGAAGGCCTAATTAATTTGCTAGAGGTATTGCAATAATTAACCAAAAAACACAAAGCATTTATATTATTTGTTTAGAGGCGACGGACTCAGGTATAACATCACATTAAAAATTCGGAACCCAAAATCCTGTCTGGCCCCGGCCTGTTCAAAATTACGGGCAGGGCCAAAATTTAAAGGGGTTGGTTCTAATTTAGAATATGATAATTTTGTCACGGGCATTAATTATCTCCTTGATTCCTTATTGCTTTTAGGAACAAATTTATTTTTTTAGGTTATTAGGAAACTGTTGATTGATAAATATTATAGGAAAAAATTTGTAGCTTGCGATTTTTCGGGTAATGACCAGGCTGAGGCAAGCTTAACTATCGGTGGGCAGAGCCGCATTATCCGGCTCGATTTAAACTAATCACATATATATTGACTTAAGCTAAGGAAATTGTAAATAAATATACTTAAACGAGTTCAAATTTTTAATTTGACAATTCTTAAATTAAACTAATTATTATTTTACCTGAATTGAAGCTGTCAAATTTTTGTTATTAATAAATACATATTTAATATGTATCGCCTGTATCCGTGATTGCTAAACGATATAAATTTTTACTATTTTATATTTGACACAATTCGTAAAAAAAAGTTATTCAAAGTCATCAAACAATGCTACTTCATAATAAATTTAATATCAGAGATTAAAGTACCATTATATACATGTGCAATATAAGAAGCTTTATTACGGCAATTTATGCATTTTTATTTAAAGCTTTTAATCATTCAAAAATGCAACTTTCAGTAGCCCTTTGAATTTATAAAACATTACCACAAAACATCATATCGATATATCTTGTCTGTACTTATCACAAAAAAACAAAAATAGATATGTTGATTTTTTTAAGTGTAAAATCTCAATCTCTTGCTAGGGAAATAAGACGCTAGGAGATTCAATGACTGTATATTTTTTACGCATTCATTTTTTTTTCTAAAAGTAATTGTACAATGTTATCTGTCGATATGTGCTATTGCATATTTGCTATTGCATATGCGCAAATAACGCCTATTTATTATTATATGTCATTTATTGCCCTTTCTAGAAGCGGGATATTTTATAAATTTGGAACAAACACTTGAAACTTACCATAAAAAATTTTTTCGCCAATATTAAATTTTAGAAAAATAAATAAAAATCTATAATAAACCTTAAAAAAACAAATTTAAACAGTTTCCGCAATTTTTAGCAGACATGTTAATTATACGATATTAAGGTAATTTATAAATTCAATTTTTGAAAAAATATTTGCAAACTTCTAACAGAGCTATAACCCTTTAGTAAATCAAAAAGTTCTATTTTCACGAGTTCTACTAGGTACATAGTTTATTTGTAAATGTGTTATAAAAAGGTCACTTTAAAAAGCCCTTGCAATAAAATTGAAATTATATGAAACTTAGAATCAAATATTAAATTAAAAATTCAGTATTTTTTTCTTCATTCCTTACAATACAAATATAAATTCAGTAGTTTATACCTTTAATAATAAATCAAAGTATTTATTACTCACTTCAATTCAAGTTTCATTGGCTCAAGCATTGGTGCCATATTAATGATCTAAAAAGTTTGTTCTACAATAATTAAAATTTAATATTATATATTTGTTTAGAGGTTTAAACTATATTTGTGTTTTTGGCAAAAAAGTTAAAATTTAGTATTTAAACGGTCGATTTAAAAAAATTTATTTGACAAATTATAAAAACTATATTCAACAAAATATAATATTGTTTATTTCATTATCGTTTTCAAAAAAGGAATTTAATCTAATTTAGGCCATGATAAAGAGTCGAAACTAAATTTAATTTAACAATCAATGTGAATAGATGGCCTTAAAGCGGCTAATTATTTCCCAACATATGCTCCCGCAGTTTTTGATTTTAAACAAACCAAAAAAAACAACTAAAAATAAGACAAAAAAAGGTTAATTGAAACATGCCTTTTGTTAAAATTAGAAATTATTTAAACAATAAAAACTTTATTTATTTTTTGTACAAAAAATATTATTATCCTTATTGTTATAAATATTTTAGAAATACCGCTTCAAACGATAGCATTGGGTAATTTTAAAAACTTTATTAAGATATTATAACAAATAATAATTATAAATTTTATAAATAGTCAATTGTGTATTCAAACAGCCAAAAAAATTGTCAAAACTTAATTATTTTATTAGCTTATCTTAACTTAAATATTAGTATATATATCAAATGTTAATGCCTTGATTTATTTAATGCAAAAAAATAATACTTTAAATTGTTATAAAACTTGCTTTTATTCCTCCTTTTGGGATGTTCCACCTAAGCTTTGTCTTAAGCTTTATCACTTGGCTTATGCTTTATAACACAGGTCGACAAATCAATGTTAGAAAAAATAAAAAATATAAATGAATACATTCCTTAAAAGGCCTTATTTCATACGTTTTTGTAGTCCGCCTTTGGCTAATTAAACCCGTCCACAACAAAAAATGCCCTTTTTTGACCGAATTGACAGATATTGCGACCTCGATACCCTAAAAAAAATTAAAGATTTTTTCCTCCATGTAAAAATCCCTTGTAACTTATATTTTATCATAAATAATGAGAAATAAAATTTTAAAGTATAACAAGCTCACACATCAATATTCCAATTATAAAATATAATTGGCATTCCAACCTACCCAATTTAATATCGGGTTTTAATAAAATAATATTTGGAGCAAGAATTCGAAAGTATAACAATATTTTTTTTTAATTTTACGGGCTAATTAATTGAATTTTATTTTTAGATTTACATCGTACCTATTTTTGGTTCCTTAGATGAAAACAAAAGTTTAACAAGGCTTAAATTTGTCGTATTTCGTTAAATATGACGTGCCTGCTTAATCTTAATGTATGTGAAATTTCTTTAGATATTGAGTGGTCATATTAATTTTGTAAAATAAATATGTGTGTTGGGTTAAAATAATTAATTACGAATTAATTCTTTTTTTAAATTGGTACAAGAAACAAAGTCAAAAAAATTTGAAAGATAATATTGCAAATTTTTGAAGATTTTCAACTTTAAAAACCTACCGTTTTAACAATTTAGGGTTACCTAGACCCAACAGCATATGAGGCGAGTAACGACCTAACTTTGTTAGCTAATTTACTTTATCTTGGTATTTTATATAATAAGAATAATTCCTAAATTACTTTTATAGATGCCGATAATTCGGGTAACATGATAATATACAACGTAACATAATGGGCCCTTTAAAGCAGACTCTCTTATTAAGATAGACAGAAGGGACTTGGCCCTATTTATGTTTACGAGTCTAGCCGGGCGGAGTAAATACAATCAATTTTTTTCAAATTATCATGTAGGAATTTATATCGGCCAGTTTTGTGATAATCTGGAATAAATGGAAAATAATGGACATTATAATATTCTAGAGAGCGCGTTAAAACGAATAATTATTTTAATAAAAAAAAATTTGTATAAAAGTAATTAATATTTCAAATGTTTTTACAAACCCTAATATTTCATTATAAAATCTAAAACGGAATTTTTTTCGTGAATTTTTACAAAATTGTTTTCTTATAAGAAAATTTGGGGCCCATTTTTTATTTTTTTTTAGTTTATATACTTTTACTTTCTCAACAATAATTCATTTTTAAATAATATCCCATCCAATGTCATTATAAAAAGTATAATAAAAAATAAAAACAAAAAGGCTCTGAAATTGTATTATATTTGATTTTTCTGTTCATAAAACTTAACCTTTCGGAAGTTCGTTATCATAAAATTTAAAAAAATTAAAATGCTTTTAAATTATGTCAATATAAAAAATTACCGAAGCTTTTAACAAAATGTGCAAATTTACAATGTTAAAAAGAGCTTAGATTTTATAAAAATTTTACTGATATCACAGGTCAACAAATATCAATGTCAGCGTGAATTTTATAAAAACATAAAAGAACATCCCCATGATGGCCTATTCTCATATATATTTTTGCTTTTCCCTAGTTTCTTCCGTCTTTAGCTCCTTGGATCTGTCTATAACGAAAAATGGCCTTTTTGACCAAATTGACAGATCTGAATATACTCTAAAAAAATTAAAAAATCTTTTTTGCATATAAAAATCCCTTGTAACTTATATTTTTAATCACAAACAAATAGATTTTTCTAATATATCTCTTACTTCGGCATTTAGATAATACATATTTCGCATCCAAACTTAAATTTAACACGAATCAGTTTTTAATGAAAATATTATTCGAAGTTTGGGTTTAAAAATTTAAATATTGTGAATATAAAAAAATAAAATTTCAATATATTTTTGTTTTTGAATTTTTTTTTTGGTTTTTGACCTATTTTTCTAAAATTCAATGTTTATAACTGACTAACTAAGTTTGATTAGGAAAAACTGTAAACGGATTTGTAAATCCCTAAGATGGCAGGTTTGATCTCTGTAGTTAACTCATAACTCTCAAAAATTTGTTGGCCTGTATAATATGTACAAATGTCTGTTTTGTAATAAAGCTACGAGTAAGTTATTTTTATTTTTTTGAAAATGACGAAAAGCTACATATTATTCATAACATGAGTTTATATAAAATGAGGAAAATACAATAAAGACATATAATTATGTAAAGAAATGTTAAATTAAGTTTCAACCCTTAAAATCTTATACTTTGGTATCGTCTAATTTAAGTGTTTTTTTTTGCTTTAGGATGAATATATTATTATATAAAACAGCGATTTCAGCTAAAATCTTCCATGAGCTTGTTTCTAGATAATTTTTAATTATGTAAGACAACTATTTTAGATTAATTAGAATTTTTTGTTTAGTTGTTTTTATTTATAATTCATTCTAATTCTTATAGTTACAGGTTGTGGATTAACACGGCACTGCAATTGTTGCATTTTTGCCGTAAAACAAGAGAAGTATATTTTTAGTGACTGCGATAAAAGTCATTTAGATAAAAATTAGTATACAATGACAGACGTAATATCTTAATTAATTATTTACTTACTCATTTAATTCTGTTCAATATATTCATTCAAGCCATACAACACACCATAAGAAGTATGCCGTTATTTCAATTAACCAATAAAACATAAGTTTAACATAAATCCAGGGTCTGGCTAGTGTAAAAGTTAAGCTGGCTGAGTATATTAGACAATGCTCTCCTGCTCAAGTGTAAGTTTTGTATTCTACATAAAATGTATTTCAATTTTGCCCAAAAAATTAATGCCGGACATGTTCGAGGAAAAAATGAAAATTTTTTAAGACCTCAAATGATTATATGTTCTTTAAGGCACATGCAAAGTGAGTTTTTATTCCCGTAAAATTATAAAAATTCTGAAAATTTTAAAAATTTTATTTTTTACAAAATTTTTTTTAAAATTTTTTATTCCATAAAAAGCATTTTGAAAAATTTCGTAACTTTTTAAACATTGTTTTATTACAATAAAATTTCTCAAAATTTTGAAAATTTTACGATAATAAAAACTCACTTTGCACATGCCCTTAGGCATAAATTAATAATTCGAAAATCTATATAGTTTGGCCTGTAGATCAACATTTTTTATTTCACATTATTTATTAAGAAATATGTGTGATTATAACGGATGATCAAAGCAATTTTTATTTATAAATTGAAAGACAAGCATCTGGCCAGAGTTTTTTGGCAGGAGGGGGAGGGTTCACTTATTTATATATTGTGATTACGCAAGCAGGATATTTAAGCCATGCCCGGCCGTTGTTGAACTCAGACTTCCAGTTTCTCATGTCTGAAAATTAGCCCTCGCTTTATAAACAATTAAGCACTGTGTGACAAATAAATTGAACGATTTAAATCAAGAGAGATTTTTAATTAACCCCCAATATTTATTTGAAACGGCAAAATTGTATGATATTTTACCCATACGAAAAGTAAGTGTTCTTTCCCCGGCCCGTTTAAGCCCGGAATTTTAATTCTGTTAGAAAAGTCCGAGTCGTTTAGCAAAATATTGAATTTGATATAAATATTTATTATCTATTATATATATTACCATTCCACTCAGTTTATATATCTTTTTGTCGTCAATGCCATTTCATATAATAATTAATATTCAAATAGTTAAGTTACGATTAAGTTAAACAAATAATAAAAGGTCATTCATTTCATATAATATTTAATATTCAAATAGTTAAGTTACGATTAAGTTAAACAAATAATAAAAGGTCGTATTAAACTACTAAAAAGGACAGGTCAAATTTATGCAACCAACAAATTTGAACTGTCCTTTTTAGTAGTTTAATACGACCTTTTATTATTTGTTTAACTTAATTTTATTTTAACTTAATCGTACTTTAACTATTTGAATATTAATTATTATATGAAATGAATGACCTTTTATTATTTGTTTAACTTAATCGTAACTTAAATTTGAATATTAATTATTATATGAAATGGCATTGACGACAAAAAGATATATAAACTGAGTGGAATGGTAATATATATAATATATAATAAATATTTATATCAAATTCAATATTTTGCTAAAAGACTCGGACTTTTCTTACAAAATTTATGCAAATACCAACATGGTGGCCAAGGAGTTGAACTCGCGACCTTGTGTAGGCAGGCTCGTTCTTTTCTTTGCTCACCTGTCAGCGAGGCAAGTTTAAAACTTTCTCCTACCATATGGCATATATTACCATTTTATGGCCACAAACAAAATCTTTAAATCAATACCCCACCCATAATTATTCTCCTTATAACAATTAATACAATCATACATTGTCTTAATATCAAGGCCTGCTTTATTTAAAATTATAATTCGGGTGCGTAATGCCGCCCATAATCGAATGCTGTGATCACTAATCGAAGTCGATTTGTTGTCTTCGATATCGTCCCTTCTCAAGTCTATGCCAAAGTACCACGGGGCACTATATACATGCTCGTCGCCGATGACCAAGTCTATCAAGTGATCATTCATCTTCCTCATGGCTTGTTGCCCCATTTCGTTTTCATACACGTCGTAAGGTTTAGAGTATTGATTAAAGTCCTCGTTCGTTTCAAAGGGTGTCCATGTATTGTTGGGATTCACCTGTGCGTCATTGCTAACATCATGTTCAGGCTGTTGTTCCTCATCTTCGTTCAGATTGAAGAGACTATTATCGTCATGATCATTATCGATTGTATGACCTTCGCTCCCAACATCAAGATTGTTTACCTGGATAAAAGGTTCGTATAGGTTATCGTCATCATAATTGTAAGGTTGATCAACGGTAGTACCCAAGTCACCCTCATTATGGTAATCTTCCATAATATGAGTATCCCATAATCCATTATTAACAGTTTCAATCGGTTGAATTTCATTATTATTATTATCATTATTATCACCATTATTATTATTATTAAGAGATAACTCATCCCCATCATCAAGGTAACGCATTTTCATGCATCTTACTCCCATATAAATTCTATTTAATTATACTGGTATAGGGTCGCCGAAAATGCTACATTGACCATTACGATTGCTGAGTTCTTGACGATTCATCAAAATCGTTATCATATATTTGTTCATCAGCGAGGTTATCATAATAATTATACCTCTGTGAATTCCATTGATCCACAGCAATGTCATTCGAATATAATATTTGATTATCATTCTCAAAATTATAATTGGTTCCTCGAATATTTCATAATTATTATTATCATCAAACATATTTATCTCGCCACTCGGGACTGAGATTTAATTAATCCAGGTTCTCATCAACAACACGGCACCATGTTAGAAAAGTCCGAGTCGTTTAGCAAAATATTGAATTTGATATAAATATTTATTATATATTATATATATTACCATTCCACTCAGTTTATATATCTTTTTGTCGTCAATGCCATTTCATATAATAATTAATATTCAAATAGTTAAGTTACGATTAAGTTAAACAAATAATAAATGGTCATTCATTTCATATAATAATTAATATTCAAATAGTTAAAGTACG
Organism: Acutogordius australiensis; assembly: GCA_030555515.1. Taxonomy (NCBI): domain Eukaryota; kingdom Metazoa; phylum Nematomorpha; class Gordioida; order Gordea; family Gordiidae; genus Acutogordius; species Acutogordius australiensis. The sequence continues at coordinate 20,215,886 of CM060243.1, forward strand.
ATTAAGTTAAAGTATGATTAAGTTAAAGTACGATTAAGTTAAAAAAATAATAAAAGGTCGTATTAAACTACTAAAAAGGACAGGTCAAATTTATGCAAATACCAACAAATTCCAGCTCACAACATAGCTTATTGGGTTTCAAGACCGGTTCAGCCAGGAAAGCAGGCGCCGGAGTTTAAAAAGGAATACTTTAGGCGCCTGGTAACAGTTTGCTAAGATGACATATAACACAGGTCAACAATTTTTTAAGTTAACTACAGAGATCAAACCTGCCATCTTAGAGAATATCATATCCGTTTACCGTTTTCCCTAATCAAGCTTAGGTCAGTTTTAAACATTGAAAATTTTAGATAAAAAGGTTAAATAACCAAAAAAGATTTAAAAACAAAAATAAATTAAAATTTTATTTTTGCATACCCACAATAGTTAAACTGTTGAATATAAACTTCAAAAAATATTTTCATTAAAAACCGATAATATATCGTGTCGTATTTAAGTTCGGACGCGAAATATTTTGTATTATCTAAATGCCGATGTAAGAGCTTGATATATTAATAAAAAAGTTTTTCTATTATTTGTGATCAAAAATATAAGTTACATGGGATTTTAATATGCAAAAAAAAATTTATTCCTTAGGGTATATTTAGATCTGTCAAAAAAGGCCATTTTCGTTATAGACGGATGGAGCCAAAAAGAAACTTAGAAAACCGGAAACATATAATAGATTAGGCCATCATTGGGATGCATTCTTTTGTGTTTTCATAAAATTTACGTTTAAGACATAATTTGTTGACCTGTAAGATAAGATATTTTCAAGGGATTTATGTACGATAACACAGATCAAAAAAATTTTGAAAATAATGAGTTAACTACAGAGATCAAACTTGCCATTAAGGATTTTCAAATCCCTTTTCCGTTTTTCTCAATCAAACTTTGTATAAACATTGAAAATTTTTGAAATGTTAAAAAAACAAAAAAGATGAAGTTGAAAACATTCATTTGTACAAAACTGCTAAATTGTTAGAATATTTTTATTAAAACTCGATTATATCGTGTCGTATTTAGGTTGAGATGAAAAATATTTTCTATTATCTAAATGTTGATGTAAAAGCTCAATATTAAAAATTTTAATTTTCATTATTTGAGATACAAAATATATGTTACAAGTGATTTATGCAAATATAAATTAATTTTTTTTCTCTTTAGGATTTTCGAGTTTGCCAAATAATTTGCAAATATGCCATTTTTTTATATATGCAAAATCCGAAAGAAACTAAGAAAAACGGAAAATATTAAGGGCAGGATCCAATGATTTTAGTTCAAAAACTTTTTTTTCTGGCATTGATATGTCGACCTGTGTATCATGAACAATAAGTTATTGCATAAATTTATTCAATCTTTTTAATTTGCCCTTAATTTTTAAATTTGAGGAATAAATGGATCTTTTTTTTTGTTATTAATCTTTTTTCTGGCAATAGGCCAAATTTCGTAAGCAAAATAAAAAATTTGCGCCTTATTCAAAATATTTTGCACATGTTTAAAAAAACTGAAATTTTTTTAATAAAAAGTTTTCATTCTCGTGAAAAGTATATTTTTAATTACTGCAACTTTGACCTTGACAACGGTTATAAGAAACAAAAAACGGAAAACGGGTTTGAAAATTGAATGGTCGGCGCGTCCATATACTTCCAGGCCGTGGCTAGTAGAGCAAATAGTATTTTGCGATTGAAGTAGCGTGTCTGGGTAGAATTATGCCTCTAGGTATCGCCAAATCTAGCCTGACCCTGATGCTTAGCCATAGAAATATTTGCTATGGCCAATCATGTTTAGATTGAAATTAATTGGTTACTTAGCAGCTCTTTTGATCCGTGTCTATAAATAATTTAAATAAATAATATCTAGCTGAACGTTTACAACTGGACCGTACGATATATTTTATATTAATTCCTACTTTAAATTAGCTAATCTCGCGAATCACACTTTGCACTAGTTTATAGAAGTAAAATTTTCAAATACATAAGTGGTCGGAAATGAGGTACATCAGGCTTCAAAAAAGTTTATGTAGGGCTGATCCTATAGTATGTCTCACAATTAATTAAAATTTGGCGACATGTTATTAACCCTGATTTAGAGGTAATAGAAAATTTAATTAGTAAAAAATTGTCTTAGGACTTTAGCATGGAAAACGCCTTTTGTATAGATAAATAGCACAGGTCAACAAATTTGAGATTTATGAGCTAACTTCAGAAACCAGACCGGCCATCTTAGGGATTTTTAATTACTTTTACATTTTTTTAATCAAACTTTTAGCTATAAACATTGATAACACTGGGCAACAAAATTTGGACGACCCTAAACATCATTCATGGCAACTATGGTTTTTGGTCAAGTTTTTGGCGCTGATCACGAATATGAAATCAGAATTTTAGCCAATGCCTCAGATTTTTAGTTATTCGGTGTCAAAGTTGAGATTTTTCGATTTTTGGGGTATTTTGGGCTTCTATATCATAAAACCTACGGGTAGTGACAAAAGTTTAAAAATATATTTAGATAACGGAAACATTCATTATTAACGTAAGGCGTTTAAATTTTTTCATAATATTTAAATTTTTTTATTTTTTTATTTTATAAAATTAGTGGTTTTCGTCATAAAGAAAATTAATAGTTAAAGAAATTTTGTGAATTTTTTACTGAACTTTGGACGCGGTTTAAAAAAATTGGAGGCATTGGAAAAAAAACTAAACCCGGGATCGTATTGCAAGAAAATTCTCTACAAAACCCTCAAAAAATCGTTTATGTTGTTTTTTTTGTTGTCAAGTGTAATTTATGAAAAAATTTAAAAACAGATTCGAAAACAGAGTAAAAAATAAAAAAATTTTAAACACATTTCTATTTAAACCGATTATATATCATGTCGTATTTAAGTTTGGGAGTCAAATATTTTGTAATACCTAAATGTTGATGTAAGAGCTTGATATACTTAAAATTTTATTTCTCATATTTGATGTACGAATGATTTCATACGAAAAAAACTTTTTTAAATTTCTTCATAGGTATATCAAGGTCGAAAAATAAATTAATTTGGCCAAATTTGGCACTTTTTTGATAATAAAAGAATACCCGAGGTCTATAACTTCGGAAAACGAAAATATATGAGATAATGCCATCATGTGATTAATCTAACTTAACAATTGTAGATTTATCGAATGTTTTACCAGCTATTTAAATTTAAAAAATTGCCAATATGATTAATTTAAAATTGTGGTTTAAATATTTTGTGCCTGACCCTATTACCGATTGACTTTAAGAACCCATAAACTTTTCCTTCATCGGCGACAAGTGTCTTAGAAAATATCTATAAAAATTATTTCTATTAGTTATTATAAACTTATCCGTGATATATTAATTGAAAAATAATATATATTCTTGCACTACTTTGGACAATTAGGCTAAATAGTTACTTAAAACGGTTCACATTTAATAAAAATCTGTCCACATATTAATTAGATTTTTTATATGTATAAATTTTGATTTATTTGCGTATAGGATATGAAGCTAATTTCAATGGTAATAGATAATTGTACAATATTTTTACGGCATAAAAATCAAATCGACACATTTAACTATCTCGAATCGAGATCTTCTATTAATAGTAATCTTTTATTTTCTAAATCTTTTTTAGCTCCATTTTTCAATCATTAGATATGAATGTAAAAAAAATTATACTGTCAGCATACACACGATGAATAAAAAAACAACTGGGCAGCATTTTAATGAAAAGTAATAAATAAATCGATCAAAGAACATAGCTCTTTCTATAACTAAATTATTTAAACAGTTTACAAATACATAAGATACTTTAATATAAATTTTCCTATTATCTTAGGAATCTTCAAATCTGTTTACTGTCTTTTCTTTTCAAAATTTATAAGACAATCGAAGAAAATATTAAAAAAAAATAAGATTCAAATACACAATAATATTGAAAGAAAAATATTTATTAGTTTAACTGATAAATTAAACTCAAAATATAAGATATTTAATGTTTTAATATTTTATTCGAAAGCCTGAAGCTACAGTAGATTTTAATAAGGAAGAAAAATTTTCAATTATATTTGCTCAAGGGTTCATGGTTGCAAAATCAGTCAATTTTGCCATATTTTGTAAGGCCCGGTTCCATTTATGATTTGAAAAATGAAAAAAAAAACTAAAGAAGGCCGGCCAAAGCGTAGGCTATTTTTTCATGTTTCATATATTTCTCCAAGTACAGAGCGTATTCTTACTTAAATTTGACTTTATAAGATGTATAAAGCCTTTGATTATTCCGTTAAACGAAGGCAAAGTATTGCTGAAAAATTTAAAAAAGGACAAAAAATGTAATCTAAATTCAGTTAATTAAAATTTCCGATTTTATTTTTCTAGAACTAAACACCCTTGGACAAAGTAATTTATTACATGTATTATATAAGCAAGTTAGTTTTTGAAACTAAAAATATACTACATATAGCAAAATTTTCAACGTATTTTTGTTCTGTTTAAAGGTATTTTTACTCTCAATATTCGCAGCCTTGATATTAGGAACTTTAATATAGATATAATTTAATTATAAAAATGTGCATCATAAAATTTAGAAAAACTTTGATTAGTGGCCACACCCCATTCCATGCATGCAACAGCAAAAATTTTTTTTTAATTATTAGAATATATAAGATGCTGTTTGAATATTTACATTTGTAGGCTTGCGGGATATTTATACAGGTATCAAATAATTTATCACACATAAACTTAAAAAATGTAATTAATAGTTTTCAATATATTCGTTTTGAATTTTTTTATAAACCGTTGCTAAATTATTTTGATTTGTGTTAGAACATCCTGGATGGACAAGTAAATTTCTTAAATAGATGTGTGTTATCTAACCAGGCACGATTCTAGACCCCTTTTGCCCCCCCAAAAATATATAGTAATTTTATTTCTTCTATATAATATAATTAAATTTGCTCCGTCAAAATATCTAAAAAATATTATCTTAAAAATATTTATTTTAAAAGTGTTTTTATTCATTAATACTTCTCATGCGCAAGAGAGATCAAACTAACACAGTAATATATAGAAAAATTTGATTTTACAGACAACTTTATATTTGTGAAAGCAATTTATAACTCTGATGCCCAAGAATTTCTCACTTTTCATCAATCTATTGTTAGAATATAATCTAGAACCAAAGAGCCTGATCTCACAATGCTACGATAGGGCGAACTAATGCCCTGGGGAAAAGGTGGTGTTCAAGTATTTCTAAGCAAAATAGCTGGGCACCATGTCCCGTATATTCACTGCTTTAACCACCGATTGCATCTTGTTGTAAAAGATTGTCTTGAAATTTTAAGTGAAGGGAAAGATTTTTTTGAAAATTTTTCTTCCCTTCATAAATTTAACATGATGCAATCAAGGTAGATAGTGAATGCGGGACCATACCCCGGCTGTTGCCTCATTGGTGGTGTGGTAACTCCCTGCCCATTGTTTTTTTTTTAAATTACACAAAAATTAATACTCTTTTATAAATTAAAAATAAAAAAACTTTTATATCTTCAGGTCACAAGGCCGAATCGGGGTTGACCATATTTATAATCATCTATTTATTTTTTTGTATTTAATTGAAAAATTATTTTATTTATTAAAAATAATTATAGACCAATTTCAATGCAGAACGATTTATATTTCTAAAACTTCTGATTTGATACACCATTGTTTATTAGAAATTAAACAATTAAGAAATTAAAATACATTTGAAAATTTATTCAAAAATTATTTTGATATTAATACTTTTTTAAATGACAATAATTTATCTTTGGATAAAAGAAAAACTAAACCTAAAGATTTTTTTGATTTTTATTTATTTTCTACTCATAAGTTTGAAAATATTTTAAATAATAAGGATAAAGTAAAAAGTATTTATATTAATATAATTGATTTATTTATATTTTGATAATAGATTTTACCGATAATAGTTATTTAAAATCTTTAGATTTCCTATATAAATTTAATTAACCTTTATTTTAAATATAAATAAATTAACGCCTATTTTAAAAATAAGTTATATGGATGAAAATTCATTATCTAAAGATATTGATGTAGCCAAAAAATTTTAATAAGAAACTTAATAATTACAATGAATGTGTTACTATTGATTTTGTTAAATTTTTATATCATTACAAAGATGCGTTCTCTATTCTATTTAACATTTTTCCTATGAGTTGGTTAATTGGCTCTTTAACGTCGAGTTGTGAGGCCACATTTTCTACTTAAAGAAGGATGATAACTTCTTGCTGTTAAGTAGTGACCTGCGTAAAGGTGATTTGGTTTTTCAAGGACACGAAAAATCATTAACTGGGGCGTTAAATTTTGATAAATTTTATAATTTTATTAAAACAACCTCTAGGATAAAATTGTTAGATTAATAAAAAACACTGCTCATAATCAGCTAATTATTTACTATTTTAAAACATGGTTGCAATTTTTTTTTATGCGCATTTAACGTTGTTCAGGTTTTATTTAATTTTTTACCCTAATATTAATTACTAGTTATATATAAGCAGTGTTTTTTCATATATATTCTTCCAAGCATACTTATACAATTTGTTTTCATGAAAATCAATCTTATTTTGCTATTTACTAAAATCCAAATTTTATTAATTTATTTTTATCATTCATATATATCATAGTTCTAATTTCCATGCGCATTGATACCAAATGATAAAATACTTAAAATAAATTTCCAAATCTCATATCTTTTTAAGCAATTGATATTAGTGAAAACAATTAATTTTAATTCATATATCCAAATTATAAACGCAAATATTATTTTTATTTAGAATATAATAAATTACCATCAATTTCTTAAAAAATTTTGAACATGAATTCTATTGTTGTACATGTATATATTTTGCCGTGACCGAAGGTCACGGCCAAAACATAAACGATTTTTATAGGGTTTTATAGAGAATTTGTGCATTAACGATCCTCGGTTTATTTTTTTCCTTAAGCATTTAATTTTTTTTATATTGTTCAAAAAAAAATTCACAAAATTTCTTAAAATATTAATTTTTCCAAAAATTCACTGGCATATTATTCCTTATGAAAGACATATCTGAAGAAGGTTATTACCTAAAATCAATTTACTTTTAAGTTATTTAGGATCAACTGATTTTATGACAAAAACAACTAGATACAAAAACATAGAAATAAAAAAAATAGATATTATAAAAAACGCCTTAAGTTAATAATGAATGTTTTCTCACAGGTAAACAAATATCAATGTACAAAAAAATGAGTTTAGGAAAACATAAAAGCATGCATACCCATGATGGCCTCAAATAAATTTACCGTTTTTCGTAGTTTCTTCCCCATTTGGCTCCTTATATCCATCCATATTAAAAAAATGGCCTTTTTTACCAAATTGATAGATTTTATGACCTTGAGAATACCCTAAAATGAAAAAATTTAAGATTATTTTTTCATAATCTCTTGTAACTTATATTTATCTTCTGTAATAAGAAATAATTTTAGTATACCAAGCTCTTACATCAACATTTAGATAATACAAAATAATTCGCGTCCAAACTTAAATAAAACCCGCGATATTTTATCGGTTTTAATAAAAATAATATTTAAAGTTTGAATTTAATTAGCTGTTGGGAATATGCAAAAAAAAAGCAATTTATTTTTGTTTTTAAATCTTTTTTGTTTATTGGCATTTTTTTAAAATTTAGTTTGAAAAAAACGGTAAACGAATCTAAAAACCCTTAAGATGGCATGTTTGTCAGTAGTTAGCTCATAACTCTAAAAATTTGTTGACCTGTGTAAAATAAATATATATAAAAACTTTTGTTTCTACCTATAAATTTTATAATACAAAAGTCCAAAATATCCCAAAAATAAAAAATTTTTATGACCAAATAATAAATCTGAGGCATTGGCAAATTTTCTAATTTCGTATTCGTAATCAGCACTTGACCAAAAACAATAGTTGCAAATGATGCTTAAGATCGTTCAAATTTTGTGGTCCACTGTTATTAGAGTATATACTTGTTAACGTCTTATTAATATGGCCAACGGAAAATCTCTAAATAATTTTAATTTCTTCTGTACCTGTTATAAATATTTAAAAAGCTATATTACTATAAATAACTAGTTGTTTTTATAATTTCTTAAAAAGATATTTGCCATACCTAAAATTATCATTCAATTTACGCTTATTTATATTATAAAGTTATTTTAAAACTTAATAAAAAATTGAATTATAAACTTATTTTTATAATTAATTTTATCTATTATTTTTTCTATAAAATACATCTAATTTTTGATGCTTCGGCCAGGATCAAATAAACGATTTTAATTTTTAATTTAAATATAAACTCACACTAAACGTGCTTCTAAAAGCCATCCTTAAAATTCTTTTTTTTTGATATTGTTTTAGATTAAATAAGATTATAATTACTTAAGTGACTTTTGAGCCTATTTTTTATTTTTTTAATAAATGGAAAATAAGAAACTGTTCAATGAAGAATAAAATACATTTTTCAAAAAAAAATGCATAGAAATATTTACAAAAATCTAATTGTAATTCTCAATAACGAAGTTTTATATAAAATCCGCTTGTTTTAATTATATAGAATACAATTTGTTTTTATAAATTTAAGTTGTATTTTGAATATTAAATGTTAAATAATGTTATACTGCAAATATTTATAAAAACAGACAGATCCCTTTATGCTTATTTATTAATAAATATTTGCGGTGAAATGTAAAATGATAGTAGTACCAAAATTTAGAGCCCTTTTTTTAAATTCGCAATAACTAAACAATTAAAATAATATTTTGAAATAAAAAATATGCGGTAAAATTAAAACTTAAAGCTACGAATCTAAAATTTTAGTGTTTAAATAAGCATTAAAAGCAAGGCACGTTTAGCGCCTAAAATTTTTACATGATTGGTTTTACATTAATACAATTTAAATATTTTTGGAGTGATTATTTTTAACATACTATTTAATCAAAAAATATAAAAAGAATTAACTAATGTATACTAAACGACGATTAACTGTGGAAATAATTTATATAGGAGAAGAAGTTGAGGCGGAACTCTTAACAAGACATTACCGAATAGGTAAAATTATTTATACACTCGTTTTTTATAAACAATATATTAACTTTAAATAGTGTAGCGACAAAAATTACTTTTGTTTTTTTGGACAACAAATACGGTTTTCTAACAAAAGTAAAAAATAGAATAATTCGACATAAAATACATCTATGTCTATGCAAAAAGTATAAAATAGATCTTTCATATAAATTGCATTACATGAGACAATCTTTTGTTTGAAGCCACGACCATGCAATAATCATCAGTTAATTCCAAAAAATTGCACATTCAACTTTAAAAGACGCTCTACATCCCCAAAATAATAGCAGTCGTTAAACATTTAGAATTTAATTACAACACTGTAGAAAATTATAGAAATCAAGGAAATTGTGGTAGACTTTTTTACGGTGAATTTTATTAGATTTTGCCTAAAATTGAGACACCAAAACTTTTTTATTTTTCTTAACAATTTATAAGGCCTGGATTTAAAAAGTAAAAAATTTAAGGTTAGGCCTGTTATTTAACATGTTTCAGCAAATTTTGAAGGAAGAAAAAAAGAGAGCTAGCATAAGGCCATAAATATAAAAAGAGCTCAAATCTTTATTTATAGATTTATTGCTGTGGATTACATTTTAAAGCAGGCCTGGTAAAAAAGGGGATTTATAAAAGGGATTGTTAAAGGCTTTTCTAATAAAAAAGCTCACACTCAATGGGCCAGAAAGAAAAATATATACAATTTTTTGTGTAAAAGAATGGGCCTTCCTAAAAAGCCCCGTTTTTATTTTAAAAAACGGCTTTTTATCTAAAGAGCTTTGTGGGCTTTATATATTAATGTAATTTTCACAACAAATGGGAATTTTTTCTCCCTTTTGCTTTAAGAAAAATTTTTTATCTGATATTTTGTTTTCGCTCTAAAAATATTAAGGGTTATCTCCCTTTTTTGGCCCGAGAAAAAAAAACTATTCATCTTCCCCTTGACCCATACTTTTCCCAACTCTATTTTATAGAAGCAGGAATTATACCCCTACAACCTTATTTTATATCTTATAAAATGCTCGGGATAAAAAAGTAAAAAAGGGATTCCTCTAAAATCGAAAAATGTCAGCAGATTCACAGTAAATTAAATCGCAAACTAAATTTTTCACAAGGTAAATTTTTGTTATATGGCATGATTCTGTTTTATTGAAAAAATGGTGATTTCACATCAGAATTTTGCTAATGACACCGAGACGATTGCAAATTCTTAGAGAACCATGAAAATATTTTGCGTATATTCGGAAATTGAAATCATACCATGGCCTAAGTAAAAAAGTGATAATTTGAATAAAGTTTTAGCAATCTGATTCGCACAATTTTGACAAATTTTGATTGCGAAGTTAATTGAATATTTCCAATTCTTTTTTCAATTTATTTAATTTTCCATAATCGCAATATATGTAATCAAATTAAAATATTACAAAATATAAAATACTTTGTTCCTGCCTTTTATAGTTTGTCTAATTTATATAACCGCAGAGGACCTTAATCCGAGTATGATTACCTTTCCTTATTGTTAAAAACTGGTTTTTAGTTTATTTATTAATTTTAAATTATTAACCTCTGCCCGTTACAAATACTTTTTTCATCATAATGAACTAGTAAGGGTGGCCCCTATTCGGAAAGATCTAAACTCAAAAAAATACCTGATATAGTGCCTAATGTATTAAACAGGTCAACAAATTTTTGTAAGTTATGAGCTAACAGGGACCAAACCTGCGAACATAGAAACTTTTGAATCCGTTTACCGTTTTTTCTTATTAAAATTTGTAGCAAAAAACATTGGATTTTTGAAGAAATGTTACAAAAACAAAAAAAATTAAAAACATAAATAAATTAAAATTTTTTATATATTTACAACAGAACCAGACCCTAAACACCCTTACTAATTTTACCTTAGTTCTAACACAAACTCTAACTTTAACCTAGCTCTAACCCTAGTTTTTACCTAACTCTTCACTTTCTAGTCTAACACTAAATATAACCCTACTGTAACCCTAATTTTAACCTAAATCTAACTCTAACACTCCAATCTATCACATAACTCCTGACGCAATAACTTAAAAGTCGATAAAATTTTGGTACGAAAACCAAACCAAAAGCTCGGTCCAAAGCTGATTTAAAGAGAACATTTTATTAAAAAATTGTTAAAAGAAGGAAAGATAAAATAGGAAAATCAATTGTCAAAAAAATCAGCTGGAAATATGTTAAATGCTAGACTGGTGTAGAAGAAAATAAAAAAATACATAAAAAAAAGTGCCGTCAAAGGGATTTGAACCCAAGCTGTTGAGCACGATATCGATTGCATCACACAAGCCTTTTATTTTTTACACACGATTTACCTATATATATTAAAATTTTTAAAAATAATAATGTTTTGTAGTCACAATAAATAGAAAATAAAATTGTTGCAAATAAAATAATCGAATTCCTTTAAAAATAATAAATTGGCAATGTAACCAGTAAGGTATTCACATTCTTCCGGCTGAATCGTAATTTCTAAAATCGCATATTATAAAACAAGTTAGAATATTTCATAGAATTTTTATAATCCCCACAGGTTCATTAAAAATTATTTAAAATAGTTCCCTTCGTTGTAAAGCGTTTCTAATATTCGGTTTAAAATGAACTCATGTGAAAGGTCATTTTACACGAAAAACCCCGAAAAGACCTGTCCTCATGCTCGTTTGGTACTAATAACATAATTTCGGTTATTAAAAGGTAAAATGTCTGCATTTGTATGTCTTTATGACCCTACGCCTTTATTCTTTTAAGTTAGCCCACCAAGCAGTACAAAATTTTTGCAAATGATTTTAAACTCTGATTTTATTTTGAATTTAGATATTGAAGGTAAAATTTAAATTAAAGTTCCACCTATAAGTTTTTTTTTGCCGAACCTAAACTTTTATAATAAATAGACCTAACTTTTTTAAAACTTTTGTGCCGCCCATGCTTTAAAAAATTGCTTCAAATTTGAGAAAGTTCGTTAAAAGTGGTGTGAATCTTAAGTAAACATTTAGCAATAATTACTTTTTGTCAATTTTAGCGGCATTTAAAATAATTTAGAAAAGTTTATAAAATGTGTTTAATTCAGTGGATTCGATTAAATACTGAATTACTAATTATAACCACCAATTCTAATTATAAATTAAAATTAAATAAAGTTTTTGAATAACCGTAATCTATTAAAACGTTTCAAGTTATTTTCCTTTTTACAAATAATAATAAAAAACTGTTTATGCATAAGCTTAACATTTTTGACTTTTTAAAAATCTGTAAATTTAAATATGATTTGCTTTTTCGTAATATTTTAATTAAGTCGTGTATTCTTAAAAAATTTAAATTAATAAATTACCTTTTTTTTCAAACTATAAATATTTATTTCTAAAATTATTTAAAAAGGTTTTAATTGCAAAATTAATTGTTAACTTGTCTATTTATATAAACTATTTTAAAAGGCGCCCTAATTTAAAGAGCAGAAGTGACCCCGACACATTTTTTAGTTGCAAACTATATTTTCATAGTAATTTGTACCTATGATATAATTTTTAATTCACGGTACCTCTGATATCTGTTACAAAAATGGAATTAATTAACCCTGCATATTTGTTATTTAATTTCAAAATTTGAATAAAATGTAAGCGACAATTTAACTCCATCCTAATTCGCTAATTAAGGTTATAACCTTGCTCTATTAAAAAATATTTGTTTTATTTATTACGAAATCGGTCTGTTAGCATCTAAAACCAATACGAAAATTCTTCAGACTTATGGCACAGCGCCTACAACAAGAATGCTGCAGATTATTATATTTTCTTACGTAGTATCACTACCGTGATTGTTTCAAAAATATTAGCGGATACTTTTGTTAAACCTACTCTACGTCCAAAGGATTTTTCATTCTTTTAGTGATAATTTTAAATATGAAATATTTTAATCTTTGTTCTTATTATTTAATTTTTTCTAGAATGAATCCTAGTGATAGATTTGAATTACCTAATATGATTTTATTATTTCTCAAAACATTTGATTTTAAATTTGTATTTAAATAATTATGATAAAACGTGTTATAATATGTTTTTTTATAAAATGCGTAATTGTCAAAGTTCATTTTTTCGGCATCTAGCAAGTCGTTTCCAAATTTTTAATGAGCTAGTAGCTTCGAACTGAAGTCCTGTTATATAGTTTTTTGTAAGATGTGGTTGTTGAGCAGCACGGCGGCTTTGATTATGCAATTGTAGTTCAGTTTCATTAAAAAATCTTAATGCGGCAATTTCAGAATCATTATAAGGTAAAAATTGATTTTGAGTATCGTTTAAAAGTGATAAGTCAGGAGAGATCTTGTTAGGCTCTGAAGAATTGAAGTAACTTTGTAACAGCGGACTCTCGTTAATTTCACCATTTAAGTCCCTATATGTTCGACGAAAATTTTCACTAGAAATCTTTATAATTTTTCCATGGCCCATTGTTTTAATTAAGCTCAAGTTCTTAAAGCATTGCACATCGGCTAGTAAATGATTTGGTAATAAGAAATGTCGAGTCTGTTTGTGATAATATATTATTTGCAGCATCGTTGTTCTTTGAGTGATCACAACCTGTATATTTTCGATGTAAAAATTTATAAAATTATTTAAAAATTTGCATCTAACAAGTAGTTTTTATTGTTTTGAATAAGTTCTTCTGCTAAAACTACTTAATTAATTAACTGTTTTGGCATAACTAAGGGTCAAAGCAAGTATAGGGCTCTTTCCATTGGTACTAAGGTGGATGTTTATCAGGGCGCGTTCAGACTTGAGTTTAAAAAAAAATAGAAATTGCAAAAAAAAATTTTTTTGACATAAAACGCATTTTTAACAAAAAGTCACATCTTTATTATGAGCATTTAAAATACCTTTTCTATAAAAAAATTTAATATAAGGGCACGTCCAAAGTGATTTTTTATTTTCGTAAAATTTTGAAAATTCTGAAAATTCCAAAAAAAAAGTTTTTTCAAATTTTTTTGAAAAATATTTTATTTCACAAAAAGCATTTTATGTCCATATACTAAATTTGTCAACTTTTAAAAATTTGCGTTTTATTACAAAAATTTTTTTTTTTTCAAAATTTTTAAAATTTAACGAAAATAAAAACTCACTTTGCACATGCCCTAAAATAAAATTTTTTAAATTTGTGCCATTTTTTTTTCATAGAATTGAATAAAAAGAGAACGCCTTATGTAGGGATTACAAAATTATGACAAGTATGCCATTAAAAAATTCTTTTTTTTTAATTTAAAGGAAAATATGTCAATCAATTATTTAAGATAGCTTTTAAAAAAAAAATTTGCAAAAATTAGGGCAAATGAGCCAATTGGTATTTGAATAATACATATTTATATGGGCACGTTCAGACTTCCATTATTTTTATAAAAAACTTGGAAATTTCAAAAATTTTAATTATTTTATTTTTTTTTATCAAAATTTTTTAAACTTTTATTTCTATTATGCTAATAATAATGACTGACGATTATTATATTGGACATGGAAAAAATAATATTCCTAAAATTTATAAAAAAAACTGTATTAAGACTGAATGCGACCTATAGTAAGCATTGAAAAAATGTATTTACAAATTCGCTCGGTACTATAAAAAAATTGTGGTTTCTGCATTAACAGCCAAAAAACGTTTTCACATGGCCTTGAGCTGTATTGTGAATGTTTTAATTAATATTAAATCATATGTAATCCTTAAATATCCATACGGACCCAGCACATTAAATTCATATCTTAGAGAAATTGCACTATATTTCAAATTTTAGTGAATTTTTTTTAAATATATAAGAAATAAAATTTGCTTTAAATTTAACGATATTGGAAAATAAAAGTTTTGTAACGACCCCACCCCATATGATCAGTTAAAAACAATGTTCCCAATATGTAAAAAAAATATAACCTTTTTTAAATCTTCTTTTTTGATACTAAATAAGTATATGAAGGTGTATAATAATTTTTTTTCATTCCTTTTTCAAGAATCTTTTTAAGCTAGACCTAAAAACACAATTATAACACAGGTCAACAAATTTTTGAGAGTTATGAGCTAACTACGGAGATCAAACTTGCCATCTTAATTTTCAAATCCGTTTACCGTGTTTTCTAATCAAACTTAGTTAGTCAGCTATAAACATTGAAAATTTTAGAAAAAATGCCAAAAAAAAAGATTTAAAAACAAAAATAAATTGAAATTTTTTTCGCATATTTACAGCAGCTAAACAGTTAAATTCAAACTTAAAAAAACTTCTATTAAAAACCGATAATAAATGGGGTCGTATTTAAGTTTGGACGCGAAATATTTTGTATTATCTAAACGCTGATGTAAGAGTTTTATACTAAAAAAATTTATTTCTTATTATTTGATATTATAAATATACGTTACAAAGGACTTTTATATGAAACAAAATTCTTAAATTTTTTCTTTATAGGTATTCTCAATCTGTCAATTTGGTCAAAAAAGGCCATTTTTTTGATATGGACGGTTGTAAGGAGCCGAAGCCGGAAGAAACTAAAAAAAACGATATAGATATATGAGATAAAGCCATCATGGAAATATATTCTTTAAAGTTTTTATAAAATTCACGCTTGTGTCATTTATATTTGTTAACCTGTGTAATAATACATGTTTAATAAATTAAAAAGATTAACCTCATGTAATATAACGAAATCCAAAATCTTAATAGATATATTACTTGTGTCAAATAACAATTATTGTAAATTTTTGATATAAAGTAAGATTATTATTATCCAAAAACACTTATTCTTCTTGAACAATATAACGCATAGCTTTAGAATTTGTGAAATTTTAGAGGTTTAAAATGCAGATTCATGTTGAAATGATTATTAGCTATGTTTTTATAGATTCAAATATAAATTTAATGGCCCAATATTTATAGTAAATGCACCAGGTGTATGTTTTATATAAAAAAGTGGTTATAAAGCAAACTAAAATTAAATTTAATACCGCTCGATCAACGTCAAAGTTTTTTTCAACCAATCGCCCATTCACTAAACTCCAGCAAATTACTCTACACCGCGTAATAATATGTTGGGGAGTATTTCTTATTCTAATCTAAATTTTATACATTTTTAAAGTTTGTCAATTACAATGCTAATTTATATTATGACTTCATTGAAGGTATTCATAATGATAAAACATAAATTTTAGACACACAGGGCAATATTTGGGTTTAGTAGAGTTCTATAACAATTCCCAAGGCGTTATAACCTTAGCTACGGGCCATGAGAGATCTTATATTCCAAAAATTAATAAAATGCTTATTTTTCATAATGAATAAAGTGACGTAAGAAGGATGCAATATATAAGGAAAATTTATTATTCAACTTTGAATATAAAATAATTATAAGATTGAATAAATTTAAAAAATATACTGCTTTAACGATAATTAGTGCCACATCATTAGTTGAATGAGTGTGGTTATTGCATATCTTTTTCTACCTCTTCCATGCCAAAAAAAATCACAACAAATAAGCAATAAGTAGTATTAAGTAAAGAGAAAGAAAAATTTATAAGAACCATATTAAAATCTTAAATAACAATCTTAAAAGTGCAAAATCTTGTTTGACCTCAGGAAAAAATCAGACGCCATCGATTTACCAGAAAAGACTCTAACATGAGCAATTTTTTTAAGCAAAAATACGCCAAATTTTAATGTACCGTGTATTTTTGGTTAAAAACAAAAATTTTATAACTTTTTTATTATGATATAAATGACTTACAATTTCTAAGTGCTCAACTGTGAGATTGCTCATATGCAATGCTAAATAAGCCATTGAATTGGATGAATAATTAAAAATGGCAATTCTGTCATACGTTCGCTCACTAAGAATTTTAAATGTTGCTCGGTATTCGGTAATTAATAATTTTAAACTCCTGCGATTTTCTACTTTGATAGGAATATGGCTGCAATAAAAATAACTTTATTCCCATATAAATTATATAAAATGGTAAAATAAAAGATCACAACTCGCTCTTCTTTTTTGGCCAATTTTAATTTTAATAATGCATTATTAAATGAATCATCTCTAAATATATATACTGTAATGCATTGCCCACTTTAACAATGTATATTCCATCTGAATGAACCAAATCGCACATGTCCTTTTTATCAATATAATAATCTGCCAATTAAAATTTTAAAAAGAGAGTATAACTACCTAAATTTTTTATTTTAAATATTAGATAATTGTATTAAATAATATTCTCGCTATGTGTTGTAAAAATTTTATTTGACAGTCGTTTTCTTGAAGCTTCATATTACTCAGCTCCTTAAACTTTTGTTTGACATTAATATATAGGAGTTGTAGGTCGGATTGCAACTCTTAAATAGCCCGTGAAATACTAGCATATTCATAAAATGCTAAAGGCCGCAAGGCCCGATACTTTCTTAAGTGCAACCCAATTAAAGTTAAATGGAGGGGGACTAAAGGGAGGGGCTACCTATGAGCAGGTCTTTAAATAGTTACATTTAAATCAAGCTTACCTATCTGCTTAAAAATTACCCTTAGTAATAATAAATGAATAACCTTTATTTACGATTTTGGTTTTATCCGGGACGCGAAATCTATCTAAAAAAAAATTGAATTATAAAATTTTTTAAATTCAAAAAAAAACTTAATATATTTGGGTTTTTAAATTGAGGTCTTATTAATCTAATTCCTTATAATATAAATCCAAAAATCGCAATATATCATTTGCTCTTTCGCTAGCACTTCACCAAAAATATATTTAAACATGTTATTAATACATTTAAATTTTCATTTATGCCTAAACAACGCAACTTAATAATTTTCTAAATAAAATCTAAATTGTACCATTTGATGGCTGCCTACAATTTTTTTTAAAGGTATTAACATCTGTCGGAAAAGTTGTTTGGTGAGCTTGGTTTTGGGGAAGTCCACTGTCGGGCATAACAAAATTGATGCGAACCAGAATTTCGAATTTAAATGCAATGTTAATTCTTCGTATCAAGCCATTAATATAAGTTTCATACATTTCTAGGCCCTTTGATCCCGATCGTTGTACAAGAATGAGCTATTTGTGCATAAAGGGAATAACTAAATGCATCTTATCATAAAATAGGGCGCCTTGATACCTAAATAAATTGTGTTGATCAATCAAATATTATTTGTAATTTTTATCATCAATGAGTAAAAGTCGTTAAGTGATCTTTATTAATTTATTATGTGGTTTTGCCAAACCCTCAAAGCCGTACATGCACACTGTACATTAATTTTCACAAAGCAGAGAGCAATCCGCAAAATTAATTTTACCTAAGCTATATGGAAACAATCTCATAAATATAATAATATTTCAATGCAATTGCATAAATTGTGTTTTTATATCATGTATTATATAATTAATTTTTCAACCTAAAACTGACGAATTCAAAAAAACTGGTAATTGATTCTTAGCAAAAATAGATAATATAAACTTTTATTGTGCATTAACAAAAGCTTTAAGAAGAAACATTTTTGATTAAACTGAGAATCACGGTTTTTAAAATTCGATAGTGACCACGCAAATTGTAATATCATAGAATTTTTGCTATTAGCACAGCTAATTATATTTATATTTTGAAAAGTTAAAAGCATTAAAAATAACATTGCATCCAATGATCTGCCTTTTTTACTATCGCGGGTTAATTAACAAAAGTATTGGTAAAAAAAACTTTTATGCACCTGTAAAGCACTTTTGCTCTTTTAATAGTTAAGTATATTAATTTGACCTGTAAGTTTGAGATTCAAGCTATATGTGTCAACCTTAAAATCAAAAAATTTTGACAAATGTTGGTGTTTTGTGTTAAGCTTGTAAAACTGCCATATTGGCGTTAACCTCTTCAACAAGATGATTCCTCCTATGGATACAAATATTTTGGCAAATCATGTGATTTAAAAGATTAGTTGTATTGACGATTGCATTCGAATTAAGTTGAACACCACAGATTTGATCTATAAGTCTGATGTCGGGATGACTAATTACAATAACGTATTCCTTAATGTATTAAATTAAGATAAAAATATAGCGCAATATAGCTTGGAAATAAAAACATAAGTTATTGTGGTAATTATACCAGATTTGCGTGATAAAGAACTAAATACGGGTATAAGATGTTTGAATCTTCCCAACTAAGAATGTAATGGTATGTCCTATTCACGTAATTCAAATATCTCGCTTGTCGAAAACTAAGCCAATATTGGTCGCCCTCCCATCTCAGAGTGGTGTAATCCATTGCAGATTGTTGTAGGGCCATCAATTTGTTTATACTAAGTGGGTTAAACATTATAATGTCCATCGCATCCCATAGATATTTTCAAACTCATTTTAAAAAATTTTATAATATACAATTAAAAATCAAGAGAGTCCACTCAAATTGCAATGAGTTCAGCGTATGTTTTCTACTAAGCTCATGAGCTCATAATCATAAACTTCTGTATTTGTAGCACATTTGCAAGATGTAAAGCAGGTGTTTAAGGGCTATATACCTAGGTAGCAAACCTATATTTAGCCCTTACGTATTTATGCTTAATACTTTCAGAGCAACTAATTGTCTATACAGACACCAGACTTTAAGCTGTTATATAAGGTATACAAACATTTATGAAGAATATAAAAGAGCATAACTACATTGTGGCCTTTAAGAGTTTTCTAATTAATGTTGGCAGGTCCCTACACCTATGACAATAATAAAAGGCAATGGCAAAAAAGTTTTAAAAAGAAACGTATTCTGTGATTATTAAGCCAGTTTTTTACGATAATCTTTGCTTATTCAGCAATACCGAAACAAATTGGAAAAAAAATAATTTTTAATTTTAAATATTAATACTGGCATGAAAAGTTGTCACAAGCGCATTAATTTTGTCTCTAGATATGGTTGAACATATTTACATATTTTCAAAAAAAAATATAAAAATAAAAAAAATTTAATGCCATAATAACGCTATTTGCTAGCATTTGAATTCAAATGGAAAAAATCAATGTAAAAAATTTCAAAAAATTCTTTATACTATACAATAGATTATTAAGAAACTGCAAAAAATTTGATATTAAGTGTCTATTTTCAAGCTTTTCATAAAATAAATGCTTTTTTTTTTGTATATTACTAATAGTTACATGTTCAACTTTATGTTATAACACATTGTATTAAAACATAGATTTTCCATAAAATGACGATTTGAATGAACATTATACCATGTAAGAGTTAAAAAGCCTAAAAATATTTTTCAAAAATGTATAGTGAGGTACCTGAAAATCTTATATTCTCATTAGGGTATTGAGTAGATTAAAATAAATATGCTTAAAGTATTAATCATAATTAAATCTTTCTCTTTGTCCTGTAATGTAAAAACCTTACTTTCGCTTTAAGTTTTTAAGGCTAAGTAAATAACTTTTTAAGTCTTACCTCAAGGAGCTGTTTTCTAACACTTGCAGGTTAATGTGCTGGTCAACGCGGCTCAATTCACATAAATCTAATAAGGATTAGAAATACCATATTGTGAGGTTAGTAATTTAGATTGACGCCCACTGGTATAAAATCATTAGGTGATAATTGGGCCTGATTTGGCAATATAATTAATTTTTTTGAACCCGCTGTTACATGATTTCAGGCCCGATTCTAGCTTTTCTAATTTAGGGGGGCAAAAAAACTTGTGGGGGGGGGGGGGGGCAGAAAATTTTTTTTGCCACCTTTAGCGGCAGAATTAGCCGTGACCTTCGGTCACTGCAAAAAATATACATGTACACCATTTAAACCTTTTTGCCCCCCCCCCCCAAAATGGGGTCTAGAATCGTGCCTGCATGAGTTAAAAAAAGTTATACCATTGTAGGGTTGGGATATAGGACTCTCCCATTTTTACACATATATCATGAAAATTTTAGAGCTACCGAGTTAATTTTTCTTCATTTTGTATCATACATCATAACTTAAATATCGTTGTAAAAAGTATTCTCGAAAGTTATTATACTAAACCATAAAAATAATGTTAAAAAATTTATAAATTTATTTATTATTTTAGAACTTTTATACTAAAATTGTTAATGGTTTTAAACAAACATTGTAAATTATTTTTTATTAATTGTCATTGTAACCTGCTCAATTTGTTTTAATGATGCAAAATAATATTTTCCCCAACAAACAAATTTTTAATCTATTCACTTTAAAAAATAATTGAGTTCACATAGTATATCAAATAAAAAAATTTTATTGAATAATGAGAAGCTACCTAGAAAGAGAATCATCTCAACATACTTTTCGAATTCTGCAGCTTAAAATATTTTTCTACATTAAAACATATTTTTTTAGAATTTTTAAAAATCACAATCAATGTCAGGAACGTGAATTTTATGAAAACATAAAAGAATGCATCCCCATGATGGACTGATCTCATATATATTTTTCGTTTTTCCGTCTTTAGCTCCTTAGATCCGTTAAACGAAAAATGGCTTTTTTTGACCAAATTGACAGATTTAAATATACCCTAAAAAGAAAAAATTTTTAAATTTTATTTACATATAAGTTCCTTGTAACTTTCATTATATATCACAAATAATGGAAAATAAATTTTATTAATATATCAAGCTCTTACATCGGCATTTGATAATACAAAATATTTCGCGTCCAAACTTAATACGATACGATATATTATCGGTTTTTAATAAAAATATTATTTAAAGTTTGAATTTGAGAGTATAACTATAGTGAATATGCAAAAATAAAATTTCAATTTATTTTTGTTTTGAATATTGGTTTTTTGACCTTTTTTTCTAAAATTTTTAATGTTTATAACTAACTAACTAAGTTTGATTAGGAAAAACGGTAAACGATATTCCCTAAGATGGCAGGTTTGATCTCTGTGGTTAACTCATAACTCTCTAAAAATTGTTGACCTGTGAAATCAATGAAACTGAACGCGCGCTAAAAAAATAAAATTATTTGTCGCTTTATGATGTGTCAGCTTGAGCTTTTCAAGTTTTATTTTATTTGTTGTTTTATTCGTTACATAATTTTTCTTTGCATAATTTTCAAAGTTGATTCTTATAGTACCTTTATATTTTAATTAAAAATTTAGAGTTTAGCTGATTTTTAAAATTAAATTACATACAAGTATTGTTACTCAAAGGTTTCGTGAGAAATTATGATATTTTTCAAAATTGAGCTATTGCTCAACGCTAAAAAATATTTAAAATTTGACAAAAAGTTTTACCCTTAAGTCCGTGATATATGTCTATAAATGCTATCAATAAAAACAATTTTTGCATTTTTGAATTAAAATGGTTTAACTCAAACAAATTTTTTAACAGATACATTTTATTTTGCAAGGTTTCGTAAGTAAAAAATTTAATAAATTTGTAATCTCTTGGCCTCTTAATACCTCCTTTTTAAAAATAATAACCTTGAAAATAATGAAGGAGCATGCAGAATATCGCATGAAAAATTATTAAAAATTAATTTTATTTTAATTTTCTTTAATTTTATATGTCAAGCATAAAAAAATTAATAGACTTAAAAATAATACGCTGCATTAGAATCACCGTTATATTAAAATGATGGTGTAGCAACTTATACACCCCCTGCTTAGCCTTTTAACTTATTTAAAATGCCACAATCAAGCCTTAGGACAACAAAAAAAAATAGCGGGCCATAGGTTGCTCTCAGGGTTATAACAAGCATCATATACCTCTCAAAGATATGTATACTAAAGATCTTAGTCGCGACAAGAAGGCCCGCCAAAAAAACAAACCGGGCTGGTTCAATATTATAAACGGGCTGGTGGGGCGGGCCTAAATTAGAAAAGAAAATATATGGTTGAGCCATTTTTTATACTTCATTTTGCTCTTTAAACTATCTTTATAACATAATGGTTTATTGCCAATTATTGGCCAACTGTCAGCTCAGATCCGGGTAAACTTAGCTTAAATTACGATGCTTCGACAAAATATTTTTTACGTATTTACTATCTGCCCCCCCCCACACAAGCTATCTTTTATATTGTGCCGACCGGAAATGTTTTTGTTTGTTAAATTGTTATTTAAACATTTGTTAATGCCCAAAGTGTGTTAAAATGTCATGAGAAATTTGTAAGGTATGACAGGATATTTTTTAAGGATGGGCTTTTTTGGTTTTCCCATGAGCTGTTAAAATATTATATATCGCCCCGAAAGATAAAGGGAACTTTTTTTTAATACGTTAAGGAAATTATTTTGTTTTTATGTAATAACATGTAACTTTTATACAGGGATTTTACATTGGAATATATTTTCAATTAACTTATGCTTTTATTTTAATCAACTTTTGACATGCCAAACAATAAAAACTAAAGATAAAATAGTAATTACGCCATAAAGTGTAATACTTCTAGCGTATTTTGTTAATGAAATTAAAGCAAAAAATTTATAGCTTGAAATAAACCAAATTCCGGGCCAAAGCTTGAGCGGGCAGGAATATCAGGACCCGACGTTGCCTACACAATGACACGATTAAAAGCCAGCCAGTCTAAACAAAACGTTAAAAAGTAGACTTAAAAAGAAGTAAGTTGGCAAATTTTGAGTTTTTACGGAGACCATTTAAATTACTTACTATTTGTGCCTAGAGGATTTTGTTCTTTAAAATATTCTCACATGTCTATTTACAATGTTGGTCTATTATGCATATTTCAATTACATCGCCAGCTACATGTAACCTAGTGATCCTGTGCTATATATGTTTAACATTATAATTTTGGCTAGTCGCAACACATATATTTCAGTTATCTAAAATGGCTTCACATTACAATTTTTAATTAAATATTTTTGGACACAAGTATTTTAACCCGCGAATGGTAGGGTAATTTGTAACAATGTCACAGTGAGACCCCGGACCCCAATTTAAAATATAACTTTTAGAGTTTATAGGATATGAACTTTATTTTTTTATTATTTTGAAGAAAAATGCGTGCTCTTTAATTATAAACTAATTTAAAATGTATATTGCAAATTTTATTTAACACGAAGTGGAAAAAAATTTAGAAATTTAAATTTTCTATTATCTAAATTACATAAATAAATTTTTTCAATACTAAATATACCAATGATATTGATTAGATCATGTTTTTTAGGTCTTGTATTGAGAAAGATTTACGAAAAACAATTATTATGAAATACAAAATTATTTTTCTTATTTTTCACCTTAAAAACTAGATATTTTATAGAGAAAAAAAATAATGCCTATCGTTTTTATACATTACAAACATTTTATAAACTTTATATGTAAAACCATAATGAAAGAAAACCTAAATAATAAGTTGCGAATTTTTTTAAATAAAATTTACATTGAGGCAATATCATGGTTTTCAACATATAGAATTTCTAATTTATGCGGATTTTGCTATTAGACTTAGATCTTTTAATTATTAGTTTTGTTTATTATATATTTAAGAAAACACAAAAATTTGGCCAATAATATATCATATTTTTGAAGGTATTTAAAATTTAAGATGTACTGGGGTCCATATGGCCCCACTATAAATAAAATATTATTGGAATACCGTGTGTCTATGTAATAACTTCTTTGTGTTTAATAAATTTGTCCATTTAATCTTTACTAATGCCAGTTAAAGACAACGAGACAATTTTGAAATAGAAAAAATTAGGCCTACCTAAAATATTTTTTTAGGGGCTTTCGGGTCCTAATTTTAAAATATAAAAAGTATACTTTTGGTGAGTATATATAACTTATTTAGATTAAATTTTAAAAAGAGCTTTTTCAAATCTTAAAGAATTTTATTATTTTGTCCTCTGTCGCAGTCCTGGTTTTGCATAATATATTGCTACTGGGTGGTTTTTAAATATAGCAATGCTGCAACTAAATTTTATTATTTTATCGAAAATAATTTCGGATTGAGTCAAATTTTTAGAAAACGATTATAGCTTTACGCTTCCCAAGCTTACCTATTCAGCTGCGACAAAATTGGTTTTAAACAAGAAATTTTGTTGCTACAAAATATAGTTATATTAGGTATTTTATAATTTTAATCAATAATTTTAGGCATCCATAGAAGACCAATTTTTTTAACAAAACGGTCGGATTTAGGTCGTGCCTTAGGCAGCTACATTGGCTTGTTTCAAATAAAAATGAATTTAAAAATGTTTGAAGCAAACAAAGTATAATTTTGTAATTAATATTAGGCTGTTGATTTTTTTTACTTCATATTGAAATAGAACAAGCTTATTGCCATTTCCTCTAAAATGCATATTATATAGCTTGATTGTGATTTTAAAGCTTTAAAATTTTAATTTATTGAAACACGATATGTATAATTAACAATTTTTTATTTGGCTGACGACACCTAGCGACAATAAAATACTTGTACCTTAAACCTAATATAACCTGGGTTCTAAAACAACAACGAATGCTCGGCGAGGTTTATGATAATGCAAAAAAAAAATCTTGATGGGTGTCCAATTTAGCTTGGGGTGCCTAATATTTTTTTGTATCACCCATCGGACACTTTAAAGATTCTCTACAACAGATTTACCGAATTTGGAAAAATTTTATTTTCCTTTTAATCTCAACAAATATCAATGTCAGAAACGTGAATTTTATGAAAACAAAAAAGAATTCATCCCCATTAATCTCATATATATTTTTCGTTTTTTTAGTTTCTTCCGTATTTTGGCTCCTTAGATCCGTCAATAACGAAAGCCTTTTTGTAAAAAAAAAATTTAATAATCTTTTTTGCATATAAAAATCTCTTGTAACTTATATTTTGAATCACAAATGAAAAATAAATTTTATTAATATATCAAGCTCTTACATAGGCATTTAGATAATACAAAATGTTTCGCGTCCAAACTTAAATACGACACGGTAAATTATAAGTTTTTTATGAAAATATTAATTGAAGTTTTAATTTAACAGTTTAACTATTGTGTATATGCAAAAATAAAATTTCAATTTATTTTTGTTTTTAGTCTTTTTTGGTTTTTCGGCCTTTTTTTCTAAAATTTTTAATGTTTATAACTGACTAAGTTTGATTAGGAAAAACGGTGAACGGATTTGATATTCCCTAAGATGGCAGGTTTAATCTCTGTAGTTAACTCATAACTCTCAAAAAATTGTTGACCTTTGTAAAAAGATATTAAATTTTTAAGTATAGTTTTAACACCCACATGATTATACATATTGTTCCCAACCTATATATTCTAAAATTTATTTTGAATCTCATTTGTTTTTTTTGCATTTTTACAAAAATTCTCATTTATAAAGATATCAAGTTAGACCACAAAAAACATATGATTTAAAAGTCTCTAAGGTGGAAGGTTTGATCTCATAAATTAGCTTTTATATCTCATAAATTGTTGGTATATGGTATCTAATATATTCCTTGAAGCCATTTTTCAAAATCTCGTCAAATCTAGTTTTTAAATAGAGATGCACTTTTTGCCAGTACTACACGGCTATAATTTAGTTTTTATCAAGTGCAAAATATTTTAAATTTAGGTTGCTTTTTATGTTTTGCTCCCAAAAATAAGCAAATAAAACCTAAAAATAATAACATTAAAAATAAATAAGTTCAACAATAAATGCAATGATTCATAATTTTTGGCCATCTAAAAATAATTAAAATTGCGTTTAGCTAATACATACAAAAAAATTATATTTTTTTAACAATAGAAACATTTATTTTTGGCCAACCATCAATAATTAATAAAAGGAATGAATATAGCCTTTTAAGATAAAAAAAAAAATCTATTTTTTAGAAAACGCGCAAGGGGATTTTGCGCAGTTTAAATTTGTCAATATTTGTAATATGGCCTTATGTAACACATATAATTAATCTAATTTATTAAATAGTAACATAAAGATTATGATTATAAGAAATTCATATTTAAGTGGGTAAAGTGACATGTATTCTGTTTGAACCGCTGCATTGTCCACGTTACAACCGGAAGTATTGCAACAAGAAACACAAGTTTCATACGTTACCCCAAAACCATTGTAAAAACACCCGAATGTGCAAACATCTTCGCAAGAACGCGTTAAGGTATTTACCACACCGTCGAGATCCCTTCGTTTGACCTTTTAAATATATAAAAATTTTGATAATTTTGTTTAGATACAAGAATTTTTTTATAATTATTAATTAATTTAACACTTAGTTGTATATGCAGTGAGGTTTATAACGAATAGTAAATTGGCTCCAAATACTGATCCGCTATAAGCGATTAAACTTGTAATTGGCGAGCTAATTTAATTTGCAAAGTAATTAAGATCTTAAATTCTTACTCCAGCCTCCTTACCTTTATATATGTTACAAAAAACACTTAGTTATAGTAATTTTTTTGTTCAATTTATTTTCTGCCTAGCAGGTAACAATTGTCTCGGACAAAAAAAAACTCTTGACACTTTCACTTTAATGAAAAATATAAAATTTAAAAGTTATTATGCCTACATTAATTCAGATTATGAGTGTAGGGGAGACCGGGGCGAAATGATCTGCGGGGCGAAATAAAAAATGCATTTTTCTCCCCCAAAAACAAATATATTTTCTTAAATTTCAGATATGATTTAGATCTTTAAGCATTCCAACTATTTTGATCATTTTATGTATAGGTAAACTTTTAAAAAAATTTACAAAATGTGAATAATATAAAATTGGGTGTAAATTTATAAATGGGCTCTTAAATGTTCAAAATACGATAAAGTTTTATATGCCCTCTTTGTAATTATTTTTAAATAAATTTCATAAATTTAAACAATTATAAATTATATATATTTTAATTAGAATTACTTATGAAAACAGATGTTAATTATGTCAACATTTATTTTGTCCCAGATATGGGGCGAAATGGTTAGTAACACTAGTTTTGTTTAACCACTCATAATTCCTAAATTTGATAAATATTTTTAATTTTACTACCTAATTTAGATAATAAAATGGTATCTCTAGATTAAATATTTAAACCAAAATTTGGATGTAAAATGTAGGTACAGCATCGATTTTGCAAAACTATGTTCATTTCGCCCCGGTCTCTTATATTCTTGCTTTCCACAAATCTTATTTTGGCCCAAAATTTATTCAAGATATTATCTAAGGCTCCCTGAAACCAAAAGTTGCACTTTTCAGGGGTCAATGACGAATTCAAAAAATCTGAAAATATTTAATTAAGCGTACTGTTTATTACATTTCATTTAATTTAACAATTTTTTTTTTGCAATTTGTAAATGTACATGAAAATAAGAATATATGTTTTTTAAAAAAATTCATTACCCAACTATATTACCTTATATATTTTTGCCCCATCCTAACGTTAAACAACCTCATTTTTTATGTTAATGCCCTCAAAAATGATGTCCTTATTTTATAAAAATGAGTTTGAACCTGAAAGTTTAAGATGAAAAAGCGGAGAGTTTTCAAAAATAATGTTGCATAGGCTGCGGCTAATACTTCTTTCAAAATTGTAAAAAAAATATTTTTAAAATAAAAAAATTTTTAGCGGCTTATATCAAAATATGAGAATTTAGGTTTTTTGGTCGTTTTCCTAACAAAATATTTTTGAAAAAAAAACTTTTTTTTTTTAAAATTTAAAATAATTTTTAAATTTTTTTTTTACACTAGCCGCCTCAATGTTTTTCAAATGCGTGCAATTTTTTTTTTGTCAAAATTTTTTTTCACTAGCCGCAGCCATAAATGAGTGTTTTAGACTTGGTGAAAGTGTGCTCAGATTGAGGCTCCGATATGCCAGCCATAAAAAGGCCCTTTGAAAACGCGTATGGGCAGTTTATTGAGGGAGAGCTAATAGGCAATCCTTTGTCAACAACTTTATTCTCAAAAGTTTGCCAGATTAAAAAAAATACATCTTGAAAGTTACAAGGACACTAACTTAAACTTGAGATTGTTAAAAAAATATTATATCCTTTTTCATTGTCAAATAATCAATATAAAAAATAAATGTGAAATTATGAATTACAAACTATGAAGGAATAATGAAAATCTTTTGAAATGGGTCTATTAAATTATATTTATGATCGTGTGTACTTTTCTGATAGGGGAACTTATTGCAGGTCCAGCATGATCGTAATAAAAGTATTTTTTTTTAATTTGATATAATTGCCCATGAAAGTGCCTTTTTAGCATTTTAAAGAATGAAAAATATGCAGGATATATGGGAATAAGTAAATACATCGCTAATCTAAGGCATAAATTTATTTTATCGATATAGGTTTCATATTTACAAATAATGTTTTACCCTGCAGAATTTATCATTACTCGATGGACAAGTCACGAGATCGTTGGCTGATGCATTTAACAAGCACGGGTTATCCAAATCGGAATCAATCTTAAATTCAACTTCACAAACGTAGCATTGTAGCCTTTTGTGAGTATCTTCCGAAGTGGGGAGCCTTGTTGTGATAGGAATATCAATAAAGATATTCGGTCTAGTCATTATTCCGCTACCATCAGTGGGCAACCTATTAAATGAATTATTGTTACTCTCGAAGTTTACGTGGATTCCCTTGCTGATATCTTGTATGAACCATTGATTGGTAACTCTAAAAATTATCGTGCAGCCTACAAATGCAAATGAATCAACAAA
This sequence comes from Acutogordius australiensis, assembly GCA_030555515.1. Classification (NCBI taxonomy): domain Eukaryota; kingdom Metazoa; phylum Nematomorpha; class Gordioida; order Gordea; family Gordiidae; genus Acutogordius; species Acutogordius australiensis. The sequence continues at coordinate 20,245,689 of CM060243.1, forward strand.
ACATGGCTTTTAACGGTTCATATAATACATATTTAATAATTTCTCACTTATGATAATACAGTACGTGCATAATACCATTTGTTATAAATAAATTAGGTGAATGCGAGAATTTAGTATAGAATAAAAGGTATTTAATGGCTTGTTTCCGATCTATATAACTCCAGTTGAATTTAAAAATTATTTTAGACGATAAAATCAATGAACTAATTGCGAAAATAAAAGGGAGGCCCAACCTCTTATAAGAGCTTACCGGAAATTCAGACAATGTTTAAAATTTTTAAATGCGCTATACTCCATTCAAAGTTTAGGACACGAAAACATAAGAAAATACGTATATTTTTTAACGCATTAAAGTTATTCTTCTGGTAGGCTATTTTTTGGAATTATAAGATACGACAGGTGAGAATGACTTTTTAACTTTAGGTAAAGTTTGTTTTTTTTAATATCGAGTTCAATTAGACGGTTATAATATTATCTCCATTCTTTCATCCTTTTTTAAAATGTTTTTGGTAAAACGGGCACGTTTAATATTGAATTATATTTTTATAAATATCAATAAAACGCATATTTAAATGATACCACTACTGAAATTACATTCTGAGGACGCGTTCAGGGTTCAATCTTTATTAAATTATGTTTTTACATCAATTTTTCTCATATCCGCAATTGCTCTAAGTATATATAAAAACTTGATTATATTATATCTAAATTCATATAAACATCTGATAAATATCTTCCCTTCTTTAAAAATTATAAGGCTTAAAAATTTTACAACATTAAACTTTTTTTTGGAAAGTTTAAAATTTTTAAAAAAATTTCAAAGACGAATGAACTCTGAACGCGGCTCGATATAAAAGTTTTTGAAAATAAATGAAAAAATTAATTAAATTATTATAATATTGAAATTTTTCAGTAAATCAACGTTAAACGCGCCCTATAACATAGGCACAGCATTGCAAATCGTATATGTTTTTTACATACTTCGTAACTTGGCTATAGAAGTTCAAAACATTTTACATTTTTTTTGGTATCGAGGGTGATCAGAGCTATATTTAAGTCTAAAATGCTAAAATATAAAACTTATATTTAAATTTGCCAGACAATTCACATGTTACCAAACAGTATGCCAGTTCGACTAGACAGCCAGGTTATCCACACTAAATAAATCAGCAATTCAACTGGTTAAAATAATATTTTTCTAGATAAAATTAAAAAAATCCCTGGTCTGCGGCAATATACTACGTGTTGAATCATTTGTCAACCGTGCAAATTTCTAAGCGGGTGAGGTCAAATATGTTAAGACTCAATAATTAGTCACCCCATTTAATAAGACCGGACTTCAAATGGACGATGTTAAGCCACAGCCTACCAGGTTTCTCAACCCCTAACTACGCCCCTTTTTTTTATAAAGACAGAGGACTAATTTTATTTATCATCAATTCTCCAAAACAATTCCCCCCACCATCACCCCAGAGAAGGCTGGTACGGCCCTGTACATAAGGCAATCATGTTTCTTGGTCTGATTTTAGGTGCTGATCACGAATATCATAATTCTAGTGAATATTTTCGATTTTCGCTATTCGGTGTCAAAAATAAGATATTCCTATCATTTGGGCTTTACGCTAGAACCTAAGGGTTGAATAAAAGTTCAATCTAATTGTTTTGGTTGTTTTTTTTCGTTGCCCAGCGTAATCAAAATTTGAGATCTAGTGGCACTATCTTTTCATATTTTTGATTTGTTATCTTTCAGGTCACGTAAGAAATTCATTCCCAATTGTTTAAAATAATCTAAGTTTTGGTCAGAATTTTTACCATGAACAAAAAAAAAATTTGAAAAGCCTTGAGGTTTTAACAAAAAACAACTAAAGAAATTTTTATGCGTTGAACCTTCATAGATGTGTGAACTTATGTAAAATGCCTTTAATTTTTTATCTTTTTCTAAAATAAAACAATTAATAAAACAAATATAGGCTGTGATCTGTTATTAAAAAAAAAATACAAATGTATATCTTTAAAAATATTATATATTATGGCCTAAACCTTTGAGACTTTTTTCTTAAATATATAATAAACAAAACTAGTAATTAAAATTTGGTCTAAGTCTAATAACAAAATTTGTATAGAATTTAGAAATTGAATTAGGGTCCATATGGACCCCACTCTCTCTTCAATGTTGAAAACCATGTTATTGTCTCTATTTAAATTTAAACTTAAATAGTTGCAGCCTTATAATCTAATTTTTATAAATATTTTAAATTATTATGTATACAAAATGTTTGCATTATTATGATATAAATTTTTTTATTTTTTCTTTGAAATATCTAGTTTTTATGGTAAATAATAGCCAAAAATAATTTTTTATATCAAAATATTTTTTTTTATGAAACTCTCTAAATATGTTCTACTAGACGTAAAAACACGATTTGATCAATAACAATACATTTAATTTATTGACATGATTCATTTAATGTAATATGGAAAAATGAAAACTTTCAATTTTTTTAGTTTTATTTCTACTTCGTGTCATATAAAATTTGCAATCTTCATTAATGTAACTGTACATTATTTTATAATTAAAGAGCTCTGTTAAAAATAATAAAAAAATAAAGATTATAGCTTTAAAACTCTTGAAGTTATAAAGGTTTAAAATTGACCCCACCATAGCATTCGCGTTACAAATTTTTCACCCTACCTTTCGCGGGTTAAATACATGTCAATAAAATAAATTCACAAATATTATTGATTAGTTTTTAGGTCGGGTAGGAAATTATATGAAGGATTCATGAAAAAAATAATATGAAATAAAAAAATTTTGTGGCTATTTATTTACCTTAAAAACTAGGTATTTTATAAAGAAAATAAGATAACATTGCAAGCATTTAATATACTTGATATGTAAAACCATTATGAAAGAATACCAAGAAAATAGGTTGCAATTTTTTCAGTTAAATTTACATTGAGGCAATACAGGCACGATTCTAGACCCCTTTTGGGCGTGTTCCACTCCCCAAATAAAATTTGCTCCCCCCCCCACCCCCACAAAAATATACTAAATTTTATTTTTGCCCTTCCACCCCCATAAAATTTAATTTGCTTTACCAAAAATATCTAAAAATTTGTATTTTTTAAATATTTACTTTTTTTAAAAAGTGTTTTCATTCATATCAACACTTATCCGCTAAAGAGATTTAGCTAACACAGAAATTATTTCTGTTGTTATTAGATATATAGAAAAATATGCTGTTACAATAAGCTGTATATTTGTGAAAGCAATTCATAAATCTGATGCCAAAGAAATTTCCTCATTTGTCAACAATATTTTGTTAGTATAGAATCATAACCAAGAACCTGATCGCACAATGCTACGATGGGGCGAAAGTAATGTCCGGGGAAAAAGGTGGTGTTCAAGGCAAAATGGCTGACACCATGTCCCGTATATTCACTGCTTTAACCACCGATTGCATCTTATTGCAAAAGATTGTCTTGAAATTTTAAGTGAAGGGAAAGATTTTTTTGATATTATTTTTCCCTTGAAACATGATGCAATCAAGGAAGTAAGTGAATGCGGGACCATACCCCGGCTGTTGCCCCATCGGTAGTGTGGTCACTACGACGCCATTGTTTTTAAAATAAAAATTACATAAAAATATTAAATACTCTCTTAAAAATTAAAATAAAAAAAAAAAATTATATCTTCGGGTCACAGGGCCAAAGCGTCGGGGTTTTTTGACCATATTTATAATCATCAATTTATTTTTTTGTATTTATCATTGGAAAAATTATTATTAAAAATAAATAATGATCAATTTTAATGCAAAACGGTTTATGATTTTAAAACTTTTGATTTAATACACCATTGTTTGTTAGAAATTAAAAAATTAAGAAATACAAATACATTTACAGGTTTATTTAAAAAATGTTTTGATATATATAATTTTTTTTTAATGACAATAATTTATTTATAGATAAAAGAAAAATTAAACCTAAAGATTTTTCTGATTTTTATTTATTTTCTACTCATAAGTCTGAGAAAAATTAGTATTTATTTTTTATATTGATTTATTCATTAATTCTTTTAATAATAGATTTTTTACCAATAATATTTATTTAGAATCTTTAGATTCTCTTTATAAATTTGATTATCCTTTTTCTTATATATAAATAAATTAGAGCCTCTTTTAAGAATAATTAATATTGATAAATTCATAATCTAAGGGCGCGATCAGATTTTTCGCTTCATTTTTTTGAAAAATTTTAAAAATTTTAAAAATTTCGAATTTTTTGAAATTTTATTTATTTTTTTTTTTTTCAATTTTTTAAAAACTTTTCTCTTCGAAAAACTATTTAAATGCTAACTACCAAAATTGGCGACTTTTTGTAAAAAAGCGTTCAATATCAAAAGGGTAAAAATTCTAAAATTTAAAATTTTTTAAAAAAACGAACTGAGTCTGAACGCGCCCTAAAAAAATTGTAGCAAAAAAATTTTAATAAAATACTTAATAATTACAAAGAATGTGTTACTCATGATTTTGTTAAAATTTTTATATAATTACAAAGATGCGTTTCCTAATTTATTTAACATTTTTTCTATAAGTTTGTTATTTGGCCTTTCAACGTCGAGTTGTGAGGCCACACATTTAATAATAAAAAGTTTGAACATGGATTCAATTGGTGTACATGTATATTTTTTGCCGTGACCGAAGGTCACGGCTAATTCTGCCGCCGAAGGCGACAAAAAATTTTTTTTTGCCTCCCACGAGTTTTTTTTGCCCCCCCCCCCCCCCTCAGATTAAAAAAGCTAAAATTGGGCATGAGGCAATATGATGGCTTTCAAGGAAATTGGGTGTGTGGGGGGTCCAAATGGACCCCAATAGAATTTTTAATTTCTCAACGAATTTTGTTATTTGACTTACTCCAAATTTAAATTACTAGTTTTGTTTATTATATATTTTTCACAAAATTTTGGCCAATAATATATAATATTTTTAAAGATATTTTAAAATTTAAAAAGTGGGATCCATATGGACTCCACAGTGCTAATCTCGGGTTAAACTAGTATAAGTTATTATTAAATGTATATTCTATATTTTATAAAAAATTATTTTGGCTGTTCAGCCACGTGCAAAGTGAGTCTTTATTATAGTAAAATTAATTTTTAAAAATTTTACCTTATAAATGAAGTTATTTAACAAAATGTCAATTTGGTTAATGAATTAAATACTTTTTCTAAAATATAAAAATAGAAAATTTTAAAAAATAATATTTTTAGAATGTTTTTAATTTAACAAAAATAAAACCTCACTTTGCACGTGGCCTTAATCACACCACTGGGTTAAGGAATTAATAATACTCTCAAAGAATATTTTTTAGCAATTATTATAATATTTAATAATATTAAAAAATAAATTTTAACGCGTTTTTAGAGAATTTTTTAATAAGGCTACAGTGTTATAATTTAATTTTTTATTGGCTATTTTTTATATTTATTTTATAGAAATAAAAAAAGGCACTACTTAAAATGCTAAACATTAAGGTTTAACGCCATTATTACGTTTTATGTTTTGCTTAATATAGCCTATTTTTAAATTTTTGAAAAAACAAAATATAACAAGACCTATCTTTGTACAAATTGATCTACCATGCACGCCTTTAAACATGCCGTATTTGAATCATATGACGAACCCAACTTTTTTAATCGTAACTTGTAAAAGCTTGAATATAGCCTTACAGGTTGAAGCTGGTAAACATAAAACTATTATTTTAACATTTAATTATTATTTAGAATTCAGGTATTTTGCCAAGTCTCATTTAATTTTGCAAAAATGTAGAATATTTTGTATTGAAGATCCTGGTACAGGAGCTGGTAGTGGAAGTGCTACCTTAAATGCTCTGTATTATGCCATGGAGATTATTAGTTCTCTTGCAGGATATAATGTAATATTATATTATTCTGAGATATTGATAATTTCTATATTTATAATATTAATTTAGAACCTAAATACTGAAATTCTTAGTGAGAAGCTAATTATTATAGCACACCTTGTAAGAATTTTTTTGGCTGAAATTTATTCAATAAAATTAATATTAATTAGAATTTTATTGCATTTTAGGGAGATAATAGCTTATGTAATCCATTGACACCTGCATTTACCCAAATTTATGATAATAATTGGAAATATAATATTGTAAATTTGTTGGAAACTATGTACACAAAATTTGGTCATCTAAGTGGTGCTTGGGTATGTAGTACATCAATGATGTTGGATCTTATTGCCATGTACAACATTGGTATGTTGTTGCCCTCTTTGAAAATTTGTAGAATCTATTAGCTGTAACTAATTAAATATAAATATAATTATGTAAAAAAAGTTTTTTATTGATATAAAAAATATGTTTAATTTATACATCATAGGATCTTAACAATTACTTCTCAAAAATTTCTTTTGCCTGTTTAAAGTTAAACCAGATTTATGTAGATGCAAAATGTTTTAATAAATTTTTGTTCCTAATACAATATAAATAATTAATATTTTTAATATTTGACATAAAATGGTAAAATTCTTTATATTTAAACTTATAAATTTTTCTTAGTTAATTCAAACTTCATTTATATGAAGTCAATTTATGAGTTACCTATACACAATTTGCATATTAGCAAAATTACCAAATTTATAATCAAAAAACTTTATATCCCTTTGTTTTTAAATTAATTTCTATGTTCAGATTTAATTTCTTGTCAAAATAATTTTAAAACCTAAAAACAAATTAAAAAATATAATATTAAAAAATTTTATGCATTATTTTTTGTTATTTTTTACCAAATTTAACATTAATATTGTAGAAAAAAATCTATATTAATTTCATAAATAAATTTCAATATTAACATTTTTTTGTCTCATGTAAGATTTTTTATGTTTAAAGCAGGCTAAAGTAAAATCTTATTCTTAGTAGTCTTGATTGGATTAGTGGTGTTTATCACTTATATTTAAATCCCTTGTTATAGTCTCACAAAACCCTTTAGTCTGGACCAGTATGTTTCATATTAGTGCCCCCAAAACTGTTGTCAGGCACTTTAAAACATATTCTTTCCACCGGAGCCCCCAAGCACTACTTAGATTGCTCTTATTGATTGACCAATGCTGCTTTCTGTGTATTCTGCTAAAAATCAAATTATTAATGTTATAAGCTTAAATAGACGTATCCAAAAATAACTTATTTATATTTAGGGTATACCCTGAGGTTTTAGCTTTGCGCATTTGCCATTCTAGATTGAATATAAAAATTAAAATAATTTTTCAATCAATATTTAATTTTTTGATACAGAAATTAATCCAGATGAGTGTCACTTAGTTAGTGTTCCACAAACAATCGAATACGTTTCAGAATCTCATGGGTTTTACATATTAGATGACCAAGTTTAAATACATATTTGATTGATGATGCAATAAATTTTATAACACTTTTCTACCAAAATTTATGAATGTTTAGCGTACATTAAGACTTAATCTCTACTGTTTTTTTTTCGTTTTCTGAATCACAGCCTTGGGGAATTTAGATGAAAATTGGCTAAATTTGGTAAACTGCCACCATCAATATTTTTTAGGAAGATTGTGATAAAATAAACTTTAATTTCAATTCATCAAAAATGAGAAATATTATATTTTAATAGTATCAAGTTCAGCATCCACATTCAGATTAAGCCACATGCCAAGTGAAATTTTTTTTTTGTAAAATTTTACAAATTCTAAAAATTTTCAAATATATTTTCTCTTATATGCTTAAACCAAATATGGCAAAATTTTTGAAAAAATGCGCATTTACAAAATAATATAAAGTTAAAAATTTTACTAAAATAAAAACTATTTGCTCTTATTTAAATAATAATTCATATAATTGACACGATTTCTGTATGGAAACAAAAGTTTTTTAGTTTAATGTTTTAACCTTATTTTCAATAACAAAATTCAGGTTCAATCGGATTAAGTTTTTTTTTAAACATTTTTTTCGATGTTTATAGCTGACTTACAAAATTTGGCAAGGAAAAGGGTGATACTTTTTTAAAACCTCAATGTAGTATATTAAAAAGTAGTACAAGCAATTTATCAAACTGTGTAAAAACACAAGTCAACAAATATCAATGTTAGAAAAAATAAGTTTATAAAAACATAAAAGCCACTCCCATGATGGCCTTATCTCATATATAATTTCCGTTTTTCAAAGTTTTTTCCGCTTTCGGTTTCTTAGATCCGTCCACATCGAAAGAATGGCCTTTACTAAATGGATTTTGCGACCTCAAGAATACCCTAAATAATTTAAGTTTTTTTTTCATGCAAAATTCTCTTGTAATTTATATTTATCAACTCAAATAATGGAAAAATATATTTTTGTATATCAAGCTCTTACATCAGCATCTAGATAATACAGATCCTCGTCCAAACTTATATACGACACGATATATTATCGCTTTTTAAAAAATATTATTTTGAGTTTAATTTTAACAGTTTAGCTATTGTGAATATGCAAAAAAAATCAATATTTTTATTTTCAAATATTTTTTTTTTGTCATTGTAAAATTTTTAATGTAGCTGACTTACTTAGTTTGAGTATAAAAAGCGGTAAACGGATTTGAAAATCCTTAAGATGGTAGGTTCGAACTCTGTACTCATAACTCAAAATTTTTGACCTGTGTAAAGGGATAGATACTAATCGAATATTTCCCTACTGTCTTATATGACTAACCTTAAATTTGAATATCACGTTCTCTCTTAAAAACATTTTATTTTAACTTTATCTTGTTTAACGTTCTTTCGTAAAAACATTTTATTTATTTGAATATCTTATTAAAGTTTTCCCTAAAAATATTCTATTTATAAATCTGATATCTCGTAAACGTTTCTTTTACTAAAAATATTCTTACAAATAGATTTGAATAACTTCTGAACATGTTATTTACTTGAATATAGAATGTTAACGAATAATATATATATAACCGATAATTGTACAAATACACACATAAATATAATTTCTTTATATTTTTTAATTTTTCATTAATAAATTAATTTTAAACACTGGTGTCAGATAACTTCTTGTCGGAGTTGTCCGACACAACCCACGCAGCCCTTAAACTTGGCCACCCCTGAGAAACGCTTAACAAACATATATTCACCGTTCCAACCCTGTAAATAAAATTTTATGCAAGATGTTAATTCTTATCAACTAAGCTATTCACAACGGTATGTAAAACTCAATTTAATATTTTTATCAATGATGACGATGTTTTTCACTAAGTGTACGTATTCACTACAATGTAATTGAGTCGAGACTCTCACCACAATGGTCCTAGTTTCGTCTATTTCCATAAAAGTTGCTAGCATTAATGATTTACGAATTTTTGCATGAGATAAAGCCACCTTCTCCTCCCTCTCCCCCTTCAAAACATAAGTCAACAAACGATTAAAATAATAAAAAATTTCTGAGAAACCTGCATCATCGCTAGGACATATTTAAATTTTCTGATCAACAGATTGTTTACGTTAAAATTTTTCCTGAACCCATCTATTCACAACGATATGTAAAACTCTATGCATTTCATATGATAATAAATGATGACGACGATCCTCCCTAAGCGTAATTATTCACTACACATAATAATTAATTCGAGGTCTTCGCCACAATGGCCCTAATTCCGTCTGAGGCAGATGCTAGCATTAATGACATTTGCAGATAATTTTTGCATGAGACACAGAATGAGCCCAATGTGATAACGCCCAATGCGACCATATTAAGGACAACAGAGCCCTATATGACAACGCCCATTGCGACCATATAAAAGACAGCAGAATCCTATATGATAACGCTTGCGACCATATTGAGGACAGCGAGGTTGCCAATTGCGCGCTTTATGCTGACGCCAGCACCCGCTTAAGTATTTAAAAGAAACTATTAAAATGTAACCATAATCTGCCTCTATTCGGCCAACAATACCTCATTTGAAACGATAGGTGACTGAAAAAAAGGGAAGGTGTCTTATATGACTAACCTTAAATTTGAATATCACGTTCTCTCTTAAAATCATTTTATTTATAACTTTATCTTGTTAACGTTCTTTCGTAAAAACATTTTATTTATTTAAATATCTTATTAAAGTTCTCCCTAAAAACATTCTATTTATAAATCTGATATCTCGTTAACGTTTCTTTTACTAAAATTATTCTTACTAATATATTTGAATATAGAATGTTAACGAATAAGCAAAGTATACAACCGATAATTGTACAAATACACACATAAATATAATTTCTTTATACTTTATTTTTCATTAATAAATTTATTTTAAACACCTACTCAATAAAAATTAATAAAAATAAATTCCCATGCCATAATTAGGAAATTTAAAAAATTCCGAGTACTATTTAATAATGAATATAAGTATATTAAGATACCAAACCTAATTAACTATCGTTTAACATATTTTGTTTGGGCTTGTCAATATAATGGAGCACAAAATGTTAATTTAAAATACCTTTAAATTCCTTAATATATATTAAATTTTGGGTAAATATGTTATTTTTTTGTCCATAATTTCAAAAAAGATGAAAAAATTTTGTTTACTTTATTTTATTTGACTTTAAACATTGCCTTAATCAGAAAAATATAATTATTTTCTTGCACATCCTGTTAATATATATATTTTGCATTGAAAGATGTATGTTAAAGCCCTTCACTACAAACAAACAAAAAAAGAAATTTGTGATATTTTAAAAGACCTACAACCCCTTTTAAACAAGCCCTTTGAGACATCCGATGAAATTTATTTGAGACATGTCCCACTTGTCATAGGCCTTGTCTATTTTCCCACCCACGTCGTTCAGACTATGATTGAGCTAAATAATCAGCATCCAATGGATTGCTCTACCTACATGGGAAAAGATAGGGGTGCAGGATTGTTACAAGTTAGTATTTTCCAATTATATGTTTGTGTGAATGAGTGACTAACCTTTAATATATCATTCTTATATTTTTTTAGTAATTTGAAGAGTTAGAATGGTATATGTTTACCATTTTTATATGTATTTTTATAATCACCAGTTTTTGAAATTAGTAGTAGATTAAAATTTTTAACAATAAAACAAGGGGTAGAGTTTGTAATTGAGAAAAAAACATCAAAAGACATTTGATGGAATATGTATGCGTAATTAATTAAGGTTGCATGTCAGACTTTCCAATCTAGGCTTACGTTTACATAAATGTGATAATATTTTTTTTATATAAAGCTTACCTTATTTTTCGATCTGCTATACCCCATGTTTCTGGATTCTCAACGAGACGTATTTTTATCCAACTCTTATCAAAACTACCTTCGGCCTACTGCAAATTCTGCTTTCACAGACCATATTTCATTAAATACCTCTTCAAGTGAAGATTCAAATATTCTAGTCAAAAGTGCCCGTTGCCTCCTGTGGAAATATTTAAGGAAATACCGAATTCGTGCAGGTTTTTTTTGATCAAACATTTATTCTATTTAGGCTATATATTTTAGATTATTAAGCCTTTTTAATGCCTAATAAATTTTTATTCGGGTTCAAAAATATAATTAAATACCTTAGTTTACCTTAAAGAAGCAATATGCCAACACATTCCAACCGATAGTCTATCTTCATTATTACATATCCAATGCGACATTTATCATCGTTCGGCTTCACACTCAATCGCAATATCTAATCAATGCTCAGGATCTTGTCCTATTGATAAAAATCTGTTAATTTTATACTTGTTTAAGGATAAATATAATGATGATAATAACCGAGATATCTTTTATAATTATATTCTTACCACTAATGAATGCAAGTGGGGTGTAAAACGCCTCGTTGGACCTGCTACCATATCAATGGCAAATCTTTTTGATTGTCAAGATATAGAAAATTTGGTGACAGTAGGCACTCACTCTCTAATACAGAACTGTACGATCGTTTTCAACAATAATGATAATAAAATTAATAATAATAATAATAATAATAGTGAAGATACAAAAAAGAGGAATTGTTTAAGGATTGGAAATTACTGCTACCTGTACAATATACATTTACCTGCACACTTATTTCACAAATTTAAAACCTGTAATGCAATGGATAAAATTGCATTATTAGGTGTAAATATAAAAATACCTTCTTTCCTGTTAGACCGTTACCATGACAGCGCAACCATTAATGCCATAGGTACCAAGACAAAATCTGCATCAGCATACGTTATAATGATACTTGGTATAGAAAATGACGTTAAACAGGTCCTTCTTATCGCTAGATAAATATTTACATGAAATTTTTTTTTCGGATTTTGTCGTGTTGTAATGTTATTTAATGTTGCATATTCGAATTTGATATTATTTTTGAGCAGAGATCCATTTGTTAGCTGAGCACGAGTAGCCTCTTTTCTCTCTTTTTATTCCGCCCCCTCTCATCTTGTTTTCTACCCCAAATGTATTTAAATCACGAGAATTACGTCCAATTTTAGTTTTTGACATATAATGAAAAATAAATGTTAAAGTAAAAAAAATGTCATTTTTCAAAATCATGGTAAAAAAATCTTGTTTGCCTAAAATGGGTGTATAAAAATGTTTAAATACCTGCCAAAAATATTTCTCTAGGGTATCATTTTATTTTGTGTGAGCCTATCTTTAGCGTTTTTCAACAATTTGCTTAAAAGTTCAAAATTATGCATTTTTACTCTACTTTGTGATAAAAAATCCCATTTTAAAATTAGAAAAAATGGACTTTATTTAATTATTTTTACTTATCTCATTATACTATTAATTGGATTTTTATTTTATGTTAAACGAACGCACTTCCTTAGGATGTTACTAATAGCTAATCCTCCGATCTGTTAGGCGGACCTGGCCGGATGGCCCGGTTTGGACTTTAAGGAGGATTTTAATTTTTTGCTGGTTGTTAGATTGCTATAGTTTGATTTTGTGTTAGGACATTTTTTGGGACAAAAGAATGGCAAAAAACGAATCAATTGTAGTGAAACCTGCAACAAGAGCTTAACAAACTCCTGGCCACAATGGAATATTTAATAAACACAGACAAAAAGGGAGAGGTGAAAGCCGAATCCGATTGACGGATGTTGAAAATGGGGGCTGCGCGTAGTTTAGATCAGTTGACCGTTTTTAAAAATAAAGTGAAAAATGTTGAACGTAGAAACCGGTTTCAACTGCGATGTTTAAATAAATCTAATTAATTGTACTTGGTAATGTTGAATAGATTGTTTCTTGCGATAAAATAGGGCATTTTAAACAGAACTGTCTAAATAACTACTGTAATTTGTTATACATGTCAAAAGCGAAGGCATTGAGTTAATGACTGTTTGTTTAACTCGATACATTGTTAAAACATGCTTCATTTGTGCCTGTATTAATTCAGTTGGACAACATTACATACTTTAATGCTCCGATCGATGATTGGCTCAAAGCACGAGGTTTAAACAAAACTGATATTTGGGACAGCTCTCAAGTAATATTTAGCTTACTATTTTGGAGCATGATTTTGTTTTGTTTTTGTGGCGTTTAATTCATTTTGTAATTTTATTATTTGTACCTAATTATTTCCTTAGGAGTGAAAAAATTATTTTTAGGGTCATTCAGTTATCAACCTATATTTTTGATGACTACAATAATCAACGAATGTTCGGCGAAGTTTATAAAACTACAGGGAAAGAGTTTCATGTAGGTCGTTAAACATCTTGTCCTTATTTTAAAATATCATGCCTGGCTATAATAAAAAAATGTCCAAATTTGACTGATTTTGTTGCGACCTTACAATTAAAAACAAATTTTTTTTCATATTGAAATCAATTGTACCTTCTATTTTTTATCTAAATTAATGTGAAATAAAATCCTTGAGTATATAAGCTCTTACATCAACCCTTAGGGTATACATAATATTTTGCAACCCCACCTAAAAAAGGACATGATATTTTATTGGTTTGAAATAAATACATTATTAACAGTCTAGCAATTTTATATATATAAATAATTTAACATATTTTTTTTTGTTTTTTTAATCTTTTTTGTTTTTTCATTGAATTATTTTTATTTATAGCTGGTAAAGCTTTATCAATACGGTAAACGAGTAAGAAAATCCCTAAGATGGCTGGTCTGATTTCTAAAGTTATACATCCATATTGCGTTTAAATTATACTCAAATTCAACCTTTTAGGAACGAACATTGTATACGGCAAAATTGTTTCCCGTTTTCCCTATAACAAATTCAAAAGAATTGGTCGTGATCACACCCCAGCTATTGGATTATTTTTTGTTCACAGGTGATTTTAATTCACGAGGTGATAATTGCCTAGGAACATTTGAGTAAATGAGATACTTATATAAATTACAATGCATTATCAGAGCTATGGAAAAGCCCATTTTCGGGCTAAACTCATTCATTTTTAGAAATTAAGAAAAAAATAGAGGTTTTTTGCAATCAAAAAAGTATATAAAAAATATAGGATTTTCTGCTTATATCACAGGTCAACAATTTTTTGAGAGTAATGAGCTAACTGCAGAGATCAAACCTGCCATCTTAGGGAATATCAAATCCGTTTGCCGTTTTTCCTAATCAAACTTAGTTAGTTAGTTATAAACATTAAAAATTTTAGAAAAAAGGTTAAAAAACTAAAAAGGATTCAAAAACATAAATAATTTGAAACTTTATTTTTGCATATTTACAATAGTTAAACTGTTAAATTTAAACTTCAAATAATATTTTCATTAAAAACCGATAATATATCGTGTCGTTTTTAAGTTTGGACGCGAAATATTTTGTATTTTCTAAATGCCGATGTAAGAGCTTGATATATTGATAAAAAAATTTTCTTATTATATGTGATTAAAAACATAAGTCACAAGGTATTTTAATATGCAAAAACATTTTGTCTTTTTAGGGTATATTTAGATCAGTCATTTTGGTCAAAAAAGACGGATCTAAGGAGCCAAAGACAGAAGAAACTAAGAAAAACGAAAATCATATATGAGATTAGGCCATCATGGGGATGTATTCTTTTATGTTTCCTTAATAATCACGTTTCTGACCTAAAAATTTGTTGACCTGTGTATTTTGTATCTATTTATAGTTGATTTTTTTAAACTGTCTTACAATTTTTGAAAAACAAAAATTTGAGTTTAATTAAAAAATGGGCTTTTTCCCAGCTCTGGATGGTTTTAACATTATTCATTTGCTTTAATCTTTCTCCTTATATATGTCACTGCTTTGGACTTAACCTCACTGTCCGAATCTTATATTTTGCCGGCGGATTGTTTTTAGACTAGTCAACGTCAAAAACGCATTTTTGCCGGTGTTTATTGTTTGGACTTAAAGACCAAGTCCTATATTTACCCAACAAAATTTCCATAACTTAGCGATATAATTAACCTTGCAAAACGGTTTTTTGGCTTAATTGTTGATATTTAATTTATATAATTTACTTTCAAAATGGTTTTTCTAAATTCTAGATCATTTATTTTGAAATTTTAATGTGTGTATCTTTACAAAAAAATTGTAAACAATTAAAAAACCCAAAAGATTGCACAGCGCTTAGTATCTTTATTTTATAAATTAAACGCCGAATGATTCTAACTTTTCGAGGATTATAAACGTCCAGGCCTGGAGCCCTAACAAGAAATATACAGACCAATAAGGAATTATTTTTTAAGTATTTTGATTGTAAACAAAAGTTTTGCCAAAAATTTAATGAACATAATACTGCAAAATCCCAAGATAATATATATTAAATTTTCACCGCAAATTTTGTTTGAATTGTTTATGAGGTATTTCCAAAAGAACACATATAAATAATCAAATGTTGTCTCATAAGTTTATTAATATCTAAAAACTTCTAATATAATATTCTTCTTGGATAAAGAGCCCGCCTTCCTCAATTTTTTTAAATAAAAAATCAAATTTTTACTATAAACATTTTTTACTCTCGACAAATTAAAACTTTCAGTTTCAGTCGGATACAATTCTATACAATTTCGCAATAGAAGTTTATCCCCTTAAAAATCTGTTTGCACATGTCTAGATATCATTATAAATGCAACTTTTTGTTATCAATGGTTCAAAATTCGTAAAAATAAATTGTATATTCCATACCACACTGAAGATCTATATGTTGGGTTAACATTTCCAGACTCAAATTTGAAATTTCATAGTTGGCCAGACTCAATTATAATTTTTATTTCTTGATTTTAAAGTTGTTCTTCGGCAGTTTTTGTCATTAGATATATAAAATTCAAGATATAAATTGCATCATAATATGTAAAAACGTCATTTTTACTAACAAAAATCAAATTCTCAAATACTGAACGCAATATTTATCATATCTAAAACCTTCTCAAGATTTCATAATAGAAATTTTAAGTAATACGTAAGGTACTACTTACGGTTAATAATTTACTTTAAAATTTTTTGTCGATTCTCATAATATTTTCCTTAAATCGTTAAAAAAAGCATATTAAAAAAAATACATAAAATGGGAAAATAAAATATATTACGAATGAATAGTTACAATAATATACAGCTAATTTTGAATTAAAAATAATGTTAAGAAAGCAGTTCTCTAAACACTGGAAAAGCTTTCATTTATTATACACCTATAGTATATAAAAATATATTGACTTAATATACAAAATTAATTATTATTAATAGGGTTAAAATAAAAAAATTCATATTTAACTTATCTATTTGTATCAAATACCACCGATTCTTAACCAATACCACTTTATAAGGTTTAAAAATTGTTCGCTAAATTACGCAAAATTTTTCGACGGATGGCTGTTGATCTTGAGGTCAAGTCCAAGCATTCCAACGGAAAATAAGTTTTGGACGGTAACCATACTTCTAAGAATATTCTTTTGGCGGAATATAAGCTTAGGATGTAGAGGTTAATTCTAGACAATAATTTGAGCCAATTTAACATTAGAAAATTTTAAAAACTCACTTTTTTATATCCTTTTTTAACCCATTTGTTAATTTGCAGAGTTAATCCTTAGAATTTTTTTGTTAGTTTTTATAGTTTGGTTTTCTATTTTACATTAAAACAGTTGGAAAGCTTCTCTTAAACTATCAATCGAGCAAATCTTATCGTATGTTGATTATGCTGCTATGTTACATAGATTCAGGTTTTTTTGCATAACACCATTTGATAGCATTTATTTTAAAGCTCTAGTAAATATTATTTGAATAAATATATATCAAAAGATTAAATACACTCTTTTTTATTTTATATAAATTAATTTTTGACCTTAATGTTTCTGTTTATTAAATAACAAGTCAGATATCTCAAAACGCACTTGAAAATCAACTTTGGAAATGTTTGGTCTACGATAAAATTACCGATCGCGTTAAATCAACCTTGACAATTGCGACTAGTTTTTTAGAATTGTACCGAATATCCTGCGCATATGATTACCAAAACGCTACTCTAAGTTGTCTTGATTCAAGTTAAAATTATATCGGCTTAAATAGCTCAGTTGTAAACATCCCTGTGGCAGGACGTTTGGGTTTAAATCATTGCATAGACGTCTTTTTTTCAGAAAATACGTGTGCAGCCACTTTGATGCTGCTGAGTGGCTTGCTTAGGCAGTAGGCCCTAAACGATATGCCTAACGTGAGGGCTAAAAACCTAGGTCATTGGCATAGCAAATCTTATTTTTTGACCCACTGGCAGAATTTTTGCTCGGTTGAAAAAATCAAAGCCCTAAACGGGTATGGCCCTTATGTGGGAAAGGTATGGGAACAACCCATTTTTTTTAACTTTAAATTATGCTAGATTTAAGAAATAAGGTAATTTGTATACTTTTTTAGTTATAGTGAATAAATAAAATAAATTTATTATATATTTATCTTGTCACATTTTAGGTATTAGACTTAAGTTTAACTTGTTGCGAACATAATAAAATTGCGTTTTAGTTTTGCCTTTAATCGCTTATTGATTTTTATCCATTTACAAATTTATCATTCTTTAATATAGATTAAAGTTGTAATTTTTTGTGCCTTTAATCATAAGCATTATATATAACTTTTTTAATCTCTAGTCGCTCTGACACATTGCAAGCGTCTCGATGGCTACAACTTTTGTTCTTCGGGTGATCTTTACACCTTTATTGATAGCGAAACAAGCACATTAAATCATTTTATGCGTGATATCAGTTCCCTTTCTCAAACCCTTTCTAACATCGCCGATTTCCTCTGCTCTTGGGCCGGGCCTTGCGGTGGTTTGAGGAGCGGACCGGCTGCACATAACGACTGGAAACATGCAAATTTACATTTTAAAGTAACTTTAATATTATTTTCAACAATTATTTCATAAATTTTGTATAAAACAGTTCAACAAATTATTGAGATATATAAGCTAAGATCACCTAATATTATAGGAATTTTGTAAAATTTACC
The DNA here is from genome assembly GCA_030555515.1 of Acutogordius australiensis. Classification (NCBI taxonomy): domain Eukaryota; kingdom Metazoa; phylum Nematomorpha; class Gordioida; order Gordea; family Gordiidae; genus Acutogordius; species Acutogordius australiensis. The sequence continues at coordinate 20,264,135 of CM060243.1, forward strand.
ATTTTTTCTGCTCAAATTCTGTAATTCAGCTATAAACATTAAAAATGTATGATATGCTAAAACTAATGAAATTTGAAAATAGGAAAAATAAAAAGTTAATTATAAAATAGCTAAATTGTTAATTTCGAATTTTTACATCAACCCGGTAAAATATTGTGCCCTTTATAGGGAAGCAGAAAAAAATTTATAACCTAATATGATGTCCTAATATACTAAAAAATTTATTGGTTTATTATTTAAAAATAAAAAATCACAGTTGATTAAAAAGAATAAGATTTAAAGAAATCTCTCAGTCAATTTTGCCAAACTTGTCATTTTTTAGATATTCCCAAGTCTCTTTAACCCTGTCTCATTGGTATTTTGAAAACGAAAAAAATATTAGAAATAAAGCCATAATGTATATTTATTCGCTGCAGATTCATAACTTCCTTAATAATTAATTGATTTTTTATATCTGTTTAATTCGACAAAATAAAAAAAGAAACGTAACTTATTGTATTAAAATATAACTTTGAACGTGCCTTAAAAAAAATGTTCCACATCCGAAATTAAATAGCAAAATTTTTACTGTAATAAAATTAAAATTTATACTTAAAGGGTAATGATCTAATTATTTTTAACACATAAACCTTTTTTAATGTTTTTATAAATAATAAAACTTATATTTTTCTATAATTTTCAATTTTCACAGCACAGGTCAACAAATTTTTGAGCGTTATGAGCTAACTACAGAGATCAAACCTGCCATCTTAAGTATTTTAATCGTTTACCCACTAATCAAGCTTATTAAGTCAGCTATAAAACATTGACAATTTGAGAAAAAATGTCAAAAAAACAAAAATGATTCAAAAACAAAAAACATTGAAATTTTTTTTTGCATATTCACAAAAGCTAAACTGTTAAATTTAAAGTTTAAATAATATTTTAAAATATAGTGTCGTATTTAGAATGCGGAATATTCTGTATTATCTAAATGCTGATGTAAGAGCTTGATATATTAAAAAATTTTATTTCTCATGATTTGATAAATATAAGTTACAATGGATTTTATATGAAAAAAAGATTCTTGATTAGTCGCAAAATCTGTCAGTTTAGTCAAAAAAGGCCATTTTTCGATATGGACGGATCTAAGGAGCCGAAGGCGGAAGAAACTACGAAAACGGAAAATATATGTGTGATAAGGCCATCATAGGGATGTATACTTTATGTTTTCATAAATTTATTTTTTCTGCCATTAATATTTGTTGATTTGTGTAGCAAGCATACAAAAATTAAATTGCACAAAGGAAAAAGGTTAATTAGGTAGAACGTGTTATCAGCTTGCCTATTAACAGTACTTATTTTTTTGTGCGTAGAATATGAAATTCTGTCAAGGATTAATCGCCCTTAAGTCTGAACGAATTAATTGGTTGGACCGGAGCGATCATTTAGTTCGGGCGGCCAGGCATTACGCCGCCTCTTGTCAATGTCTTATAGGAATTCAAGTTTCCACTGTCCGAGCACATGTACAATATAAATTAGGGATATTAACGTCTTTTATTTAAATTTCCTATATTTTATATTAATTCTATACCATTCTATCTTCTGCTTTGATATTTACCACGGCACGATACTTTTTTGAGATATAACTTGAGACCAGACCTGCCATCTTAATGATTTTATTTTTTTTACCGTTTTTCATATTAAACTTTAGCTAGCTATAAGCATTGAAAATTTTGGGGAAAAAAAAGTTAAAAAAAAAATATTTAAAATATATGAAACAGCAAAAATGTTGAACTTAAACATCAAATAATATTTTTATTCAAAACCATTACTATATCGTTTCCTATTTAATTTGGGATGTCAAATATTTTGACTTATATGAAGCTTGATTTATTTAAAGGTTTTATTTCACATTTGAGATGAAAAATAGAAATTACCGGGTATTTATCAGTATTAGCCAAGTTTGGCCATTTTTTAATAAACTAAAAATATCAGAGTCAAGATTATAGCGAAAACCCGAAAAAAATAGATAAGACCATCATGTAGATTATTTCCCTGAAGTGTCCTAATTTTTTTTGTCGACATGTATTACATAGCTTGCCACATTTGAAGTGGCCAATTATGGAGAAAAGAGGGTCAATGGCTATATAAAATTTGGCCATTGATCAATATTTTTTGTGCGTGATCACTAAAGAATGAATTACGATCGCAAAAAACACGATCACAATTAAATGATTTAGATTATGGAAAAAGGATACAATTTCTTATCAAGATCAATATGTTGTGATCATGATAATGATCAAGTAATTATGATTGTGATCTATTTTTTATGAACGATCAAAAATCTAATGGTTGATGGCCACATTTTATGTGGCCGATGACCATTTGTTCCTAACATCGGTCACTTAAATGTGGCAAACACTGTTTATACTTATTACAATTATTTTATTTATGCATTAAAAAATTTGGGACTATTCTTCTGCCATTTTAATGTAGAGCAAAGCAAGCGTTTAGGTGAAACTTCAAATTCAATTATCTTATAATTTGCTTCTCCTATTTATTCTCAAGATTTTAATACCTTCCCTAGTACCAATTGACGAAAATGAAGATTCAAAACGGCTTGATTCTTATCATCATATTCACCCGGGACTGATACCTTGGAATAAGACAGTTATCGTTGAAGCACCAGTTCGGCTTGACTTTGCCGGAGGTTGGACCGATACCCCTCCTATTTGTTATGAACTTAATAAAACTTACGCTCAACCAGAATTTTATGATGATAAAAATGGGTATTTCTGCAAATTAGACTATTTTTGATGCACTTTTTATTTAACATAGAATTTATTTGGAATTTTTTTTGTATTTGTTTATGCGTTTATTTGTAAAAAAAAATTTAGCCAATCACTTTGCACAAATTTATCTGGCGTTGTTGTGAATGTTGCCGTCAAAATAAATGGACAAAAACCCATCGGTATTATGGGAAAACGTATATCAGAGCCTGTTATAAAGATTGACATGTCGAATGTTAAACCAACATTTTTAATCGAATCTTGTTTAGGAAAGAATGATAATGATGGAGCTTTTCCTAATCCCTCTCAAATTGCCTCAACTGAAGATACCATTACCCGAGCTTTTGAGTTTAATACTTTTGAAGATTTTTGTGATCTTCAACCTCAGTGTTTAGGTAAAATACTGCTTCTATTTACGAACCAATCAATCTAACTCAACAAGTCATAAACAATTTATCAAAGATAGTTTTGTTATTTAAATAAAGATTGATAAATTAATAATTTTTCTTTTTTTCCAATAAAGGAGCTCTCTTTAAGGCTGCTCTTCTTTACACCCAAATAATTAAACTACCGCTACAGCTAAATGCCCGGAATGATCAGCCTCCAGAAGATGAACTGGCTAGAAATATTGAAGGGCCCCGTGATGATAAAGCTTTATTTTCAAAATTTATGCTAGATCGTTACGATGGTGGCTTTCAGTTCCATTCTTGGTCATGTGTACCTGAGGGATCTGGTAAAAGTTTTTTTTTGTTTAAAAATTTTTTTTGATAAGTTTGGTGTGTTTTTACCTTGTAAACACATTATTTCAGTGAGTAAACCTAATTTGATTTAAATGGTAAAGCTTCCGATTATGTATTAGATTGTTTTTATTTGTGATAGCCTTTTTGCTTTGTATTAATGTTGAAAACTGCTCTACATCGTTTAGATATTTACATTTCATAATACTTTGCATTCTATTGTACTTTTATACGCACGTATTATTTATGTATAGGTTTGGGTACGAGTTCGATTATGGCAGGTGCCATCCTCGCTTTGTTATGGACTGTTTTGGGAGAGGAAAATACGGCAAAGGATACCAAAGGTCTCTGTTATCAAGTAATTTACTTGATTCTAATTTTCTAAAAATATGCAATTATTATATTGCTTGTAGGAACATCCTCCTAATTCAAAAATTTAATGTATAAATTAAATTTTAGTATCTTTACCAAGGTTTTAATCTTGGAACAAATGTTAACTACGGGCGGTGGTTGGCAGGATCAAATTGGGGGCTTGATTGGCGGATTCAAAATCAGCTATACTCTTCCTTCTTTTCCGCTAACTATTGTGACTAAATCGTTTGCCACAGCGCCCGAATTGAGGACTCTATTCGATGAACGCCTTGTTCTTATTTACACTGGGAAATCTCGGCTTGCCAAGAATATCCTTCAAGTTTAGATCAGCTTTCCGAATACCTTGATCTCTTTTTATATTAGGTTGGTTAGATATTGCTTTTTGGATTCTCGGCTTTAAGAAATTTTATAGTTAACCAATTAATAAATTTATATAGTGCCGGTTCTTTAAAAAATAGACACAACTTTCTTTAAATTTCCTTGTCTTAATTTACTACCAATTTTCAAAAGTGGTAATTTTAACATTTTAAAAAAATTATGGCTTATTGCACTCTGTTAATTTTGCCTTTGTTTAAATGATAAATAATCATATATAAAGAATGGTTTATTATTGATTCAATAACTATTGCATAGCAAATGCTTGAACTAAAATTTATTTATTAACTAAACAATACAAATTAAAAAAAAATTATTATTATTAAAAACAAAAGGTTCTTTTATGTTTATGAATTCATTTGTCAAAACTGCATCACTAATGTGCATGAACTAAAAAATAGTTAGCTAATATGTTAGGTCATTAACCCTTTACAAACCTTTTAAAAATTTGCTCAACTATTAGGTAACATTTATATCTGATTCTTAAAGCATAAAAATAATTTTTAAAAGTTGCGATAGTTTTTAAACAAATTAAGGAGCGCCATTGTATGTATTTTTAACATATAATCTTATCAAATTTTCTAATACTACATAATTTACAGGAAGTTATTAGGAATTGGTATGCCCAAGATTCAACTATTGTGCAAAACGTCGAGGACCTGTGTTTAAATGCCTTGATTTGCTATGAAGCAATGAAGCAAGGTAAACTTAATTTCTATTAGACTTTATTTTTTAGTTTCATGAACTAAATAACTACGATTTGTGAAAAAAAATCTAGTCAATTAATTAACTTTAGAGTGGCATGTTTTAAATTTTTATTTTTTTATGGAAAAATATCTTTTTAATAATTTTTTGTTATTATAAACGATCAAATAACATTCATATTTTATTTTTCAATAAGCCGGTTTTACAGGCCACAGCTTCAAAATAAAATGAATATAATTATTTATATAGTTATTTGGAAACGTCAGTTTCTAATTTACTTTGAAATTCATATTAGTATAAATTGGTATATTAAAAATACTTTATTACGTTCAACGAATTTTTTAAAGTTATGAGCTAACTTCAAAGACCAGACCTGCTATCTTAAGATTAATGAACGTTTTTCTTTTATTAAACTGTAAGCCAGCTATGAAAAAATGTTAAAAAAACAAAAACATTAAAAAAATGTATAGATATATTAACAAAGCTAAACTAAACTCAACTTCAAATAATGTTTTTATTTTAAAACCGATAATATAACGCGTCATATATAGGTTGTCAAATATTATGTATAACCTCAATGATGTAAGAGTTTGATATAAAAAATTTTATTTCTCATTATTTGGTATATAATATATAGGTTACAAGTGATATAAAAAATTAATTTTTAACTATTTTCTCTTTTAGTATTTATAAGGTCGCAAAATTAGTCAATTTGGCCAAATTTTGCCATATTTTATATATATACCTAAAAAAACAGTCGAGGTCTGAAGAAACTTTGGAAAACGGATACATGAAATAAGACCATTATGGGGATTATTTCCCTGTGTTATAATTTTCTTTTTCACTCAGTAATTATTATCGGCCTGTGTTAGATACTCTCTTAAATATATCTATTTTTTTATTTAATAGTCTGCTATATTTATCTATTTACATGCTTAATCTTTTTTGCTAACTTCTTGTTATTAGGCGATATAACTAAAACGGGTCAATGTATCAATCGATACCGAGCTCAAAAGCACGCCATGGCCCCCGATAGCGCTGAACCGCCTACCCTCGGGCGCCTCCTTGACCACGTGACGCGCCTTAGCTTAGGGTGCACATTTGCGGGTGCTGGCGGGGGTGGATTTTGTTTTGCGCTCATCGACCCTTCAAAAATGTTTGAAAAAGGTCGGGAAATCAATCATCATTCAAACAAAAAAATGGATATGGAAACGTTTTTGGGTAACCAACGTTGCTTATATTTTACAATATAAGCGCCAAGGCAGCTTTTCGAATAATTTTATTAATAATAAAACTAATTGCCTACCAAGATTTTACTGTATTTAGAAAAGAGCTGAACTCATAATTATCCCTAAAATATTCCATCTTAGTTTGCGTCTTATTTTTTTAAGCAAAAAAAAAATAAAAATTTACTAAAATAACCTTAACATAACACTGGACAACAAAATTTGAACGACCTTAAGCATCATTTATGGCAACTCTCGTTTTTGGTGCTAATTACGGATATAAAATCAGAATTTTAGCCAATGCCTCAGATTTTTAGTTGTTCGGTGTCATAGTTGAGATTTTTTAATTTTTGGGGTATTTTGGGCCTCTAAATGGTAAAAATTATGGGTATTAACAAAAGTTTAAAAATATATTTTAATTATGGAAACATTCATTATTAACGTAAGGCATTTCAATTTTTTTATAATATTTATTTTTTTTTATTTTTACATTTATATAAAATTAATGGTTTTCGTCATATATCCCTTCTTTGATCCTAAATAACTTTAAATTAAATTGCTAATGTTAAGCTATAACCTTTATTTGATATTTTTTTATAAGGTATCTGAATAAGCCAATGGTTTTTTTGTTTAATTATTTGTTAAAAAAAAATTTTGAATTTTTTTCTGCACTTTGGACGCTGTTTAAAAAAAATTGGAGGCATTGGGAAAAAAACAAAGCCCGGGATCGTTATCGCAAGAGATTTTTCTATAAAACCGTCTTAAAATCGTTTATGTTGTTTCTTATTGTCCAGTGTAACTGATGTAAATTTTCTATTTAATTCATTTGCCTATAAAAATCATTTAAAAATAGGCCCGAATTTTTTATCAGCTTGTGTTTTTAGGCCACATTTTCATTTACTTTAATTTATTTGTTTTATTTAAAATCTTTGTAACATATTTTTTTTCATTTTTTAAAAGGCTCTAAAGTGCAAAATATTGAAATTGCTAACGCCAGAAACTTGTTTTAGTGGGTGGGCCGGGGCCGGACCTGGCAATTCTGGCACGTAAAGTTTGCAACTTTATATTTTGCCTTATAGCCACTCTTAATTGCAAGATACGTTTCGCATCATTAGCTAACATGGTTGACATGGCAGCTTCTTCTATAGAAATTTACGATGCAACGATTGACGATGAAGGAATGTCTATTAGCATTATAAACAATCTATTCTTGTGAATTTTCATACATCTTTTGTGAAATTGCTCTAGGGGATTTAAATTTGATTTTTATTTAAGTTTTAATAGATTTCGTCAATTGTATTTAAATAAAATTAAATTTTTAATATGTGATTCTGTTTCAGAAAGTAAATATTATTTCGCCTTCCACTGTAATTTGGCAAATGATGCATTGATAACACAGGACAACAAAATTTGGACGACCTTAAGCATCATTTATGGCAACTATCGTTTTTTGGTCAAGTTGGTGCTAATTACGAATATGAAATCAGAATTTTAGCCAATGCCTCAAATTTTTAGTTATTCGGTGTCAAAGTTGAGACTTTTCGATTTTTGAGGTATTTTGGGCTTTTATATCAAAAAACCTATGGGTAGTAACAAAAGTTTAAAAATTTTAGATAACGGAAACATTCATTATTAACGTAAGCGTTTGAATTTTTTTATATTTAATTTTTTTATATTTTTATAAAATTAGTGGTTTTCGTCAAAATCCGTTTTTTGATCCTAAATAACTTGAAAATAAATTGCTAATAATTTTAGGCAATAACCTTTTTATATGTTTTTTATAAGGAATCTGAATATGCCAATATTTGGAAAATTAAGAGTTAAAGAAATTTTGTGAATTTTTTTCTGAACTTTGGACGCGGTTTATAAATAATTGAAGGCATTGGAAAAAAACTAAACCCGGGATTGTTATCGCAAGATTCTCTTCAACCCCCTTAAAAATCGTTTATGTTGTTGCTCAGTGTAATTAAGTGTTAGTCAAAACTAAAACGCACCCACAGCTTGGTAGGCCTAGATTATAAAAAATTTAAAGGCCAGGCCACCAATTTTTTCTTCTTTTATTGCCCTATAATTTTTTACTATCTAATTTGGACATCTCTTAGACTTTTATTACCTCTTAAATGCCAAAGCCTAACGGGTATGGCGGCCTTAAAATAAAGGAGAGGCCGTAATGAGGAGGTGGTTTTTAAGCAGGTACTCCTAACCCAGGCACCGGTAAATTTTTAAATAAATACGGACATCATGAAGGGCAATTTACTTTCTCATATTAGACAGGTCAACAATTGAGATTCTAAAGCTAACTACTGAGATCAAACCTACCATCTGAATCTATCCGTTTACCGTTTTTTTTCTCATCAAAGTTAGTTCAGCTATAAACATTGAAGATTTTAGAAAATGCCAATAATACAAAAATATATTGAAAAAAATTATTTTTGTATTTAAAACAGTTAAACTGTTAAATTCAAACTCCAGCTTATATTTTTATCAAAAACGATAACACTGGACAACAAAATTTGGACGACCTCAAGCGTCATTCATGTCATCGTTTTTGGTCAAGTTTTAGGTGCTTATTACTATCAAGTCAGAATTATAGCCAATGCTTCAGATTTTTTTTATTGTCAAAAATGAGTTTTTTCTATGGGCTTTTATATTAAACGGGTCAATAATTTTTGAGAGTTATGAGCTAACTACAGAGATCAAACCTGCCATCTTAGGGATTTTCAAATTGTTTCAGGCCTTTTTTTAATCAAACTTAGTTAGGGAGCTATAAACCCCCAAAAGTTTTTGATTGCCACCCCCCCCCCCCCCAAATAATTAAATTTGCCCCCCCAAAAATACATAGTAATTTTATGTTTGCCCCCCCCCCCAAAAAAATTGAATTTACCCCCCCCCCCCAAAATACATAGTAATTTTATATTTGCCCCCCCCCCAAAAAAATTGAATTTGCCCCCCCCCCCAAAAATACATAGTAATTTTATTTCTTCCACATAATATAATTAAATTTTCTCCGTCAAAAATATCTAAAAAATATTATCTTAAAAATATTTACCTTTTTTTAAAAGTGTTTTTATTCATTAATACTTCTCATCCGTAAGAGAGATCAAACCAACACAGAAATATATAAAAAAATTTGATTTTACAGAAAGCTTTATATTTGTGAAACCAATTCATAAATCTGATGCCTAAGAAATTTTCTCAGTTAACAACAATCTTTTGTTAGAATATAATCTAGAACCAAAGAACCTGATCGCACAATGCTACGATGGGGCGAACGTAATGCCCGGGAAAAAAATGGTGTTCAAGTATTTCTAAGCAAAATAGCTGGACACCATGTCCCGTATATTCACTGCTTTAACCACCGATTGCATCTTGTTGTAAAAGATTGTCTTATTTTAAGTGAAGGGAAAGATTTTTTTGATAATTTTTCTTCCCTTCATAAATTTTTTCAACATGATGCAATCAAGGTAGTTAGTGAATGCGGGACCATACCACGGCTTTTGCCCCATTGGTGGTGTGGTCACTACCTGCCCATTGTTTTTTTTAAAACTTACACAAAAATATTTAATACTCTTTTAAAAATTATAAATAAAAAACTTTTATATCTTCAGGTCACAGGGCCGAATCGAGGTTTTTTGACCATATTTATAATCATCTATTTATTTTTTTGTATTTAATTGAAAAATTATTTTATTTATTAAAAATAATTATAGATCAATTTCAATGCAGAACGATTTATATTTCTAAAACTTCTGATTTAATACACCATTGTTTGTTAGAAATTAAACAATTAAGAAATAAAAATACATTTGAAGATTTATTCAAAAATTGTTTTGATATTAATATTGTTTTAAATGACAATAATTTACCTATGGATAAAAGAAAAACTAAACCTAAAGATTTTTCTGATTTTTATTTAATTTCTACTCATAAGTTTGAAAATATTTTAAATATTAATGATGAAGTAAAAAGTATTTATTTTAATATTATTGATTTATTTATATTTTGATAATAGATTTTTTACCGATAATAGTTGTTTAAAATCTTTAGATTCCCTTTATAAATTTGATTAACCTTTAATTTAGATATAAATAAATTAGAGCCTCTTTTAAAAATAAGTAATATTGATAAAAATTTATTATCTAAAGAAATTGACGTAGCCAAAAATTTTTTTAATAAGAAATTTAATAATTACAAAGAATGTGTTACTATTGATTTTGTTAAATTTTTATATGATTACAATGATGCGTTTTCTAATCTATTTAACATTTTTCCTATAAGTTTTTTAATTGGCTCTTCAACGTCGAGTTGTGAGGCCACATTTTCTTCTTTAAGAAGGATAATAACGGCTGACAAGTAGTGACCTGCTTAAAGGTGATTTGGTTCTTTTAGAACACGAAAAATCATTAACTAGGGGCGTTGAATTTTTATGAATATTGTAATTTAATTAAAATCCTCTAAAATAAAATAGTTTGATCAATACAATACACTGCTCATAATCAGCTAATTATTGCTTACTATTTTAACATGGTTGCAAACTTTTTTTATGCGCATTTAACGTTTATGTCCATGTTTTATTTAATTTTTTACCCTAATATTAATAACTAATTATATATAACCAGTGTTTTTTCATATATATTCTTCCAAATTAGCATACTTATACATTTTGTTTTCATGATAATCAATTTTATTTGACTTTTCATTTTCTAAAATCCAAAGTTTTATATAATTCATTTTTATTATTCATATATATCATATTTTTTTCATGTGCAATGATGCCAAATGATAAAATTATACTTACAATTAATACAAATCTCATATCTTTTTAAGCAATTGATTTTAGTGAAAACAATTAATTTTAATTCACATATTCTTATAAACTCATTTTTTTAATTTAAGAATATAATAAATTACTATTAATTTGTTAAAAAATTTGAACATGGATTCTATTGTTATACATGTATATTTTTTGCCGTGACCGAAGGTCACGGCTAATTTTGCCGCCGAAGGCGGCAAAAAATTTTTTCTGCCCCCCCACGAGTTTTTTTTGCCCCCCTAAAATGGAAAAGCTAGAATCGGGCCTGAATTGTTTACTTGTTTCTAATCAAACTTAGTTAGGCTATAAACATTAATAATTTTAGAAAAAATGTCAAAACCACAAAAAAGATTTAAAAAACAAAAATAAATTGAAATTTTTTACTGCGTATTCACAACAATTAAACTGTTTAAATAAACTTAAAAAAATATTTTCATTTATGCGTGTCGTATTTAAGTTTGGACGCGAGATATTTTCAATTATTTAAATGCTGATGTACTTGATATATTAAAAAATTTTATTTCTCATTATTTGATAAACATAAGTTACAAGGGATTTTTATATGATATAAAAATTCTTTAATTTCTTCTTTTTATGATATATTAAGATTTGTCAATTTGGTTTAAAATGACCATTTTTCGTTATGGGCGGATCTAAGGAGCCGAAGGTAGAGGAAACTAAGAAAAACGGATATTCTATATGTAAGACTTTGAGATAAATTCTTTTATGTTTTCATAAACTTATTTTGTGTGACATTGATATTTGTTGACCTGTGTAATATTGTAAAAACTGATAAATATATTTATCATGATTATTTCTGCTCTCGTAATTTATTAAAATAAACAATGGATTTGAAAATCCCTAAGATGGCAGGTCTAGTCTCTCAAGGCTCTTACCTCTCAAAAATTTGTTGACATAATTATAAATGCATAAAGATTCTAATATTATAATTTATAGATATTTAAATAAGGGGAAACACCACAAATTGGCTAAGGTGTCACATTTTGGGTAGAATAATCAAAATTATTTTAATAAGTATATTTTATTTTTAATTTAACACAAGTCACTAATGGGTTCAAAATGTTGCAACAATTCACTTTCTATTGCTTAAATTAAGCACACACCAAAATATTTTTTATAAACATTAACCCTCATGGCTGCTTTCATAAAATTTGGAACTCTAATTATTTAAATTCATATTTTTATAAATTTAAGAGTTTGATGGTGTGCATAATTCGTATACCCTATTTGGACACCTTGTTAAGTCAACATTAGTTCCTAATTAACAATAAACAACAGATATATTGTTAAAAAAACCCTGACCACTGAAGTTAAAGCCTCTAAATTATCTAGTTTGTTGGTCAGCCAATAAATTATATACAAAATATTTGTTGTGTAATATACACATATATATATTATATTAAAATATATAAAAAAATTAAATATGTTTGTGCTCTAAATATTTATCATAATTATAAATCTGCAAATCTAATATTTTATCAAAAACTAAATCATGAATAAATAAAATTAAACTCACAATACTCAATAAACTTTCCATTTTTATTCAAAGCTAATAGAGTTGCTTTTAGCAATATAAAAAATTTATTTCTCTTTTCAAGATTTGACAAAATATTATGCTTAATCTATATTATGTAAAAACAACAAATTCACTTCAAGATCTTTTGCATATATATTAATTTTTTTAACTAAATGTTCAACATGAGTAGGATTTGTATTCTTATCCAAAGCAAAACAAATGTTAAACATGAACATGTTTCTTTCATATTTTGGACTATTAATGTAAATGGGGTGACCAATAATTAGATAGTTATCCATATAGCTGTATTATTATAAATATGGTAAAATTTAATTCATATTATATAATTAAAAACTATTTAGAACATAATGCTTAAAATGTTAAAGCCTATTGTAATTTGAAGTCTATCAGAGCATGTTAGGGCACGTGCAAAGTGAGTTTAGTAAAATTTTGAAAATTTTATTTTTTTCAAAATATTTATTTTCAAAATATTTTTAACAAATTTTTATATCAGGAAAAGCATAAGGGCACGTGCAAAGTGAGTTTTTATTTACGTTAAGTTTTGAAAAAAAAATTTGTAATAAAACGCAAATTAAAAAGTTGCCAAATTTAGTATATGCACATAAAACGCTTTTTCCAACATAAAAAATTTTTTAAAACTTTTTGAAATTTTCAGAATTATCAAAATTATACGAAATTAAACACTCACTTTGCACGTGCCCTAAACTTTAAAAATTTTACAAAAATAAAAACTCACTTTGCACGTGTCCTTATATAAATAAAGTCTAATTAGAACACACATTATACAAGATCAATTTTACATGCTAATGGTCAAACCATGCAATTGAGGTTTAGTTATAAAATAAAAATGATTGTTGTCAAAGCTTTCTTTTGAAATCATCTGGGGCTCCTAAAAATAAAGTTTTAACAGTAGACTTGAAATAAAATCAATGGACCAGCTTTTGGGTCAAATTGACAATAAAAGAGAGATTTAATCATAAAGCCAGCGTTGTAATGTAGCACTCATACATACATGACACATGGCAGTGGCTTATTTTGTATTTACAAAATGTGCATAAAAGAGTTAATCAATATTTCTTATATTTAAACCATTATAAATTTTGTAGCAAAAAATTTGTTTTAAATAGCAACATACCATCGTTTAAATGGGGCATTTGATTAACCGAATTTTTTTTTAACTATTTTAAAAAGAGGAACAAAAATATAAAACCTAATGACTTCTTAGGTTCTACAAATCATATATATTATTAAATTATAGTATTTTTAAAAATATATTTTTTAAAGAGAATTAGGGGTGCTCAGGTAACTAACTATAATTTTTTGGTAATTTTAGTGACTATTTTAAAATAAGAATCTTTAAAAAATAAATTATTCATCTGTTTTTAAAATTATTATATGATATAAGAAAATATAAGCTCTCACATTAACATGTTATACAGATTATTTCGCACAGCCTAAATAATAATATTTATTTTAAAATAAGAATTGTATTTTAAGTTTAAATCTAAGAGTAAAGCATTTTATATATATAAAATAATTTGGTGTCGTTTTGTTTTTAAATCTGTTTTTTTTAACATTCAACAATGTTTATAGCTGGCTTACAAAGTTTTAAAACAAACTAAATTGTTGAATAGCTTCAAGATAGCTTCTGGCCTTTAAAGTTAATAAGTCTCAAACTTGAGGACATGCGTAACATAAACAATTATTTAAGAATGAGAAATATATTTGCGCAATAAACAAAGCAGATAGGTTTTAAATGAACTTTTGTTCATTTTACTATTAAAAAACGCATTTGCAAAAATAAGTTGCAAAAGTAAAAATACGTTTTCTGTATAAAAAATTAAAATATTTAAAATTTTCGGAATTTCTAATAAATTTAAAAAATATAAATTTTTAACATGCATATAATCACTTAACAAAAAAATATTTTGTTTAGCTTATCTTCGTCTGAAGTTTGCTCAATTTTCAAACCGCTAGTTAGGATCAAATATTTCTTAATCAAAAAACTTCAAATTTCAACCTAAAAATTATTCCTCAAATATAAATTTTTAAAATTTCTAACTGATTTTGTAATTATTAATATCTGGGTTTGGATATAAATATAAATAAATTGAATTACCAAGGGCGTGTTTAAATTTAAAAACGGGCCAGAAAGTCCGGTGCCAGCTGGCCCGAAAAACTAGCAGGGCCAGGCCGGAATTTAGAACGAGCCGGGCGATGCCTAAAAACAGAATTACGGACAAGGCCAAGTCTTAATTCTTTTACTTAAGTGAATGCGAGGCCGGAATATCACTTCCCGGTTTTAATAGTTCAAAGTTTATTCGTTTTTTTGAATAATGAAAAATCTAAATTTGCATCGATTAAACCATTGTTTTTTAGCATTTTTTCTACACCCTGTTAGGGCTAATAGCTCCAATTGGAGTTTGTAGAATGGGGCGGGACACTCCGGAATTTTGCCTTTTTTACTCCTGGAGCTCAACCAGGGTGGGTTTTTTTTTGAGTTTTTTTAGTGAGATTTTCAAATTAATAGGAAGATTTAGCCACTAGATTTTACGATACGAAACATAGTTTTTTTGTTTCAAATCATGAGAGAAATAATAGTATTTATGATTGGCGAGGTTTCCCGAATTTTTTGTTTGTTTGATTTTGAATATTAACTAAATTATAATAATTTCATAAATTTTTTTAAATTTCAAGTGTGCATACTGTCTTAAATGCAAATATTTTAATATTAAATCATATTTGATTTTTTTAGTTCGGGCAGTCGTATAATAATCGTATAAATTTCTCAATTATAGGCAACTAGTGACAATGTCACCAAATCCTCGCATATGCCATAATTAATATGTTGGAAAAATTCTAATTTTTTTGTAACACTATATTTTTATAATATATTGGTAATATCAATCTTAAGCCTGCTGAGTTAATGTCACCAAGTTGACGCAAATGCCTATTTTAATATTAAATTCATTTTTTTTTGTTCGATGCCATGTATAGTAATGCATGAAATTTCTCAATTTTAGGCAAACCATTGTCGCAATTTCGGGCTGGGTTAAGCCAGGTCATTTTTTTTATTCAAAAAATATCTTTCAGCTATTGTTAATATTTGATGTGTAGCTTGAAATTTAATTCGCGCCTAATTTGTAAGGACCCAGACCGGGCCGTTACGGGTAGAATTTTGACAATTAGGAGGTTTGGCGAGGTCTATTTACATACCGTATCACCCTTAATTAATTAAGCCAATGATTGCGATTATAACACTCAACAGCCTTAAAAAATATTAAATAAACAGTTATATAGCATTTAAAGATAAAAGTCGGGAAAACGATTGGGTACCGGCCCGAAACGGGCCAGGGTCTGGCCAAAGTTTTTAAACGGGCCAGGCCTTAATTTATAAAGGGAATTCCGGGCCAAAGTTTTAAATCTTATTGTGCCTTATGTTTTATAATTAATGAGATTCTCGTTGCAGTTGATCTAAGTATATTCAGAAATCTTAATTAATTTTTATCTCAATCTATATAAACCTAGCTAATGATTATTTATACATGACACCTTAATTCTATTGCTTAAAACTTGTTCAACATTAATTGTATGTAAAAAATACTATAAAAAAACAATGTTAAGAATATTCGGCGGCAATAATGTGTTTTGGACGTCCAAGATAATTCTGTTTACAGCGGGGCATATTCTCCCGGAGAAGTAACCTTTGGACGCAGAACTAAACTACAATTACTTTAATCTATTACTTATCTAAACAAAAATATTTAAAAATTTATCCAAAACCCGACTTTCTGGAGACAAAACTCCTCAAGCCGAAAGATATTGGCTAGCCAAAATCAAAACTCTCGGCCTTTGAGAAACAGTTCTACACTTATCCAGAAAATTATTAGGCTTAAGCAAAGCAGCTTTGAAGAAAACAAATATTTTTATCTTTTGCCATAGCCTTTGTAAACAAAAGATACAAACAATAATCCAAATTCCAGTAGTATAAGTTTTATTAAAATTTTTTTTTTAATTTGGCGCTTTGAATCCAGCAACAGAAACAAATATTAAATGTATTATTTTATGTGGATTTTATTCCCCATTTTTCCTTTTAGCATTTTTAACTCAATTCATTCTCGCCATTTTTGAGAGTTATTCAGCCGACAAGTATCAACGTAAATTCTTTTTTTGCTACAATATTTGCCTAAAATATCTCATATCATCGTCCTTTATTTCATTATAGCCATAATACAATATTCTATTCCAATTTTATCAATGTAATGACCTTAAAACACATGCATGTTCAATATTCAGCAAAATATTTCAGGATAAATTTTCATATGATTCTCATCCTTGCAAGCCTGTCTATCTTAACGACCACTATTGTATCAAGGCAACCTAGTAGACAGTATGTCACCAACCAGCTCAGGACACGAAATTCAATCCCAACTGTTACAACGAAGTATTCGTCATGGCCCTCTAAGTTATATTGTCCAACTTCTTGTAGATGCATCCCCAAATGGGCCAAGTGCCGAGGTTTGGGCTACGGCAACAAAAGCTTTCCCATTGATCGAATTCCGCTTTTAGGTTTTCTATATTTCTTGGTTTTTTTAGAGCGGTATGAAGCAAAATTTTGATGTTACTGATGCAAAACTGTACTATAACCATGGGGACATGGGGAAAGCCGGTGGAACCAAATGTGTACGAAACGAAAATCCATAAAATAACGAATACCTGGCCTATAAACGAAAAAAATAATTATATTTGAATATTAAATTGAAACATTAGATATAAATTAAAAGTGACCGAAAATGTAACCCTGGCTCACATAAGTTATAGAAAAAATGTAACTTGGTAGGCTACCCTGCCCAAAATTTAATTTTATTTAAATAATTGGCCCGCCCTTTATTAAATTAAAAACCGGTCCCTAACTGGCCTGTCAGCTAGCAACATTTCGCCTTCATGTCTCAAACGCTAAAATTCTATTGACATCTTACAAATGTGCAATCATATTATTTATTAAAATACTTTGCCAATATGATCTGGCACGAATAAAGATATTCGGGCATACCCGACACATTGTTTAAGCTCGCCCCAAAACTTTGTTTTTTATTTTTGGCCTTGCCCGATTTGAAATCACTTGAACCTCGCTAACAAACAATAAACGTTGATTATATTTCTAGGTATGCCCCAACAGTATACAACTTTGTGGTTAGAGAATTTTAGCTTTCCTCTATTAACGGATCAAAACCTTGGTAAATATCGCAGTCTAAAAACACTAAGAGTTCGGAGCTCAAATATAACTCGCTTGTCCGTCGTCATACTGCTACCACTTCGTAGCTTAAAAACACTCGATTTGAGCTATAATAATTTGACAGAAGTTCCAGGTTTATTTGTTTTCTATGGTCAATATTTTATATGTCCTCTATTTAAAATGGCATTAACAAGATTTCATGGGGCTTCCGCAAATATTAGCTTGTTGCATTAGGAGGCGTTTAATGTTGAGTTTTTTTTTAACTTTTAATTGTATAAATTTTTATATTTGTAATAAAATGCATTTTTTTAGTTGCCAATTTAAATCGTTAGCACTGTAAATACTTTTTTTGATATAAAAAAATTTTGAACATCAAAAAAAAATATAATTTTTAAAATTTTTAGAATAAAATCAGAACGCGCATTTACTTAAGAGATAACCTAAAAAATGTGACACCAAATTTTAAAAGTGTAATGTCATACATTATTTTGTGGCCCGGCGCTGGTTATTTGGTTGAAATTAAATGATTTTGTTGTGGGGCAAAGGCTTAGATTCCATATAGTCATTTTTGCAAACTATTTATGAGGGACATATTAGAAAAATTCATCAAAATACACCAAATCTATCGATATATCTACTCTAAAATCAAAACTAACCGACTTGTAAAATTAAGAAAAATTATGAGCATTACGAGTATTGGTTTAAAAAATTATGAGCTTGGCTAATAAACAAGTCTGGGCGATGAGAATAAACGGGTTTAAAAAAGCATATAAAATTTTATCCTCTTATAACTTTGTGCATAAAAATCTTGAAGCCGGTTTGTCAATTTAATTCGCATCTTATAAACTAATGAATGAGTCTAGCCCTATTTGACCCCCAAGCATATTAATAGGGGAACGCACATAAATCTGACACCTGTTTTACCTGGTGCAATTGAGATAAGCCATGTGAAGGCACGATTCCATGGCTAAAGGGCTACTATTGCACTTGCTCCTCGTGATATATAATTTTTAGTATGTTGAACAGGTGTTTTCTACCTTTGAAAAGTCAAGTGTCAAAGACCCTACGTATAATAATTAGCCCTTATAAGATTAAGCGTTGCTGATTGAAAGTCTTTTAATATAAGTATTTTTTTAAGGTGCGAAAAACATAATGCTAAAGATTCAAGAGTTTTCTTATTTTTCAAAACGTTAATAAATTGAATTTTGATATTATTTAAAAAACAATAGAGCCAGCGCAGGGGAATTCGACATCCTTAGGCAAACAGCATTATTTTTTAGAAAAAAATGTAAAACTTTATAAATTAAGGGATATAAATCCTTTATATATTCCTTAGTGTCCAGATAGTATTTTCAAACTCACGCCGGGCCCTAATATATTGGCAATGGGCACCCTAAATATATATAGCCCGCCGACCCTGAATATAATCTAAATACCTTTTTTTTTTCCCTCCTTTAAAAAAGGTTTTTCCCCCCAAAAAAAACAAAAAAAAAACCATTTATTTTTTTCCCACCCTATCTAATTCCTAAACTTGAACAATAAAAGAAACACGCGATTGAGGTCTCAACTGGCAACGCAAGGCTGACATATACTGGTCCCAATATTTTTGTATCAAGTTTTTCACTAATAAAACGCTTGATTATATGATTGTTTAAATAAACTTTGAGACAAAAAAATACTGTTAAAAATAAGGGAATTAGTCTTAACATGATCATATTATGCTTAGCAATTAACAGACTTAGCGAACTTAGCTCGATTGATTTATCTCATAATCATTTGTTCGGAGATGCCACAACCCGATACCCATATGAAACTCATGTCAACATTTCAACTCAGAATGACTCGAGTCTTTTGAGATTAGTTAACTTAAAAAAGAAGTTCGGCGCAAAATCTAAATTTGCTCTGCCCAAACTGGTGCAAATAAGCTTAGCGCATAACCAACTTACCCGTATAAGTGACTCAACTTTCCACAATTGCACAAAACTCAAGTATTGCCTATTTTTTTCGTATCTAAGAAAATTACTTAATGCAATTTATTATGTTTTTTAAATAAGTTTACCTTATTGTATTAATTATATTATTCCTACCGGCAAAGTTGACCTACTTACTCCTGCCCATAAGGAGTTTATTAAACTACTGCGAACTGATATCAACATGACCTTTTCTAATGTTTTTTCCGTTTTCCCAATTTAGGGCGTTATATTGTAATTTTTTTACACCATCAATCATTTTAATGAAGGAATATTTGATGAAACCAGGTTTTTATAGAAAAAAATAATTACTTTAGCCGTTTATGGGTAAGGATTTGGCTGTTTAAGTAAGGTATACTAAGGTAAGCTAAAGAAAATTTGTTCTGCTATTTTCCATTATATCGGCTAACCTAACCTCAAAATCAAAAAACTTTAATTTAAAAAATTCAAGAGAGCTATACTTGGACCACAATCGAATCCGATGCATTGATTCTCTCGCCTTTGAAACTAACCATAACCTGGTAAGATTAACACTTAAAAACAATGAACTAAAAGATGTTTCGGCTGAAAATCTTGAGCATTCACCAAATCTTAATTGTGCCATTGCGGGTCTCATTGGTGGAGTCTTAAATCCGTTGCTCAAAACGCTTGATTTATCGAATAATTTACTAACTCATATACCTGATAATTTACCGGCAGGGCTAAGTGAACTCCGATTAACTGGAAACCACATCGAAAAAATTGGTAAATAGTCTTATTTTATAAATACATGGCCAGAGGATTCTAAAAGTTATATAATATTTTATTTTAATTAATTCTTTCATATTTACATATAATGTATAT
Organism: Acutogordius australiensis; assembly: GCA_030555515.1. Classification (NCBI taxonomy): domain Eukaryota; kingdom Metazoa; phylum Nematomorpha; class Gordioida; order Gordea; family Gordiidae; genus Acutogordius; species Acutogordius australiensis. The sequence continues at coordinate 20,284,741 of CM060243.1, forward strand.
CCTGTTTTTTATAATTTATTAATTATTTAACATTGTTAATTATTATTAAAATATATTAATGCTGGTTTTTTTTACATAAAATTTTTTTTAACTATTAAAAAAAATTTAATCGTGTTGCTGAATAATTAATTAAAATTATAATTTTTTATATGATTTTTATTTAAAATTGGAAAAGACTACAGATTTATTTAGGTTTTTTGGGCTAAAATACTAAAATCTCAAACCTTTACAAAGCTCTATTATAAATCTATAACTCATTTAAAAGATTATTTAGAGAAAAATATGTTTAAAATTATATAATTGGTCCAACGAATATAAATAAGTATTTCTTTTTTAAATACAAGATTGTTATTTTTAAAAAAATTTTGACAAAATAAAATTTGTTTTTTTAGTCAAGATATATTTATAAAAGTGCTAATAAGTTTAATGTAACAACAGCGGGCAGGCTCCGAGTTATTTGATATCTGAATGTTGAAATTTCTTAATGAACAACTCTTGAAAATCGAGTAGATAATTTGAACCAGAAAAGAAAAATTTAGTGCAGCTACATTCGGAGGGTAAATCGTCATTGACTTATTCACATTCATTCTCAATTTTTTTAATATCATTTAGATGAATACGATGTCGTTTCACACGAATTTCACTTAGAAAATTTGTATCTTAACTACAACAACATAACTTACATTCAAGACAATATATTTGCTAGCTTCCATAGATTGACAAATCTATGGTTAAATGATAACTCACTGACTAGGGTTTATTTCGTTTGTATATATATTTTGTTTAAAAATATTTAATAATTTTGAAGTTGAAAAATGAGTCATTTGTGTGGTGAGCACCGTAAACATTGATTTTAATACAATGCTGTAGCCATTTTATAAAACATTAAGGAACGATTAGCAAACAAAAGTTCAGATAAAAAAAACATAGTTTTTTTAAAGGTTTTTTTAATAAATGCCTTTACTGTCAAAAATTATAGAGTTACACTATAACATCTCATTAATCTCAGCCTATAAATACATATAACACAGGTCAATAAATATTAATGTCAGAAACGTGACTTTTATGAAAACATAAAAGAATGCATCCCCATGATGGCCTAATCTCATGTATGTTTTTCGTTTTTGTTTCTTCCGTCTTTGGCTCCTTACGTCTTCAACGAAAAATGGCCTTTTTTGACCAAATTGACAGATCTAAATATACCCTAAAAAGAAAAAATTTAAAAATCTTTTTTGCATATAAAAATCCCTTGTAACTTATATTTTTAATCACAAATAATGGAAAATAAATATTAATACATTAAACTCTTACATCGACATTTAGATAATACAAAATATTTTGTGTCCAAACTTAAATACGACACGAAATACTATCGGTTTTTAATGAAAATATTATTTGAAGTTTGATTTTAACAGTTTTATTGTAAATATGCAAAAATATAATTTCAATTTATTTTTGTTTTTAAATCTTTTTTGGTTTTTTAAGCTTTTAAATTTTCAATGTTTATGAATGACTAACTAAGTTTGATTAGGAAAAACGGTAAACGGATTAGATATTCCCTAAGATGGCAGGTTTGATCTCTGTAGTTAACTCATAACTCTCAAAAAATTGTTGACCTGTGTAATTGATGCACGTCAAAAACCTTTTTTTAAATTGAGTTACTATTTTTTAACCACCAATCCTCTGTATTGAATATTTCACGTTTTCCTACGCAACTGTGTCGGTTAAAATTTACTTCAAACTTTTATAACTATTTTATATAGGTCCCTGCCCAATTTCCACCGACATTAATGTTCCTTTACCTACAAAATAATAAGATTGGACCAACGCTAATCGGTAACGAATTTTATGGGCTAAACAAATTACTTAAGCTTTACTTACAAAATAATCGGCTCGAACACATCCCAGCACAAACCTTCGATCCTCCAATCAATTTGGGCAATTGTTGCCTAACTTTGGACTCCTTGTTCCTCCAACAAAACCAACTAGCACTTTTGTACAAACGGCAGTTCGCAGGGCTCAGCGCCCTGACCATGCTTAACCTGGCCCGAAATCCACTTCAAGTCACCGAGAGTTCGTGCTTCGCCGGTCTTAATCGACTTCGGACCCTAAGGCTGACACAAGTCGGTGCCGAAAGTTGGATTCAACCCGACGATATTCACTCCTTCTTAACCACCGTGACGGCTCAACATATCCAAATGGATAGCGAGGGTACAGTTAAAACTTTACGTGAGATTAGAAAGTTGTGTATACTTTAAAATAATTTTTAAATTTTGATTGGAACGTGCTCCTATGAAAGTTTTTGATATAATTTTTTTGTTTCAGGCCAAGATGGAGAAAATAAAGAACAAGCTTTCGATACGTTACGATCAACTGGTCTTTTTAACAAGGATCGTTATTTTTTGGATTTAAATTTATTTCATGATATTGCGAAAACGCTAGAGGTAAATTTACAGTAGCTGTTTCCTTCTTTTAGAAAATTATCTTTCGGTCAATCCCGATACATGTTCTCCCCTTAAAAACTATAAATCTAATTTAATGTTTTTAATTACACCCATCTTTGTAATTTTTATAATTAAACAAAATTTAAGTTACCGCTGGACAACAAATAATGGAACAAAAGGTTTTGTAGAGAATATCTTGCTGTTACTACGAATATAGTTTTTCTCCCAATGCGTAAAATTTTTTTTAAACTGGGATTAAAGTTAAGTTAAAAACACATAAATTTTATTAAAAAATGTATTACCTATAACCTTGAAAAAACTAATAAAAAAAATAAATTATTAGCAATTTATTTACGAATTATTTTTTCAAAATATCATGTCAAATACCACTATTATTGAAAAAGGGAAAAAACATTTTTGTAAAAACCAATCGCCTTAAGTTATTAATGAATGTTTTTTATCCAAACAGTTTTTGAATTCTTGTTTCTACATTTAATCATATCAGCCCAAATAACCCATAAATAAAAAAATCTATTTGATAGCGAAGAACTACAAATCCAAAGTACGGACAAATATAAAATATTCGTAGTCAAGCCAAAAATTTTACGATGAACCATAAATGCTTATAAATGATGCAATTTTGCTGCCCAGTGTTATTTTATCTGAAAATTTACTTAAATAACATCGTTATTGTTTGCTTTTTATATAAGGGTGTCTCAACCCCTCTAATGGAAAAATAAGCGTAAGTGAAAAACATAACACATATCAACAAAAATCGAATAAAAATATGACATTTTAGATAAATAATCTACAAATTTTATCTCATATATTTTTCCGTTTTTTGACAAACAATTTGAAAACAACCATTTTGAAAGATAAAAGAAAAAATGGCCAAATTGGGCAAAAATGACTAATTTTACGACCTCGAATCTAAAAAAGAAAAAAAAATTACCTGTTAATTCTATTAGTGAAAATTTAAAGCATATCAAGCTCTTACATCAACATTCGGGTTATTTGACACTCCAACCTAAATAGGACACGATATATAATCGTTTTTGTAATAAAGATATCATAAGAATTTTACAGTTAGCTGTGTTGTGTTATATGTTTCATTAATTTATTTCAATATTTTTTTGTCATTTTAACATTATAATGTTTATAGCTGGCTTGTTTGTTTAAAAAAAACGGTAAACAGATTTAAAAATCCCTAAGATAGCAGATCTGTTAACGTTAGCTCAAATAGCTTAGGTTAATTACATCTCAAGCGACGAGTTTGATTTAAACTTATTGGGGTTTAACTCATAGTCAAGGTGTCTTTATCATTTTTTAATAAACATAGGTGTTAACGATAAACGGGAGTCCAAAGTTAGCTTCTTATCTGTTATTCCATGTCAATCTTCATGTTAATAACCCAACATCAATTTCAACCCTCGATTTATTAAATTCTACTTTATCAATAACACGAAATGGTTATAAAGCTTGCATTAAAACTAATTTTAAATATAAAAAACATTCAGGGGCTCCTGCTTGTTTATTATACATGGAATTTTCTACATATTTCTTTCTTGGATATTTAATGGTTGACCAAACTTATTAAAATGAGCTAGCTAAAAAAATGTTTTTTTTTGCAATTGTATGTTGTGTTAACGTGTCCACACTCTAATATAGTTTTTAATAGATGACCAAATACAAGTATGAGCCAATGCGTCTATCACAAGATATATTATTTTTGTATGCTTTATAAGTTTTACAAGGTTGCTAATTATTGGGAAAATAAAATAATGTAAAAATTTAAATTCCCTTTTTACTATAGGGGCCGGTTCAAAGCTCAATCATTTTTCCAAAAATTTGAATTTTTTTGATTGCCAAAAAATTACTATTTTATTGGAATCAATAAAAATATAACAAGCTTAAAATCTGGCTAAAGCACTTTCAAAAATTTATTTCCCAACCTTAAAATGCACTTTTAACATAAATTTTTCCTTTTTAAATTGTGTATGTCATAATCGCAATTTTGAAAGCATATATTGCACAGAGTAATTGCAAATTGATCATAAAGAAAAACGAATTCATTTAAATGGGACGAAAACTTTTTTAATTTAATTAGGTATAAAGAGATGTTTACAGAACAATATGTTTTACAAATTTTTGGCTCATTTATATATACTATTCGAATCATGTGCTTCCTATAACCTATTTTTCGGATTTCATCTCCAGATTTAATTTTCGATTCCTTAATTGAACTGGATCTTGATAATAATAATCTTACTACATTACCGGCCCAATTTTCTACGATGTTTCCAAGCATAATAGCGCTTCGTGTTGCCACAAAAAACACTTGGCATTGTGATTTTAAGATCCAATCTCTTATAAAGGTTCTTCAAAACGAGTCTATAAAGATACCGGCTAGGGAGAAAGTATGTCATTTTTTTAGATAAATAACGTAAATAGTGATGCAGTCTAGTTGTTTTCTTCACAAATTTTCATTAAACGTTAGCAGGGGCGTACTGAGGGGGGGGGGGGGGAGGGGTCAAAATGGGGCAATTGCCCCCCTTTAGAATTTTTTTTTAATTTTTATGATGGCGATTGAATTTATATATCAAACATATAAAAGGGACAAAATCCATAAAATTGCTATAAAATAATTTTGCAAATAAAATATTAACATTAAAATTAAATTTGTAGTTCATTTCCTCCAAAGAAATTTCTTGCCCGCCATTAGAAAAGTTTCTGCATACGCCCCTGAACGTTAGTATTAAATTGGTTCTCATTTGCAAAAAAGAAAAGTTACTTAACTTTGACTAACATTCCTACCAAAAACACTTGCGAATATCGCTATATAAAATTTTAAGCTTTTAATAACAAAGCATTATTTTTTGTCTAGCTTTTACAGATTTATATAATTTATAATTTAAAAAAATAAATATATATTACACATTACAATTATATTAAACCTAGGTGGCCTAATTGGCTACAAACTAAGCGTAAAATATTCTCTGCCATTAGGCCTATCCAGCCAAATTTTCTCTCATACACGTATCACAATATCTTAAAAATGATTGAAATAACGAATCTTGCCTACTTAGAAACTAAAAAAATATTTTAAAATTATATTGGACTGATTAACAAATTTAAACGTAAATTTTTAATAAAAATAAAATTTTCAGTGTTAAATTAGTTTGGTTTTTAATATCATCAAATATTTCAATGTAATATCCAAACTCTCAATAAAATATTTTGACCAAATTTTTTTTGATTTGAAAGTACATTTTTTATATAAAAATTGTACATTTTTTATATAAAAATTGTACATTTTTAAAGTATTCCTTGAGTTTTGTCATGGTGTCATTTTTGACATAAAGCTAAGAAAAACCTTAGATTAGTTAAGGCAAATCGTTTATCAACTCTGACATTTATAACTTTGCCACTAGATCCTTCCGCCTATTAAGTCAACAAATAGCAATGTCAAAAAAAATATTTTTGACACTAAATAGATCCTCATGATGGCCTTATCTCATATATATTTTCCGTTTTTCGTACTTCCGCCTTCGGCTCCTTAGATCCGTTCATATAAAAAAAAAGGCCTTTTTGTGACCAAATTGACAGATTTTGTGACCACGAGAAAAAAAAAATTTGAGAATTTTGCATATTGAATAAATTGTAACAATTTTATGTTTCAAATAATGAATTAAATTTTAAAGTATATCAAGCTCTTACATTAACATTTAGATAATAAAATATATTTGGCATCCCAATTTAAATGCGAGATATATTATCGGTTTTTAGTTAAAATATTATTGGAATTTAACAGTTAATTTTGTAAATATACAAATTTTTTTTTAATTCATTGTATTGAATCTAAATGTTTATAGCTGTACAAAGTTTGAGAAAAAAAATGGAAAATGGATTTAAAAATCCCACAAGGAATTTTTATATGAAAAAAAGATTCTTAAATTTTTTCTTTTAAGGGTATAATAAGATCTGTCAATTTGGTCAAAAAAGTCCAATGGACGGATCTAAGGAGCCGAAGGGGGAAAACTAATAACGGAAAATATATCTGAGATAAGGCTATCATGGGGATGCATGCTTTTATGTTTTCATAAACTTATTGTGACATTGATATTTGTTGAACTGTTTAATTTATGTTTATGTTCTTTTCCACAGAAATTTAAGCATCGACATACAATAAACTAACATTTGTTAGTTGTTTAAATAAACCACTGTTATAGTGTAATATTTTTCACCCATGTTTTTTTTAAATACAAGTGATTCTTAAACCTTTTTATAGGTATTGTAATAATTTATTTCGACAAAACTTAAAATAATATAAAGTTTCTAATAACACATTTTTTTGCAGGTAGTATGTGCCACACCAAAGGCTTTGGCAGGAGCACTTATCTATAATTTGAGCCTCAATGACATACGTGAATCTCTTTTAGGCACAACTTTTGAATCTGGGATTAATTGGGAAACGACAACACGATTTGGCTCGTTTGAATCTCGGAATAATTTTTTTAACGGTAATAAATCAAAACTACACAAGCTTAATTAACTTAGCTCTCCGACTCTAAGCTTATATATACTATCAATCTTGATTATCATCCCTATCTGCAAGATTACGTTTTTACCTTGCACACATAGAATATGTCTTAGAAATTCCAAAAGTCAAACTTTTTGCACCTCGCAACTTAAAAAATATTTAAGGAATTATTGTTTCTCTAATTGAACTTGTTATAACTTAAACTTTTTATAGATTTACTAAACTATATTTGGTGGCTTAAATTAATTTATACAATACCTTGAATTATTTAAAAATTTACTTCAAACTTTTATTACGAGGTTTGATAATTTAAAATAATAAAAATGGTGCTATACACAACAAAGTGGAAGAAAAACAAGTGCCGACGACATGTTTAACGTAATGTTAGTATTTGAAATAAAAAGCAAAATAAAGTTAGGCTAAAAAGTTGTTTTTATTGAAAAATTAAAATTTTTATTTACATTCAAAAACATATTTCAAAGTCCCAAGGTCGAGGGCGCTTTTGACATTTTTATTACTTTTAATGTTTTATGAAAATTTAATTAGACAGATTTTATTTGGTGATGGAAAAGTTTGCTCATTAGATCCCAACGCTAGTATATAAATAGACAGGGTTTTGAGATTATCAACACCAAAGATTTTTAAGAAATTTAAAATAAATTGAGAAAAAAAAGGCTCGCACTAGTGTTCAAAATTGTTGATAATAAATGGGTAAGCCCTAGTTAAGGCTTTAGCTCTTTAAAATCAAACGTTAGCGGACGCGGAGTAATGTAACCCATTTAAGAGAATATAATTTACTTGAAACAGAAAGGTATATTCAATTAGATCATCAATAAGTTTTGCGTGTATTTTGATATAAGTAGTTAAAGTGTACTCTAATCAAGTTGAACGCTGAGCAAACACATAAAATAATGATAATTAAAATTATCAAAGGGGCTTTGATAATTGCCTATTTGACCAGTTTAGCCTTTTCAGATCCCACCACTTATTAGTTCTCATTTTGAAGTTTTATTCGTAATGCAAAATTGACCGTATTCATGGTTAAATATTATTAATTACATTATAAAGTTTTCCTTTTTAAGGCTATATTTTTAGAATTGTGTTAAAATAATAGCAACTGTTGGAGCCTATTGATTTTAATGAAGATAAAAAAATTCAAGTAAAAGGTAATTTTTTTAGTAGCTGAAATAAGGATGTGGCAAACCCATTGCTGAAATATTAAAAAAAAATAAAATCTATAATTTGGGCAATAAGCTTTGAGATTTAAGCGGCAAAATTACTAACCCTAGAGAGCCGCCATACATATACCGGCTTTCGAACTTAAATTGTTTTATAAATAACATAGAAACTATTGTTCATAAACAAAACTTACGAATAACCTCGTATTAATTTGAGCGTTGTTTACCTGCCCAACCCGTACTAATCTTTTAGGCAAATAGAATCAACACGGGTGGTGTAATTTGGTTTAAACGTTTACTAAATAATGTTTATTTAAGATAGTGTATACTATAGGTAAAACGCTAGTTGTTTGACTAAAATAACGTACTATTTTTTGCATCATTGTTTTGGTTACTACTGTTAATTTTCTTCTAATCCTAATAAAAGCAAACTGACTATAATATATTTTTCCAGGTGAAAATTCAAGTAAAACAGCCTATCTTATAATATTTCTAGCGAACTCTACTGGAAGTATTCTCATGGAACCTATATCCTCCTCATTTGCCACGTCTTCCCCCAGCTTTATAAACTTGGAGCTATCAGACCTATTTGACTTGTCATCTACGGATGACTATCAAAACTTCACAAATTTATCGGACAGCACGCCGACCAAATCTTTACGATTAGGCACTTCGTTCGGACCTAAAGTCACATTGGCATCATCGCCCAAGAGCGTTAAAACGCACTACAAAGGTACGGTAAGACTCGCAAAAAAGCCACCTGAAACCTGGTTGGCCATTAGCGGTACCCTCACCATAGTCTTTATCGGACTCGCGTTGATAGCACTCTGCCTGAAATACGAGCCTTGGAAGCTTTTGCGGTCGCTTTTATGCACATTATCGTCACACTCCGGGACAGGTAAAGCCGGAAGAAGCAGACACCATCGTGATAACTTTTTGCTGAGTTATTCACCCACCAGTTCATTTTCTTTCAATTCGGGCACAAGCTTCGCCTATGGATATACCAATTTACCCGATATTCACTTTGGCGGGCCGGGGCTCAATCATGCGGCGACTACAAATAAAGAACAAGAATCTCATGGTAAATTTTAAAATATTTGCTAAGTAGTCTCTCAACTGCTGCAAAGTGTGTTGTCTATTAAATGGTATTTATACAATTTTGCCTAATCACAGATTAGGGGCTCCATTAAGTTAAAGGATTTGCCGCCCTTTATTTGTGCTTCCTATTCCTTCCTTAATTTTTCGACATAATTTATCTTCAAGTCTGGTGTATTTACTTTTTTTTAGAAACGAATCTCGCGGCTAAAACCACTGCTCACAATGAATGCACAGCCCCTAACAAATTACCCTTTAAAACAAATGAATCGACGTCGATAAGAAGCTTTATAAAAACAAGTGCTAAACTTCTGCCGAACGTTTTAACCTCGCGCACACTTAAAATCGCCCAAAAACGAAATCTCCTGGTTGAAGTCCCTAATCAAACCACGTATTATTTTAAAAGAGGCTCTACTAATTTTCCCATCCTAAAAACACCGTATTATTCCAAATATTTGCCAAGAAAGACCTTAACCGTTCAAAATTCTGAAAATAATGAGGAAGAAATGGACGATCTAACGTCAAATCCTTCTCTTAGCCACAATAATGGCAAATGCGGTCGCAGGGCTGAAAAAGTTGAAAGTTATGCAAATCCCTCGTTTGAGGATGTATTTAACGATGAAAAATATTAATACAACTTTTCAATTTTTATCGTTGAATTTCGTCTTCCAATCACAATATTAGCATTTATTTACCGAACAATTATAACCATTGGTGCTCCTTATTACACACTGTTATACTATTTACATTTTTAAAGATAAATAAATAAAAAATTTAATCTGTATAAAGTGCTTCAAAAACACTACTTTTAATTATTATACAATATATCTAAAAGGGGCATATGATACAATACTCGTTAGGGAAACTTTGCTCAAACTATATTATTAAAAATAAAAATTAAACACGGGTCAACAAATTTTTGAGAGTTATGAGCTAACTATAGAGATCAAACCTGCCATCTTAGGGGTTTTCAAATCCGTTTACCGTTTTATTAAACTTAGTAAATCAGCTATAAACATTGAAAATAGAAACAATGTCAAAACAAAAACAAAATAAATTGAAATTTATTTTGCAAAAAAACTTCAAATAATATTTTTATTAAAAACCGATAATATATCGCCGTGTCGTATTTAAGTTTGGACGCGAAAAATTTTGTATTATCTAAATGCTGATGTGAGAGCTTGAATAAAAAAATTTAATTTCTCATTGTTTAATATGATATATTTAAGTTAAAAGAGATTTTTATATGAAAAAAAGACTGGTATTCTCGATCTGTCAATTTGGTCAAAAAAGGCCATTTATTCGATAAGGACGGATGTAAGAAGCCAGGGCAGGAAGAAATTAGTAAAAACGAAATATATATATATGAGATAAGGCCATCATGGGGATAAATTCTTTTATGGTTTTATAAATTCACGGTTGTGCCATTTATATTTGTTGACCTGTGTAATGATAGATAGAAAATATTGAACTTGGCAAAATATGTTATCATTTTAATTTATATTAAATATTTTACATATAAATACAAAAATAAATAAAGCTCCAATTGTTAAATAATTTTAATATATCAAAGATATTACAATGTTCAACAAATCTTACCGATATACAAACGAATAAATGGCCAAGACTACTATCGGATATTTTGAAATGATCGATTTTTTGGTTAAACTTCGTAAGCCTGCTAAATTTATAAAAATTATCAAATATAAAACAAGGTAAAGATTAATTTTTAGCTTAAAACTGTATTTTTATTTCAACCAGATTAAATTTCCCATATATTGGACTACTGGATTAGCTAAAAAAATGTTGGAGGTTAAATATTTAGTAATATTTTGCTATTCAAAAACTGAGGTTATACAAAAAATTTTTTTAAATAATCTTAAAATCGCAAACAACATAGTCACTTTGCCATTTTTTAAATTCACGTAAATTTAGGGTGAAACTGAGAAAACATTAGAAATAAAGCCACATTATAGATCAATTCACTAAAATAATAGTTATGAGCTAACTTAAAACAAGACCTGCCATTTTGGGGATTTTAAATCCGTTTATCGTTTTTTTATTCAAACTTTGTAAATTAGCTATAAACACTAAAAATATTCAAATAAAACTAAAAAAAATATCACAAATTATTTTTTTATTTAAAATAACTTATTGTTAATTCAAATTTCAAATAATATTTTAATTTCAAACTGATAATATATCTTGTCCTATATAGGTTGGGGTGCCAAATATTTTGTATAACCTAATTGTCAATGTAAGTTGATGTACTTATAAATTTTATTCTCATTATTTTAGATAATTTATATAAGTTACAAGTGGTTTTGATATAAAATCTTTTATTTTCTCTAATTAGGGTATACTCAAGGTCGCACAATCGATATGACCCTTTTTTCGATATATATCTAAAAAATAGCCTAAGTCTGAAGTAACTTTGGAAATACAAATTATGAGATAAGTCCATCTTGTGGATTGGTTTCCCCCCAAATTTTTTTTATTGATTTTTGTCGACCTGTGTAATGTATTTGGAAGCTTTTTGTGTTATGACAATAGAAATCTGTTTAAACTCCGAATCATAATACGGGATGATATTGTTGCACAGATCTACTTTCAACCTTGGCCGTTTGAAAAAACCATACTACTATCTGACTGTTACCTTTCTTATGTTTTCTCAGATCATGTTTTGGCTGCTTTAAAAACTACCTGACAAAAGTGACCGTTGCAACCTAAGAAACTAAAATATATAATATTTATATAACTAAAAAATTCTTAATTTATTCTAAAAAACTCGACTATTTAAAAGCTTTTGGCAAAACTTTTGAAAACCCATTAAAACCTTTTTTATTTACCCAATCCAACCAAAACATATAAAATATATTATTTTTATTTATTAAGTTTTAAAAATTTAAATATAATATTAATTTATTTTAAAACATTTATTACAGTTTTTGAATGTATTCATAGCAATCGCACGCTAATTAATCTGAAAACGAGGAAAATATATTTGAACTTCCCACAATTGTCTTCTGCATTTACTTCAAGAAAATTGTGTAGCGTGTAATAATTAGTCAGCTATTGATATAGTAGCAAATGAGCATGGAGAAGTTGAGGCTTCAAGATTTTGATCCCCAAATTTTAGGGTCGCGTTATCTCTCCTCCCAGCTAGGTCGCACCCGTTTCAACGCAAGTAAATGATGATAATGAATACGAGAATGGTGGTTATAATCATACCACCGTACAGAATGAATTTGTCTTGGGTCGTACGCCTCTGGATGAGTTTCATGACCGAGTTTGAAAGTCCGAGCGAGCCAATGATATCTGTGAGCCATTTTCGCGTTAATTGCAGACGACCTCGTTGATGTCTATGCATTATTATACAATTCGATTAAAAAATTTTTAAAAATAATAAGTAAAACAAAGTTAAAACCTATAGATTTTGAGATTTTGCAAACTCCTATTTAAAGAAGCTACGTTCAAAGTTAATATAAAAAAATGAGAGAAAGTTTATTCGTGATTATTAAAAATAATGCAGAGTGGAAAATACACTTATCCCGAAATAAATGTGAAACTTCCCATTAATGAATCTAAAAGAATAATAAATTGCTAATATTTTCCCCTGTTCATACTCTAATTTTATGAAAAAATATAAATGGACCTTAGAGACTTTTTAATGCCACATCTAAGTAAATGAGGAAACAAAATTTTATTTTTTATTTCACAACTCTAAATATGGCCTAAATACTATTCGTAAATATAATAAAATAAACTAATAATCTATATAACACCTGTAATTAAAAAATTTGTATAGAGTAATAAAGGAAGTCGTTGAACTCAAAACTTCTTTTTGTAAAGATTTTATTGATATTACTTTCAGTATCTAAACTAAAGCTAAATTTTAAAAATTTAAAACAACTTTGAAAGGGTATTAAAATTTTTTGATCCAATTGATTTCCATGCTCAATATTTTTTTATAATTCATTAATTTACTTGTGAACAATCACGTAAGGTAATGCTTTCAATAATGTTTGTAAAAATTTATGGGACCTGAGACTGTCCATGACATTTCGGCCGGCATCTAGAAGGGTATCAACTTGAGTGTTTGACCGGAACAGCGAGGATCGTTGTTTCATGTCATGGTCGTCGGTGGGATCAAGTCCTCCTAAGAACCCGTTTCCATTAGCTATATTAATAGCTTGGTGCTGCACACTTGGGCTAGACCTAATTAATGTTTCAACAATTTATTTTAAAAGTTTTGGAGTAGTGAGCCAATATCTGTTTACTTATTTTCAACCGAGTCCCGTAGGTCCGACTGAAAATAATGTGAGCTAGATGGATAAAATTACTTACACAAAATAGGGCGAGTGAGAACGGATATTTATTTCTCTTTTAAAAAATTATATTATAAAGTAACACACATTTTAATTGTTTAAACATCATATATAATTAGTATATAAGTATATTTTAATATAAGGTTAATTACAACTTTACATTTTAATATAACAATAATTTTTTGCCTAATTGATTAAATCTTATAATATTTTTGTATAAAAACATGTCAGCAAACGTAAATTGGGCTTAAAGTTAGTAATAATAATAACAATAATAAAAGACTAAAAATAATATATTTTAATTTAAAAATATATAAAATAGTTAACTTTTAAAAATTCTTTTTTAAAATATATATAAAAAATAAACAAATTAGATGAAAATTAATATAGAATTTCAATTCAATAAATTTAAATGTATAATTTAAAAACATATCCTTCCTTATTCAGGGTTATCGATTATTTATCTGAAAGGTATAATATTAATTCTAATTTTAAACGGCATATATTGTTATAGTAGGACATTTTTATTGCATTTTTAAATAAGATTAATATTGATAAATGAGATATGATAAATAACTACAAGTTAATATATAACATTCAATGAATGTAAACAAAAAGTGTCCACGGCATAAATGTATTAAATATTTATAGTTCAAGTTTGGGGATTTTTACACCTGGTAGACTTTTAATGGATTTGGCTGTAATGTAACCTATTAGGTTTTTATTTTTTGACCAAGTAATTCGTATACACATGATTCAAAAGGTAACCAAATTATAAGAATTTGTTTTGAAAACAGTGCCTGATATCGAAATAGAAACCTGTTGTGTATAGGGGAATTTGCAGTAAATTTGGTGGTGAGCAGCTGTTCCCGTTCCCTCAACGCTTTCATTTTGGCGCTCCGACGGGCCAGGATGCCATCATAACTAGCCCTAAGGTGCCGAGTGTCATATTTAAGCTGGTCAACGCGGAGTTTTTTAACAGGACGACTGGTTGGGGGCTCTTTCCCAACACATATGTCTAAACGATCAATTAAGGCTAATATCTCGGTAAATGCCCTATCCACGTATGCCTGTAGAATAATGAATGGATTTTCTTTAGGGATGCCGTTAGGTGATATTGAGTTTAAATCTGTTTCACCTTTATAAATAAAAAAAAGATATAGATAAAAAAAAATGCATAACAACAGAAAATAAATTTTTAGATGTAATTTAATTTTTTATTCAAATAGAGTAGAAATAATATTTGCAATTTTATAAGTTTAGTTACAAAGAATTGCATAAAATTTAAAACAACCTAAATATTCTCATTCTATAGTTTCTTAATGGTATAATAAGCTAAACTTTTAAAGGGAATGTCACTGCAAAATTTAGACTCAAACAACCCCATGAAGTTGTTAAACAAATGTTTTAAGTCATAAAAAAATGTTGCTAATAATAATCGAATTAAGTAAGTAAAATATACAATATAAAAGTTAAAAAATGTTATTATTTAACTTAATAAAACAATTAAACAAAATATTAAACCCAAGTTAAATGATATAAACTAAAAATTTATGCTATCATTACTAGGGCTTATTAAATATTGTTTTCCCACCAAATCCCCTTCTACCCATTGAAAATATAATGAAAAACAAATGACTCTTTTGCTAAAATAACTAAATAATATTTTAACCATTTCCACACATTTAAAACTTTTTAATCATAATTTTTATTTTATTTAGATAAAAATTTATCATTTAAGAGCATGGACTTAAGCTTTTTTTTAATTTTCTGCTAATGTAATTAAAATCAACTTGATATAAAGTTTAAATTTAAATGTGCTTTGTCAAAAAAAATTGCAAGTTAATTTGGTTTATAATTTTAATGTTACTTCAGGCAATTTCATGGCATATTTTGATGAGTACAAGAAAAGGATAGCAAAAAAAGAAAAAGTGTTAATTGTATTATCAGCCCTTCCCACAAAATTTAATTAGTTGATTTGTGTATAAAGCTTAATATTTACAAATAT